>CM075979.1:22589396-22663506 GCA_038087875.1 Malacoraja senta
CACGGATGTTGACCTGGTGACTAGTTCGTGCTCAACTCCATTATTGATTCTTCAATAAAGAACAAAAGCCCACAGACACTGTGCGGTTATTTTTATCAGTCAAGGCTGGGTTCCTAATCTGAAAAGAGATTGGAATGGGATGCCTCTAGGTGTGACAGGCAAAGTTAGAAGGAGAAGTACAGGACAAGGTTTTCACATGGGGAGTGGTGGGGCCTGGAACCTCAGGAAGTGAACTGCTGATACTGGTTCACTAAAGTACTCCTGCATTCCATCCGCTCCCCTCCCCTCTCTCTCACCCTCCCCCATCCTAGTTATCCTACGTTCCACTATTCTCATCTTTGTATCCCACTTCCTATCACACCTCCCCTAGCCAACAATGGGCCTTTCTGGGCACCACCCTTCCTGAGGTCATCTGTTGTCAGACCTGGCCTTTTGTCCCCCTCCCCCCCAACCTCTGCTATCAGTCTGAAGAAGGGTTCCAACCTGAAACATCGCCTACTGCTTTCCTCCAGAGATGCTGCCTGACCTGCTGAGTTGCTCCAGTGTCTATCTTGGATAGGATAGTGAGTTTAAGAGGCTTTTTGGCAGGAGGGGAAATGGAAGGATATGGTTCACGTGGAGGCAGAGGAGATTAGTTCCATTTGGCTTAATGTTTGGCACAATGACTTTAGTTTAGTTTAGAGATGCTGGATGGAAACAGGCCCGTTGGCCCACGGAGTCCACGCCAACCAGCAATCACCCCGTACACTAGTTCTATCCTACAAAATAGGGCCAATTTACAGAAGCCAATTAGCTTAAACCCGCATGTCTTTGGAACGTGGGAGGAAACTAGAGCACCTGGAAAAAACTCACATGGTCGCGAGGAGAAGGTACAAACTCCATAAAGACAGCACCTGTGGTCATGATCTAACCCGGGTCTCTAGCACTGTGAGGCAGCAACTCTACCGCTGTGCCACTTGTGCCATCATTTCCCACACCAGCCACTTAATCTCTGCTTGTCTCCAGTCGTTATGAGCTACCCATTTATGGGACTTAAATGTTATTCCCATTACCGTTTATCTGTGCACTGTGGACGGCATGATAGAATAGAATAGAATAGAATAGAAACTTTATTTGCCACACCACCAGGGTTGGTGGTAATTGGGTTCGGTACATGATGGTACACTGCTTTAGCACATTAACACTAACAACAATAATAATAAAGCACATCACAAATCACAAATCTCACCAACAATACATAGTGCAAAAGAACAGACAAAACTATAGACAAGACACTGTATACATCAAAGTCAAAAAGTTATTGGAGGGAATTAAGAGTTCTTATTGCTGAGGGGAAGAAACTGTTTTAAAAACGGGTGGATTTTGTAGCAAGTGACCTAAGCGCGCCTCCCTGAAGGGAGAGACTGGAAAAGGTGGTTTGCTGGATGGGAGGGGTCCGAGATGATCTTTGTTGCCCGTTTTGAGGTACGTTGGAGGTAAATGGAATGGATTGAGGGGAGGGGAGAGTTGATGATCCTAGAGGCCTGGAGACAATGCGCTGTATTCTGTGTAGTGAGTGACTGTCAGTGTTTCCGTACCAGACTGTGATTGAGGAGGTGATGATGCTTTCAATGATGGATTGATAGAAGCGGACCAGGAGGTGTTTGTGGACTCTGAACTTCTTGAGCTGTCTGAGGAAGTATAGGCGTTGTTGTCCATGATTGTGTTCATGTGTATATATCCAGTCTTTTCTTTGACTGGATAGCACGCAAACAAAAACCTTTCAGTGTACCTCGGTACATGTGACAATAAGATAAACGTGAACTAAACTATCTACTTTGTTAGAGGATAGACAGACACAAAATGCTGGAGTCAAGGGCCTGTCCCACTTGGGCGTCATTTGTGCATCACGCAGGTGGCGCGCGCGAAGATTTTGTGAATCCCCAAATCCTGGGGCGCTGCGCGCGCCCGCGCATGCACTGCCTACATCACCACGTACCATGCGCATGTAATGCACGGCATGAGCACGTAATGCAACGCCATGCACGCATCACGGGGTGCGTCACGACCCGTAAATGATGTCGCGTAAATGACACGCAAATGACGCCCAAGTGGGACAGGCCCTTAACTCCGCGGGACAGGCTGCATCTCAGGAGAGAAGGAATGGGGTGATGTTTCGGGTTGAGAGGAGTATTGTGTGCAATTTGCGTTGCCCTATTATAGGAAGGGTGTTGAGGTTTTGGAGACCCGAAAACGTCACCCATTCCTTCTCCTCCAGACATGTTACCTGCCCCCGCTGAGCTACTGTAGCATTTTGCAGGATTTTGTGTCTATCATCGGGGAAAACCAGCATCTGCAGTTGCTTCCGACACGTTTTGCAATTTTCTCTTTTACTCCACAGGTTCATGCCCAGATTTGGGAATGAGTAGAAGCGAGAGACCAGGTTACAAACACATAACCATGACCTCCCACCCCCAAGCTCCCGGTCCGGTCACACCGACCCCCTGTCTATCGGTCTCCTCGGACGGAAATGGGCGATACGCAGCTTTGGAATCTCAGGATTTTAAAAGCAGCCTGAAATCCCAGGTAAGCGCAGTGATGTCATGCAAGGGATATTGTTATCATTATGGGGTATGTTATGCATGGACAAACTGTTCACTCCGGGTACAGCCGGGTACTCATTGTAAAGAAACGTGGCCACGTGTGATTGGGTTGAGGAGTTGGCCAAGAAACTGCTGGAAACTCTGAAGAGGATTTAGATACTGTATTTGCACCACATAGATCGGGGGAAAGATAATAAACACTCGTAAATAACGTTCTACAGAAATCCGTGGCCTGGAAAGAAGAGGAGATTAGATGAAGGAATTGAGTTACTCCAGCACTTTGTCTTTTTTTAAAAATCCAGCAGCTGCAATTCCTGTGTCTCCGAAGAATTGAAAGAGTCTCAGGGTCTCTCTCTGGGGTATCGAGGTGAATCGGACAGTACCCTAGCTTAAAGGGCCTGTCCCACTGTACGAGGTAATTCAAGAGTTCTCCCGAGTTTCCCCTGATTCGAACTCGGAGAATGTCCGTAGCGGGTCCGTAGGAGTTCGTGGATGTCTCGTAGCGGCTCGTACGAGTAAAAACGAACAATTTTTTTCATCACGAGTATTTTTTTACTCATGGACATTTTTCACAGTGTTGAAAAAACGTCACGAGTTTACCGGATTTCCCGAGTACCTACCGTTACTCGTACGAGCCGCTACGAGACATCCGCGGAACTCCTCGCCTACGGACATTCTCCGAGTTTAATCAGGAAATCGGGAGAAACTCTGAATTACCCCGTACAGTGGGACAGGCCCTTAAGGAAGGACTGTTCAGGAAGCCTGATAACAGAGGGGAAGAAACTGTTCCTGAGCATGGTGGTGCACACTTTCAAGCTTCTGTATCTTCTGCCCGACGGGAGTGGGGAGAAGAAGGAATGACCGGGGTGGGACAAGTCCTTGATTTAGTTGGCTGCTTTTCCCAGGCAGCGTGAAATGTAGATGGATTCGATGATGGTGAATCTGGGTCTGTGTGATGGACTGGGCTACATCTACAAGTCTCTGCAATGTCTTGCGGCCTTAGGCAGAGCTTTTCCCAGACCAAACTGCGATGCAACCCGACAGAATGCTTTCTATGGTTTAGTTCAGAGATACAGCATGGAAACAGGCCCATCGGCCCATTGGGTCCACTATGTTATCCCTCTTTTGCATCCGCTCCCTACGCTCTAGGGGCAATCTTACAGAGTCCAATTAACTTACAAACCTGCACATCTGTGGAATGTGGGGAGGAATCCAGAGCACCCGGAGAAAACCCACGTGGTCAAAGGGAGAACATGCAAACTTCACACAAACACAGCACCCACGGTCAAGATTGAACCCAGGTGTCTGGCGCTGGGTGGGCAACAACTCTGCCTGCTACGTCACTGTGCCACCCTTAAAGTATCAGAACTCTATTTACAAAAATTATCCAATTCTTAAATAACGTTCTTCCAATGCATTATTTTTACTTTAGTGGGCCTGTTTAGTGTAACTATATTTTCTCCTGATATTTTCCCTTACACTTTTGCCATCCTTTTTTGTTTCAGATGGACAAGGCTTACACTACTGGAGCCTCTAGCAGCACGGGATCTTTGGAGAGAGCTTCGCTCTTTTGTGCTTCTGGGTCAACCTCAACGACATCAAATTTAACGGGTTCCAACGAAGCGCTGGCCAAAGACCAAGTCTTCCAGCAGGATTCTCTCTGTTCTCAGCGCCTTGGAACAGCAGCTCGGAGTCTGACTCCAACCCGCCCTCGAGGACCGGCTCCAAGAGACTCAAGAACCACAGCCGCAAGACGGCGAACAAAACGGATAGTCCCAAGGACAGCAAGCGCAGCATCCCCGAGCAGCTACAGTACTCTGAGCCCGTCATCGCCAAGGTGACGGAGTACATTTACGTGGGGAATGTGAACGCCGCCTACAGTGGACGCGTCCTGTGCAGAAACAACATTGATAGCTTCACGACATGAGCAACCTACCCGAGGAGTCCAACATGTCCCTCATCCCTGCACCTGCTCCAAGAACGTAAAGCACAGCTGGTCTCGACTCAAGGTCACATCAGAGACTTCTCCATCGATGACGTGTTCCCTCTGAAGGAACATTGCTTCGAGGACATTAACGGCTGCATCAGCGCATCAGCGGAGAAACAGAAGCGAGTCCTGGTTCACTGCCGGGATGGGTATTCCTTGGCACCAACTTGTATCATACAGTTCCTCATGTTGAAACAAAACATGCATCTCTTGACAGCGTACGAATTTGTGAGATCCAAGTATCCTCTCAACATCAAGGAACGCCATCAGAATGTCTTGGTGACGCTGGAAAAGTCTCTCAGACAGGCAAAACGGACCCGAGTGTTTTAAACAAGCACTGTCTCGAAAGATAGCTTGGACTTAATCCCAAACGCTTGTATCTTCACAGCCTGGTCCAAATAAATGCCTTAAAGTTTCCCGTCACGGAGTCTATTAATCAAAAGTTGGAAACTGGAAACAATTGCCTGCAACTTTGCTTGGCTTGAATATTTTGTTTCGGGTACAAAACTTGGACGTATGCGTCCCTTCCTGGGGCTTTTACATACACTTTTATAAATTGTCCCTTGGTTTCTTTCTGCATTGAATTTTCCCCTTAATTTATTTGTTTAATTTTCCAAATGGAATAATAAAAGAGTGATGAATTATTGGAGTGAACATTATGAATGATTCTCCCGTGCCTCACTGAGACAAAAAAAACAATGCCGATAGTTTAGTTTAGTTTATTGTTGTCACGTGTACCGAGATACAGTGAAACTCTGTTTTGCTGCGTGCTATTCAGTCAGCAGACAGACTGTACATGATTACAATCAAGCTGTCCAAAGTATATAGATACAGCGCGGATTAGGCCCTTTGGCCCCACCGTGTCCGCGACGACCAGCGATCACGTACATTACACACACTAGTGTAAAAAAATAACATTTATACCGAGCCAATAAACCTACAAACCTGTACCTCTTTGGAGTGTGGGGGGAAACCAAAGAACTCGGAGAAAACCCAGGCAGATCATGGGGAGAACGTAGGAACTTCGTCGTACACACAACACCCGTAGTCAGGATTGAACCCGGGCCTCTGGTGTTGTAAGGCAGCAACTCAACCGCTGCGCCAATGTGTTAGATAAAGTTCAGTAAAGTTCGATTAAAGATAGTCTGAGGGTCTCCTATGAGGTAGATTGTTGCTCAGGACCACTCTCTGGTTAGTGATAGGATGGTTCAGTTGCCTGATAATAGCTGGGAAGAAACTCCGTGAATCTGGTGGTTTGAGTTTTGTGACTAGGTGTGCCTCGAGGATTGGTGCTGGTCCCATTACTGTTGTGGTTTATATCACCAATTTGGATGAGGATGTAGACGGCATGATTAGTAAGTTTGCGGATGACATGGAAGTGGGTGGTATCTGCAGATCGCGAATATGGTTACCAAAAATTACAGCAGGATCTTGATCAGTTGCGCAAATGGAATGAGCTACCACGGGTGGTGGTGGAGACAGGTACAATAGTGGTGTTGAAGAGGATTTGGGATAGGCACATGGATATGCAGGGAATGGATGGATATTGAACGAGTACAGGTGGGGAAGAGTTGATCTTGGCATCATGTTCGTCACAGATATTGTGGATCGAAGGACTTGTTCCTGCCAAGATAATCTCCTCTGCTTGTACGTGATCCATATCCCTCCATTCCATGTGTCTATCTACAACCTTCTTAAATGCCACTACCGTATATCCGCCTCCACCTCCATCCCTGGTGTCGTCTGGCCTGATGGAGGAAGTATATTTTGCTCATGTAGCACTGAGGAGCATAAGTGGAAAGGCTGTAAATTACTGGTGAACCTAACAACACTGTTGGCACAGCGCCAGAGACCCAGGGTTGATCCAGACTACAGGTGCTGTCTGTATAGAGTGTGTATGTTCTCCCTGTGATCGTGTGTGTATTCTCTCGTTGCTCTGGTTTTCTCCCACACTCCAAAGGGGTACAGGTCTGTAGGCTCAAGGGCTTCTGTAAATTGTCTCCATCGTGTAGGGCTGAACTAGTGTACGAGATGATTGTTGGTCAGCGTGGACTTGGTGTGCTGAAGGGTCTGTTTCCACGTTCTATCTCTAAAAACGAAAGTCGCAACTCACCAATTTTAGTGCAGTTCTGATCACCCTAAATAAGGAAGGATATGGAGGCTTTGGAAAGGGTTTAGAGGAGGTTTACCAGACTGATGCCTGGATTAGAAGGTACTAGCTACAGGGGAAAAACTGGTCCGGCTTGGATTAAAGATCAGACTTCTGATAGCATATAAAATTTATGAGAAACATAGATATTCAACACCAAATGGCATAGCTTTAAGGTGAGAGGGGTAAAGTTTAAAGGAGATGTGCGCGGCAAGTTTATTACAGAGGGTAGTAGGTGCCTGGAATGAGCTGCCAGAGGTGGTGGTGGAGGCAAGTACAATAGAGGTGTTGATGACGCGTTTAGATAGGTGTGGATATGGAGGGATATGGATCATGTGCAGACAGATATGAATCGGGCATCAGGATTGACATGGACATTGTAGGCAATAGGGCCTCTTCCTGTGCGGTATTGTTCGATGTGTAGGAAGGAATTGCAGATGCTGGTTTACACCGAGGATAGACACAAAATGCTGGAGTAACTCAGCGGGACAGGCAGCATCTCTGGAGAGAAGGAATGGGTGATGTTTCGGGTCGAGACCCTTCCTCAAACTATGTTGTTCTATGTTCTAATTTTGTTGTTGTTTCTCCTGGTTGGTGGGCGCTGCTCAATGGCAGCCTCTAGTGGTTATTGCTGGTTACAACGGTCCACATATTTTTCTTTGTTCCAATCTAGGAACAGGAGAAGCTTGAAGGCTTTCTTGAGTGTTTCGGTGAGTATATCGGCTCCTCTTGGCCCCAAAGATTACTGTAAGAAACACCCTATGGAGCAATAACTTCCAACAACCAGGAGGCACGGTGGCACAGTGGTAGAGCTAATGCCAAAGACCTGGGTTCGATCCTGACTATGGGTACACTTGCGTATAGGGTCTTTATACGTTCTTCCATTGATCTGCATGGATTTTCTCTGAGATATTCGGTTTCCTCCCCCACTCCAAAGATGTACAGGTTTGAAGGTTAATTGGCTTGGTATAAATATAAAAATTGTCCCTACTGTGTGTAGGGTAGTGTTAAAGTGCGGGGATCGCTGGGCGGCGCGGACTCACTGGGCTGAAGGGCCTGTTTCCGCGCTGTATCTCTGAACTAAACTTTTCACCACCAGATTCCCAACCCCTGGTATTCTTAATCAGCCCAAATATCTAACCCCCTGAGGACCAGAAGCACAGGGAACTGCAGATGTTGAAGCAAGCAAAACGCAAAGTGCTGGAGGAACTCAGCGGGTCAGGCAGCATCTGCCAAATGAATGGACAATGTCTAAGGTCAGAAGTCTGAAGGCTGACGAGTTTCACCCTGGTCACTCCCTCTTCTCCCCTCTCCCACCAGGCAAGAGGTACAGAAGTGTGAAAACGCACACCTCCAGATTCAGAGACAGTTTCTTCCCAGCTGTTATCAGGCATCTGAACCATCCTCTCACCAACTAGAAAGCAGTCCTGACCTACTATCTACCACATTGGACATGCTCGGACTATCTTTAAACGGACTTCATTGGACTTTATCATGCACTAAGCGTTATTCTTTTTATCCTGTATCTGTACACTGTGGACAGCTCAATTGTAATCATGTATAGTCTTCCCGCTAACTGGTCAGCATGCAACAAAAAGCTTTTCACTGTACCTTGGTACACATGACAATAAACTATATTAAACTAAGAAGGGTCCCATACTGAAATGTTGCCTATGCAACACGCTCCCCAGAAGCTGCCTGACTGCTGAATTCCCCTGTTGGCCAGCGTGGGCCGATTAAAATCAAGAGCTATTATGCTTGCTGGTTTCTACAGCTCTTGCCTCTTTTGAAAACTCCCAACCCCACTCCAGACCCCTTCACGTTTGGTGTAATTGTTCTTGCAACAAGAACTAGGACATGCAAATGCTGATTTGCTGAGGAAAGACACAAAGTGCTGGAGTAACTCAGCGGGTCAGGCAGAACCTCCGGAGAACATGGATAGGTGGCATTTCAGATCGGAACCCTTCACTAATTCAATTAGAAGGGTCCCGCCATGAAAAGTCACCTACCCATGTTCTCCAGAGGTGCTGCTTGACCCGCTGAAGAACCAGGATGCAGAGGTTTTGGATTTACCAGAATGATGCGTGGATTTTCTCTGGAATGTAGAGGTTGAGCGGAAACTTGAAAGAAGTATATAACATTATGAGAGGCATACCTTCTTAGATAGGGGGTAGATAGACGCTTTTTTCCCATGGTGGAAATATCAATGACTAGGGGGCATAACATTAAGGTGACTGGGACAAAGTTTAAAGGAGATGTGCAGGCCATGTGTTTTTACACAGAGTGGTGAGTACCTGGAACGGGAGGCTGGGGCGGGGGTGGGGATGGTGGAGGCAGATGCAACAGGCTCATGGATATGCAGGGAATGGAGGGATATGGATCATGTGCAGGCAGATGACAGTCGTTTAACTTGGCATCATGTTCGGCATGGACTTTGTGGGCCGAAGGGTCTGTTCCTATGCTGTACGGGCTGTGCTGTCCTCTGTTTGTTCTACCATGAAACATCAACTGTGAAAGATATGATTAGACTCCAACACACAGCTAACGTGGCCTGCTTCCTCTATCATCATAACTTTTATGCATATCTTTCATTCATTGTTCTTTATCTCTTTCGTCACCGTCTATACCTCTCCTTTCCCTTATCCCTAAATAGTCTGAAGAAGAGTCTCGACCCGGAAAGTCACCCATTCCTTCTCTCCGTACTCCAGCATTTTGTGTCTATCTTTGTTTACACTTTTAGTCTCCCTTGGGTGATTTATTTCATTCTCATCATTTTCAGAATAATTTTGTTCTTGGTTTTACAATGAAAATCCCGTTTTCATAAAAGGTAGAACTTTTCGTGAAATGTTAAAACAATTCAGGAAATGAATCTGCTCAGAACACATTTGCAGTATTGTGGGCAGTTCACATTGCTCTATTATGGGAAGGGTGTTGAGGTTTTGGAGAGGATGCAGAAGAGATTTACCAGAATGCTACCTGGATTAGATACAGGGAGAGGTTGGACAGACTTGCATTGTTTTCTCTGGGATGCCAAAGGCTGAGGTGAGACCTGGTAGAATATGTTCAGAGATTCTTTCTTTGCATTTGATTTGATTTTGGATTTTAACGGGTTACTTGCTTTTATTAGTTTTATAATTCCTGGTGCCATGGAAATATCATATGGTGTCATTCAGATGAAGAGAAATGTATAAGTTATATGTCACGTAGGTCTTTCATTCACAAGTCAAATCCAAAGTCAATTGGTGAGGGTGCAGAAGAAGTTTACCAGAATGCTGCCTGGATTAGAGGGTCTGGACAGACTAATGGACCATTATAGTCTGAAGATGGGTCTCAACCCAAAACATCACCTATCCATGTTCTCCAGAGATGCTCCCTCACTTTGTGACCTTTTTTTGCATTAACCAGAGTCTGCAGTTCCTTGCTTCTACAGACCAGTTTAGTTTCACTTTTAGTTTTTAGAAATACAGCGCAGAAACAGGCCCTTCGGCCCACCGGGTCCGTGCTGATCAGCGATCCCCGCATTTTAACACTGTCCTACACACACTAGGGACAATTTTTACATTTACCAAGTCAATTTACCTACATACCTGTACGTCTTTGGAGTGTGGGAGGAAACCGAAGATCTCTGAGAAAGCCCACGCGGTCACAGGGAGAACGTACAAACTCCGTACAGACAGCACCCGTCGGGATTGAACTCGGGTCTCCGGCACTGCAAGGCAGCAACTCTACTGCTGCGCCATTGTGCCGCCACTGTGTGGTTGACATGGTCTATGGTCAATTGACCCTTATCTCTTTTGTAGAGTTGCTGTATGTAGGTGGCACCTCATCACCAATACTCCAATTATGCTGGCGCTAGTGTTGCTATGGCAACCAGAGCCCACTGACTGAAGCATTCAATATAAATCGGATGTTCAGAAATGCACACAGAAAACATGCCTTTGGACATCATACAACATGTCGTTGAGTTATATTTATGATCAATGAGGTCCCAGTGAGTGGATTTGTTACATTATTTTGTTTACATGAATCCATTTTATCCTTTTACCCAGATTTCATCCTTTCTCATCTTTACATGAGTTTCGTTCAGAGATACAGCATCAAACAAGGCCCTTCAACCCACTGTCCATGCCATCATGAACTTTTTTGGTGACCACTTCAAAAAATCAGATTCATGACACAATTTGCCACAGACAAAACTATGCTGACTATCTCTAATTGAGTCATCTATCCAAATGCATATTTAGCTTATCACACAGAATAATCTCCTCTTAGTTTAGTTTAGTTTATTGTCACGTGTACCAAGCTATTCAGACAGCGGAAAGATTATACATGATTACAATCAAGCCGTCCACAGTGTACAGATACAGGATAAAGGGAATGACGTATAATGCAAGATAAAGTCCAGAAAAGTCTGATTAAAGATGATCCGAGGGTCTCCAATGAGATTGATGGTAGCTCAGGACCGCACTCTAGTTGGTGATAGGATGGTTCAGTTGCCTGACAATAGCTGGGTAGAAACTGTCCTTGAATGTAGAGGTGTGCGTTTTCACAGTTCAGTACCTCTTGCCTGATGGGAGAGGGGAGAAGAGGGAGTGACCGGGGTGAGACTGGTCCTCGATTATGCTGGTTGTCTTGCCGAGGCAGCATGAAGTGTAGGGAGTCAATGGAAGAGATGCTGGTTGGTGTGATGGGCTGGGCTGCGTCCACTACTCTGTAATTTCTTGGAGTCTTGGATGGAGTTGGATGGCGCTTGGATGGAGCCTTTTATCCTATGCTTCTGGGTGCATATGCTAAAGCAGTTATTTATTTCAATTCTTCTGCCGATGCATATCCTCATTTGGAAAAGTATATCTTAATAGAAAATAAATGGATGGTTAGAGTGCCCTCTTGTGGTGGGGTTTATATCTGCAAGAGTTCACGTCACATCTGACAACCTCATCTCCTTCATTGGTCAAGTCAAGTCAAGTCAATTTTATTTCTATAGCACATTTAAAACAACTCTCTTTGACCAAAGTGCTTTACATCAGTGCAGGTACTAACATGCTACATACAGCGGTACATAGATCAACAATACATACATAAATACATACATACAGCGCTCCCTCAGAGGACCTCAAGAAAGGCTTGTGAGTAGTGGTCAATGATTATTGTAGCTTCTCCGTCTCTCCTCTCACCTCCTTACTTACCCCGAACGAGGGAAGTTTAATTACGTTAATATCTATCCTGGATTCTTACATATTCTTAAAGTAAGGTTTCTACACAATTCTGGGAATTCTCTCTGCCACACATTCCCAAAAGTCCCATTTAGTCTTTTTGATGAACATTTTTTCCGTGTGTATATATTATATAAATCTGTATTTACAATCCTGTTGTGCTGCTGCAAGAGTTACATTTATTGTTCCTTTTTGACACATATGATAATAAAACACTCTTGACGTGACTTGTTTTGGTGATGGGATTGGTCTATTATTGTCACGAGTACTGAGTCACGGTGAAAAGGTTTTGCTTATGTGTTTTCCAGTGAAATCATCACACTATACATGACTACAATCAAGCCATACGCAGGCACAACAGACAGTACAACGGAGAAAAATACCAGAGTGCAGAGTAGTGTTCAGAAGTCTGATAACAGCAGGGAAGAAGACGTTGGTGAGAACGCATTTAGAGTATTGTGTTCAGTTCTGGACACCATGTTATAGGAAAGATATTGTCAAGCTTGAAAGGGTTCAGAGAAGATTTACGAGGATGTTGCCAGGACTAGAGGGTCTGAGCTATATGGAGAGGTTGAGTAGGCTGAGTCTCTATTCCATGGAGCGCAGGAGGATGAGGGGTGATCTTATAGAGGTGTATAAAATCATGAGAGGAATAGATCGGGTAGATGCACAGAATCTCTTGCCCAGAGTAAGGGAATCGAGGACCAGAGGACATAGGTTCAAGGTGAAGGGGAAAAGATTGAATAGGAATCTGAGGGGTAACTCTTTCACACAAAGGGTGGTGGGTGAATGGAACGAGCTGCCAGAGGAGGTAGTTGAGGACGGCACTATCCCAACGTTTAAGAAACAGTTAGACAAGTACACGGAGAGGACAGGTTTGGAGGGATATGGACCAAGTGCAGGCAGGTGGGTCTAGTGTAGCTGGGACATGTTGCCAGTGTGGGCAAGTCGGGCCAAAGGGCTTGTTTCCTCACTGTATCACTATGACTCTAAGCTGTTCCTGAGTCTGGTGGTACAGGCTTTCAAACTTTTCTACCAAGACTTAATATTGTTTAACTGTTTAATTGCTGATTAGACTCCCCCCTATTTTGGTCTGTACAACTATCAGACTTTCAATGTTCTATTATTCTATCTTGTGCATCTCCTTTCATCTTTGCCCGTCTCACCTTATAGCTGTGCCCTTGACTCTTTGACATTTCCACCCTGGCAAAAGGGTTCTGACTGTCTACCCTATCTATACCTCTCTTACTTTTACATATTTCTACCAGGTCTCTCCTCAACTTGTGATGTTCCAGAGAAAACCACACAACACAACAGAACAATTCCAGAAATGGATTACACAGAGGTTTAGAAGGTTGTGTGAAGTTTTTAAGGAACTTCGGTGCACTCCTAATGTTTTCATGTTCATAAGTAATAGGAGAAGAATCAGGCCACTTGGCCCATCAAGTCCACTCCGCCATTCAATCATGGCTGATCTATCTTTCCCTCTCAACCCCAATTTGCTCAATGTTGCCTGCCTCTTTTAAATTTTCGTTCTTGGCTTGGGATCTTGGCTGTGGCGGAATGATTACGCCTCCATGATCTTGGAGAACTCATTGCCTAGTTTATTTTTGGAGATATAGCATGGAACCAGGCCCTTCTGCCTGCCGAGTCCATGCTGAGCAACAATCACCCAAATGCTAGTTCTATCTTATACATTAGAGACAATTTACAGAGGCCAATTAACCTGCACATCTTTGGAATGTTAGGTGGGCCGAATGGCCTGTTTCCACACTGCACCTCTAAAGTAAAGTCAAGATTAACTCTGATGTTAGGATGCCAATAAGTCCTTTACAATCCTGACCAACAAGAACCATTAAGCGAGTGAAAGTTTCACCGTTTTTGTTTAAAGAGATTTCTTCAGCTCAACAGCTCCTTGAAGTAGCTTTACAGCCGATTTATTTATACTCTAGATGCTCAGCTTGGGTATTTCTGGAGTCCGGAGTCTATTGGTCTAAGGAGAACTCATTGCCATAAAGAGACAGCTGCTTTTTGCTGACCCATCACACAAAGCACTTTATACTGCTTGCTTTTGAAACCTGCCTGTGGCTCCCCAGTCTTCGCTTCACCCTCTCCATACTCCCGTCTGTCTTCTGCCTTCTTTATTCCAGGTGAGCTCTAAGTTTGACTTTACAAATCTCTCTCTTGATGTCCTCTTTCGCAAAAATCTTTCTCACTGTGCATTATTCATTTCAACTTGGAATCTTTATTTTTACAATTGCCAATTCATTTGTCATATTAATCTATCTGGTAAAATGTTGTCTTCTAACTGTTGCCATATTTATTTCAACTTGGAATCTTTAATTTTCCAATTGCCATTTAATTTGTCTTATTAATCTATTTGGTAAAATGTAGTCTTCTAACTGTGTGTCTATCAAACTAAATAAAACCTTTTCTAAGGCCACCATTTAATATTATAGTAATAAATGTATAATTGGCTAATCACTTTTATAAATCTGTCCATCGGTCTCAATATGTCAATTTCTGTACCTCATTATTGTTTTAAAATCATTATAATGTTGGATTTTAAATGATGACGGATATTCCGAGAATGTTAGTTTCTTCCCAGCTGTTATCAGGCAACTGAACCATCTCATCAACAACTAGAGAGCGGTCCTGAGTTACAATCTACCTCCTTGGAAACCCTCAGATTATCTACAATTGGACTTTACTGGACTTTATCTTGCACTAAACGTTATTCCTTTTATCCTGTATCTGTACACTGTGGACGGCTCGATTGTAATCATGTATAGTCTTTCCGCTGACTGGTTAGCACGCAACAAAAGGCTTTTCACTTACCTCGGTACACGTGACAATAAACTAAACTGATACTAAATTAAACTAAGCTAAAACGAAGCTAAAACTAAACGAAAACTAAACTAAAACTACATTTAAACTACATTGTAGGCAAAGACATGGATTTATTTTCCATAAATTACTTCCTTTGGCAGCAACTTCGAGCAGTGGTTGAGAGGGGTGGAGAAGTTCTTCAGTTTTACGGGAGGGAGGATGTCCCTTAGACAGTTGTGTGTCTACCACCTGCCACTGGTCTTAGACTGTGGGGCTCTGAGGAATGATTGACATTAAGAAATGCTTCCATCAAGCATCTGCTACCCTTCGCATTCAAACCATATTTAGAAACACTTTCTCAAATTAATTTCCAAAATGCCAACCATTCTAAAGGATTCAGTTTCTACACGGCTAATCTTTCTCTCTCGGGTCTGGTTTTGAAAACCATTACAAGTCATCAGGACTCGGCTATTGAGAATTCTTTCTCCCCATCTCCATATTGTTTAAATGGAATGTAAGCATTGTGACCAAAATCCACCAACATTATAATTATTATTTTCAACCTGCAATCTTGATTTTTACAATTGCCATTTCACTTGTCTAATTAATTTATTTGGTAAAATCTGGTCTTCTAACTGTGTCTGTTAAACAAAATAAATCATTTTCTAAGGCCCTCAATTAAAATAATTAAGACTATTTGCAATGAACATAAGACATAAAATAAACAATAATGCCTTACAACGCTAAGAACAATATCTTGCACTTTGCTCTATCCATTGTGCTCGAGTTTGATTATATTTATGTTTAGTATTAACTGATCTGTAGGGATAACATATGAAACAAAGCTTTCCATTGTACCCCAGTACACGACAATAATAAACCTAAACATTTGAGGCTAAATCATTAAGTTAGTAACTTAACTGTTCTTTATCCACAGGGTCCTAAAACAAAACCGCCACAATGGGAGAGTAAGTATTACCTGAAGCTTTACATAATTTAATTTGTACAGTGTCTGATTTAATGGGCATGCAATTGGCAAATTAATTTCAATACAGTTAAGTGCATAAGAAGATCAGGCGTTATATGGAAACAAGGATCTGCAAATGCTGATTTACAAATAAATAGTTGCAAAGTGTTGGATGTAACTCAGCGGGTCAGGCAGCATCTCTGGAGTACATGGAGAGGTGGAGATTTAGGCCGGGACTCTTCTTCAGACTGATAACTGGGGGGTGGGGGGGAGAAAGCTAGGAGAGAGAAGATGCAAGAGAATGTGTGCCAGGTAATGGGTAGATAAAGGCATACTTAAAAAACATTACTTGGCTAGCAAAAATCTGAATAGGGTAAGGGGGCAAAGAAAAAGGATCTAAAGATACAGAACCACAGGTTCATAAAAATTGGCAGCGTGGGTAAATAAGGCCTTAAAAAAATATGACGTTCATCTTTAGAAGGCCAAATCAGGAAGGCAAGAAATATGTGTTACATTTATATTCGACCACATATTGGGCCCCATATCTGAGGAAGGATGTGCTGGTGTTGTCGAGGGTCCAGTGGAGGTTTACGAGAATGATCGCAGGGATGATTGGGTGAACGTGTGATGAACACTGGACGGCACTGGACCTGGACTTGCTGGAGTTTAGGATGAGGGGGGACCTCATTGAAACTTACCAAATAGTGAAAGGGCTGGATAGAGTAGATGCAGAGAGGATGTTTCCACTAGTGGGAGAGTCTCAAACCAGAGGTCATAGCATCATAATAAAAGGATGTATCTTTAGAAAGGAGTTGAGAAGGGATTTCTTTAGTCGGAGGGAGGTGAATCTGTGGAATTCATTACCGCAGACGGCTGTGGAGGCCGTCATTGGGTATTTTTAAGATGGTGATTGACAGATTCTTGATTAGTAAGGGTGTCAGGGGTTATGGGGAGAAGGCAGGTGAATGGGGTTGAGAGGGAAAGATAGATCAGCCATGATTGAAGGGTGAAGTGGACTCAATAGGCTGAATGGCCTAATTCTGCTCCTATGACATAAAGTTTTCAACCTTGATTAGACTGTCCACAGTTCTGATCTCTGCATTATTAATGGATGTAGAGGCTCAGGCAGACATGCTCAAAATATTCTCAAAAATGGTAGTGACTTGGGAATAAATATTTATTACACAAGGCTGAACAGGCTGAGATGCATGTTTTGAAAAGAGAAGGTTGGAGCTGGGATAGATCAAGTGAAAATATTTTCAAGTGTAGTATTGAAAATATGAGTCATAAATATAATACATCCTTTTATAAATGTTCAGCTGGAGTTGAACTGAAAGATACAGCATGGTAACAGGCCCTTCGGCCCACCGAGTCCATGCCGACCATCGATCACCTGTTCACACTAGTTCTATGTCATCTCACCTTCACATCCACTCCCTACACACTAGGGGCAATTTTACAGAGGGCCAATTAACCAACAAACCTGCACGTCTTTAGGATGTGGGAGGAAATCGGAGCACCCGGAGGAAACACAATTTTTACTGAAGCCAATTTACCTACAACCCTACAAATCTGTACATCTTTGGAGTGTGGCCGGAAACCAGAGCACCCCGAGGAAACCCACGCGGTCACAGGCAGAACGTGCAAACTCCGTACAGAGGATCGAACCCGGGTCTCTGGCGCTTTGAGTCACCGTGTACTAGAACATTCAGGAGACACTTTACACTTCATGCAGAACACACAATTGTAAGGAGTGAGTGAAATAAATAGCACAGATAAAGAAAAGGACACAAAGTGCTGGAGGAACTCAGCGGGTCAGGCAGCATCTCTGGAGAACATGATTTTCAGTCTGAAGATGGGTCCCGACCCAAAACTTCACCTATCCATCTTCTCCAGAGATACTGCCTGACCCGTTGAGTTACTCCAGTACATTGTGTCCTTTTGTGTAAACCCACATCTGCAGTTCCTTCATCACAGATATAACACCTGGTTAAGCAACGATATACTGATAGATGATTGGAAATGAGTGGATGTTTCTGAGCAACTTTGGCCTATTGGTCCCTCTCTGTGTTATAGACCTAAAGGAAGTCTGTATAATGGTTGACAGTTCTGATATGCGTACACATGATGTTGAGGGTGGCACACTGGCACCGCGGTAGAGTTTCTGTCTTACAGCACCAGAGAACCGAGTTCAATCATGTCCATGGGTGCTGTCTGTAAGGAGTTTGTACGTTCTTCCAGTGACCGTGTGGGGTTTCTCCAGGTGCTCTGGTTTCCTCCCACACTCCAAAGACGTACAGATATGTGGGTTAATTGGCTTCGGTGAAATTATACATTGTCAGTGTATAGGACAGTGCTGGTGTACGGGGTGATCGCTGGTCGGCAGGGACTCAGTGGGCCAAATGGCCTGTGTCCGCGCTGTATGTCTAAAGTCTAAAGTCTAATAAACAATGACATCTGGAATTAGCTTGGAATCTAATGGCTTGTTCTTTCTCTTCACAGCGACGAGGTATTGTCTTGGATGTCTGACCTGCGACAAATTGTTTGACTGCATGATAATATTAAGGCTGATGTTAATGCAATTTAACTCATGGTTCAAAGATCTAATTCACTGTGTTACCTAAAGCATGCTACAATCACACTCTGCATTCCAACATCGCGTTAACAAAGTTTTCACTGGGATGTTTAGTCAGCATGGTTTTGTACGCGGGAGGTCGTGTCTCACAAATCTGAATGATTTTTTTGAAGAAGTGACCAAAAAGGTTGATGAGGGTAGAGCTGTAGATGTTGTGTACATGGACTTCAGTAAGGCATTTGACAAGGTTCCGCATTGTAGGCTGCTCTGGAAGATTAGATTGCATGGGATCCCAGGAAAGATAGCTGAATGGATAGCAAATTGGCTCCATGGAAGGAAGCAGAGGGTAATAATGGTGGAAGGTTGCTTCTCAGACTGGATGCCTTGTGACTAGTGGTGTGCCACAGGGTTCGGTGCTGGGCCCATTACTGTTTGTCATCTACATCAATGATTTGGATGAGAACATCAAGGGCAAGATTAGCAAGTTTGCTGATGATACAAAAGTTAGTGGTTTTGCAGATAGTGAAGATGGTTGTGAACGATTGCAGCAGGATCTAGATCGATTGGTCAGGTGGGCAGTGGAATGGTTGATGGAATTTAATACAGAGAAGTGTGAGGTGTTGCATTTTGGGACGTCGAACAAGGGCAGGACCTATACAGTAAATGGTAGGTCTCTGGATAGTGTTGTTGAGCAGAGGGATCGAGGAGTACAAGTGCATGGTTCCTTGAAGGTCGAGTCGCAGGTAGATAAGTTGGTCAAAAAGGCTTTTGGCACTTTGGCCTAAAGTCAGGATATTGAGTATAGAAGTTGGGAGGGATGTTGCAGTTGTATAAGATAGCAATGTTACAAAATTTTGAGATTTAAAAAATCAAGTCTGCAATTTATCCCATCAGATAAAGCATAAAAAGAAGTTTAATTTGACACCTAATTCGCTTTCATATCTTCAGTATTAAAAAATTTATGGCCATTTTCATACTCGGAAATTAGCATCTTGTACCCTATTGCTTTTCCATTGACTTAACACAAAAGCTGTGATCAAGGACAGTCAAAAGCCCATAACTTTCTTAAAAATTAAGAGAACTTAATGACATTTTCAGTTATTATAGATTGAAGCATTCTGAAACAAATATGAAACAATCTTACTTGGATGACCTGAAATTAAAGCATATAATTAGTTAGTTACCCAATTGTAGCTAATTACAAAATTCAATTACTAGATCTAAACATCTATCCATTTCTTAAGAAAAGGTTAACATTTTTAAAAAGCCTAAGTGTCCAAATAACATTCACACAAGAATTCACAATATAACATTATTTTTAAATCTCGTTGTCATGAATTTATAGGCCAAATGGAAGGAATTTAGTGTTTAATTCCTGTAAATCAATGGGCATTTAAATCATCTTGCGAGTGGGATTTTGTGGAACGCGCTGGTTTAGAACGTTGCGGTTGCAGTGAATTTAAACCTCATATCGGCAGGAAAAATACTGCCGGTTCGTATATTTACATAGTCACATTTTCGCAACGTGAAATTTTGATTAAGGGCATCCTAAGAAGCAAGTTTATATGAAAAAATAAACGGCATACCTTGCATTGTCCCGTGCGTGAAATCCGTCCCCGTTGTCGGCGTTGAAGATGATTTAAATTTTACTCCAACAATTTAATTATCCAGCGCTAATTTTAATAAACTTAATAAAACTGCAGTCGAAGCGATTTTTCTTTAGCAGCTAATTTACCTGACAGACATCGATTTGAATAGGCTGCCGAAATATCGCATTTTAAACCCGCCCCCCTCTCAAAGGCGCCAAAGTCGCGCACACGGGCAGTGACAGAACTGCAGCGCCGCTGAAGGTAAGTTTTGTAACACACCTATATAAGATGTTGGTGAGACCGCATTTAGAATATTGTGTTCAGTTCTGGGCACATGTTGTAGGAAAGATATTATCAAGCTTGAAAGGGTTCAGAAAAGATTTACGAGGATGTTGCCAGGACTAGAGGGTGTGAGCTATAGGGAGAGGTTGAGTAGGCTGAGTCTCTATTCCATGGAGCGCAGGAGGATGAGGGGAGATCTTGTAGAAGTATACAAAATCATGAGAGGAATAGATCAGGTAGATGCACAGAGTCTTTTGCCCAGAGTAGGGGAATCGAGGACATGGGTTCAAGGTGAAGGGGAAAAGATTTACTAGGAATCTGAGGGGTAACTTTTTCACACAGAGGGTGGTGGGTGTATGCAACAAGCTGCCAGAGGAGGTAGTTGAGGCTGGGACTATCCCATCGTTTAAGAAACAGTTAGACAGGTACATGGATAGGACAGGTTTGGATGGATATGGACCAAGCGCAGGCAAGTGGGACTAGTGTAGCTGGGACATTGTTTGCTGGTATGGGCGAGTTGGGCCGAAGGGCCTGATTCCACACTGTATCACTCTTTGACTCCATGACTATGACTAACTCTATATTAGGTGTGTGAAATATTCCTGCATATCCCCTGGCATGGCTAATTTGTCCCAGAGATATGTGAGTGGTGATCATAGTAACTCTCTGTGCCCTTGGCAAATGATCCACAGGCAGTTTATAGGCAACATCCTACTGGGTGTAGGTTGTATCTGGAACTACAAATTATGAGGGTAAAGACATACGTTTTCCACTGGAGACAGTATTATCACATGTGTAACAATAATATTACAACAGCAATAAGCCTAAAAACATTGTACATAGAACAGTACAGCACAGGAACAGGCCCTGCAGCCCACAATGTTCATGTCAAACATGATGCCACGTTGAATTGATTTCCTCTGCCTGCATATCCACGTGGCTCTCTTAAACGCCACTATTGTAAAAGTGTTTAAGATAGGGCTATGTAGACAAAAAAACAAAGTGCTGGGGTAACTCAGCAGGTCAGGCAGCATCTCTGAAGAACATGGATAGGTACAACTCCTTTGGTTTAGTTTATTTTAGAGACACAGCATGGGAACAGGCCCTTCGGCCCACCGAGTCCACGTTGACCATCCATCACCCGTTCACACTAGTTCTATGTTATCCCACTTTCTCATCCACTCCCTCCCTACACACTAGGAGCAATTTACAGCAGCCAAACTGCAGGTCTTTGGGATGTGGCGGGGGGGGGGGGGGGGGGAGCCGGAGCACCCGGAGGAAACCCACGCAGTCACAGGTAGAACGTGCAAACTCCGTACAGACAGCACCCATAGTGAGGATTGAACCCGGGTCTCTGGCACTTTGAGTCACCGTGTATTAGAACATTCAGGAGACACTTTATACTTCATGCAGAACACACAATCGTAAGGAGTGAGTGAAAGAAATAGCACAGATAAAGAAAAGGACACAAAGTGCTGGAGTAACTCAGCGGGTCAGGCAGCATCTCTAGAGAATATGATTTGCAGTCTGAAGAAGGGCCCCGACCCGAAACGTCACCTATCCATCTCCCACGCGGTCACAGGGAGAACGTGCAAACTCCACACACAGCATCCGAGGTCAGGATTGAACCTAGGACTCAGGCGCTATGAAGCAGCAACTCTACCAGCTGCACCATTATGCCACCCGAAAGATACAGCATGGAAGCAGGCCCTTCGGCCCACCGAGTCCTTACTGACCATCGATTACCCGTTCACGCTAGTTTTATGTTACCCGACTTTCTCTGACACTCCCTACACACCAGGAGAAATTTACAGAGGGCCAATTGACCTACGAATCCGCACGTCTTTGGGATGTGGGAGGAAACCAGAGGAACCAACTCTGGATTTTAAAATACTATGGGATTTTGGGCCCAGCTTTGCTCTAACTGCTGATTTGGAAGTTACTGCACAATAACAGCATGTCCCTCTGCTCATGCAGTGATTTACACTAATATGGCTTCAAATTGCCTTCCGATCCATTCTCATGTTCTCTGTTTATTTATTACAGCCGAAAAAATCCAAGATGACCTCATCTCGTAGAATGCACCTGAAGGTAACCTTTCCAATCGATTGCACACTTTCCCCTTGTCCGTTGTGACGATTTCTCCTGTAACTGAAGGCTTTATCACACCTGTCTTGCAGAGCTTACTGCTTTCACTTGCCAAAACTGCAATCGAGAAGGAGGAAGCAGATCGGATAACGGAGAAGGAGAGGTACATGGGAGAACATTGCGCACCATTGCAGATTTCCGGGGCTTCCATGGCAGACTTACAGGTTACTTCAATCTCATTTTCTTTAAACAAAATCTAGCTTTGGTGGCTCATAGGAGTCCACAGATGTTATACAAGTATAACATGATCAGGTCAGAAATTACAGAGAATTTGATGTAGACCAGTCTAGTTTAGCTTAATTTAGAGATACAGCGCGGAAACAGGCCCTTTGGCCCACCGAGTCCACGCCAACAAGCGATCACCACACATCAACACTATCCTACACACACTAGGAACAATTTACAATTTTGCCAAGCCAATTAACCTAAAAAATCTGAACGTCTTTGGAGTGTGGGAGGAAACCCAGAGAAAACCCACGCAGGTCACGGGGAGAATGTATAAATGCCGTGTGGACAGCACCCATAGTCAGGATCGAACTTGGATCTTTGGAATTGTAAGGCAGCATCTCTACTGCTGCGCCACCGTGCCATCCCCAGTCCATCACACAGACCAGACTCCCCACCATTGACACCATCTACACTTCATGCTGCCTCGAAAAAGCAGCCAACCTAAGTTCACATGTCATAGGAGCAGAATAAGTCTACTCCGCTATGCTATCATGGCTGTTCCATCTTTCTCTCTCATCCCCATTCTTCTGCCTTCTCCCCATAACCTTTGACACCCTTATTAATCAAGATCCTGTCAATCTTGCCTTCAAAATGCACAAAGTCTTGTCCTCCACAGTCGTCTGTGGCAATGAATTCCGCAGATTAATCAAAGGCTTGTCCCAGCCACGGTCATTCTTTCTTCTCCCTGCTCCCGCCAGGCAGAAGCTAGAGAAGCTTGAAAGTGCGCATCACCAGACTGAGGAACAGTTTCTTCTCTTCTGTATCACTCACCTATTTACACTAATTCCACACTATCCCCATTTCATTCTCCCCATATTCTCGTTGTCTCACTCCTCAGATGTTACCACTCATTTTCACACTAGTGATTACTTACAGTGGTGTACTAACTCAACAACCATATGCCTTTGTACCGTACCATGTACCATAGGCTAGGGTACTGTCCAATTCACCTCTACCTCATCGCAGACATTGGACTTTGTCTCTAGAACAGATGCGCTACAATGCTGAGAACTATATTCTGCACTGTGTATCTTCCTCTTTGCTCGACCTATTGTATTTGAGTTTGGCTTGATCATATTTATGTATAGTATGATCTAATTTTACTGGATAGCACACAACACAAAACCTTGGTACACGTGACAATAATAAACCAAAACATTAGTTGATTTGATTTGATTGGATAGCATGCAAATAAATTATTTTTCACTGCATGTGACAATAATAACCCTAAATGGCGGCATAGTGGCGCAGCGGTAGAGTCGCTGCCTTACAGCACTTTCAGCGCCAGAGACCCGGGTTCGATCCCGGCTACGGGTGCTGTCTGTACGGAGTTTGTACGTTCTCCCCGTGACCACGTGGGTTTTCTCCGAGATCTTCGGTTTCCTCCCACACTCCAAAGACGTACAGGTTTGTAGGTTAATTGGCTTGGTATAAATGTAAATTGTCCCTAGTGTGTGTAGGAGCGTGTTAGTGTGGGGAGCACTGGTCGGTGCGGACTCGGTGGACCGAAGGGCCTGTTTCCGCGCTGTATCTCTAAACGAGACTAAACTAAAAAATAAACCTAAACATTATTGATTTGATTAAATAGCATGCAAATAAAAGATTTTCACATGAGACAATAATAAACTGAAACCTAAGTGAAAGATTTTAGTTTGGTTGCAAAGATCAATGTGGAAGGAGATTATAGTTTTGGAAAGAATCTTTGTTATCAATGAAAATATTGCTTCATTTATCAATGGTGTTTCTGGAATTTAGTAAAAAAAAGGCAAAGCTTCAATGTTCACTTAAAGATCCCTTTCTTCTCAGGATATTACCTTACTTGTAAAATGTGGTTGCTAATTAATCATGAGTCACTTACTCCCACATAAAATGTCCATTGGAGATATTTACTTTGATACTTCACCTGTTCTGAACCCAATTCATTGCAACTACTTACCCCACACACCAACTTAGTCCATAAACATTTTAGTGTCGTGATGGGAGTATCTTCATTATATTCTCACCTCTCTATGGATCCCCTGTTCAGAAACACTTCCCCCATCTCAAGAAATTGCAGCCATTTTGCAGAAATAGTTATTTTATGCTCCTCTTTTAGTGGGACGTCGGTTAACTGGAGATATAGTGTGAATACGTTTTCAGGTCCACTTCTGTTGGACATGGTTTTGATTGAAAGAGCATGGAAACTGGCCCTTCGACCCTCCAAGCCTTTGCCAAACATCGATCATCCGTTCACACTGGTTCCATGTTATCCCACTTTCCTAACCACTCCCTACACACTGGGGACAATTTACAGAGGGCCAATTAACCGCACGTCTTTGGGATGTGGGAAGAAACCGGAGCACCATTGAGAAATAAAAATAGATACAGGAAAATGCAGATTCTGGTTTACAAAAAAAAAAAGACACAAAGTGCTGGAGTAACAGTGGGCTGGGCAGCATCTCTGGAGAACATGGATATGTGACGTTTCGGTTTGGGACCTTTCTTCAAACTGAGGAAGGGTCGTGTCTTTTTTTTGTTAAACAGCATCTGCTATTCCTTGTTTCTACCGACGAGAAATGTTGTATGACAATTCTTCTTCCACATTTTTATTTCTAGTAGTCATTCGCCCATGCCAACACGGAGTGGAAGAATTCAAGAAAGCCTTCCCAGTCAAGCGGTTATTTCTTCCCATTTTAGGCTTGTCTAGTCTTGATCCTATGGCTCCCAACTTGTCCACTAGTTTCAGTAAAAATGAGCATGTACTTTAAACTGCACTCCAGTTTTAGAATGAAGAACAAGACATAGAGTTAGTACAAGGCTAAATATTCTTACTATCTGTCTCAACAGGAGATATGCAAAAAGCTTCATGCGACTATCGATGTGGTTGATGAGGAGAGATATGACTTGGAAAGCAAAGTTACTAAGACAGCCAAAGAGGTATGATTATCTTTCCTGAATATGTTCAACTTATCTTTCTTCCTTTATGGAGTGGCATTTTGAATGCTATGAATAGTTCATGGAAATGACGGAATATGAGTAGGGACGTTATGTTACAGTCGTACAGGACATTGGTGAGGCCACATTTGGAGTATTGTGTTTAGTCTTGGTCACCCTGTTATAGGAAGGATGTTGTTAAGCTGGAAAGGGTGCGGAGAGGATTTACTAGGATGTTACCAGGACTCGAGGGCCTGAGCCATAGGGAGAGGTTGGGCAGGCGAGGACTTATAGAGGTGTACAAGATCATGAGAGGATTAGTTTGGGTAAATTCAGAGTAGAGGAATCAAGATCTACGGGTTTAAGGTGAGGGGGGTAAAGATACAATAGGCACCTAAGGGGTCACTGGTTGAGGCAGGTACTACTATCACAATGTTTCTGAAACATTTGGACAGGTACATGGATATGAAAGGTTTGGAGGGATATGGGGCAAATGCAAGTAGGTGGGACTAGTGTGGATGGCGCAAGTTGGTAGGCGTGGGCAAGTTGGGCCAAAGGGCCTGTTCCCATGTTGTATAACTGACTCTATGGATGGGTTGGAATGTGAAACCTGTTTCCACAGAGAGTAACTGAAGTAATCAGTGTGGATACATTTCATTGAGCCATACAGCATGGAAACAGGCCCTTTGGCCCAACTAGTTATGCTGACCAAGATGCCCCATTTAAGAGAGTCCAATTTGCCTAAGTTCAATGAAGATGGTGTGGGGTTGGATGAATATTGTGTTTTACCTGAATACCTTTGTACCCTCATCGATTATTTATGGGAATTAATTTAATTTTGGGTGTGGGGGGGGGGGGATACGGGAACTAAGAACTGTAGTGTAAAAAAAGACACAAAGTGCTGGAGTAACTTAGCAGGTCAGGCAGCACCTCTGGACGACATGGATAGGTGATGTTTCAGGTCAGGACCTTTCTTCAGGGCCTGGACAGGTTGGGAGAGTGGGTGTTGAAGTGGCAGATGGAATACAGCGCTACAAAGTGTATGGTCATATGCTTTAGTAGATGGATTAAAGGCGTAAACTACTTTCTAATTGGGGAGAGGTTTCAGAAATCGGAGGTGCAAAGGGACTTGGGTGAGTGCTGGTGCAGGATTCCCAAAAGGTTAAGTTGCAGGTTGAGTCGGCAGTAAGGAAGGCAAATGCAATGCTAGGATTCACTTTGAGAGGATTAAAATCTAAAAGTTAGGATGTAATGCTGAGGCTCTATAATGTGCTGGTGAGGCCGCATTTGGAAAATTGGGCGCAATTTTGGGTCCAATACTGAGGAAGGATGTGTTGAACTTGGAGATTGGGTTAACATATAAGGAGTGTTTGAAGGCACCTGGCCTGTACTCGCTGGAGTTTAGAAGGATGAGGGGGGGATCTCATGGAAACCTACCAGATAATGAAAGGCCTGGATAGAGTGAATGTGGAGAGGATGTTCCTGGTAATGGGAGAGTCTAGAACCAGAGGGCATGGCCTCAGAATAAAAGGACATACCTTTAGAATGCTGATGAGGAGGATATTTTTAGCCAGAGTGTGGTGAATCTGTGGAATTCATTGCCACAGTCAGATGTGAAGGCCAAGGCATTGGGTATTTTTTAAGTGGAGATTGACAGATTTTTGATTATAGTAGGGGTGTCAAGGATTACGGGGAGAAGTCAGGAGAATGGGGATGAGAGGGAAAACTGAATTAGCCATGAATGAATGGCAGAGTAGACTTGATGGGCCGAATAGCCTAATTCTGCTTGTATGTTTTATGATCGTTGAAAAGACACAAAATGCTGGAGTAACTCAGCTGGTCAGGCAGCATCACTAGGGAACATGGTTAAATGACGTTTCGGTGCGGAACCCTTCTTCAGATTGATTGCAGGGATGGGGGGGGGAAAGAAAGCTGGAAGAGAGGAAGGACAGTATAAAGCGTGGCAGGTCATAGCGGAACTCAGGCGAGGGGGAGGCTTTGATAGGCAGATGGTTGAACGAAGACCAGAGATGAATCCACACAAGGTGTGAAACAAAATAGAATAGAATAGAAACTTTATTTGCCACACGACCAGGGTTGGTGGTAATTGGGTTCGGTACATGATGGTACACTGCTTTAGCACATTAACACTAACAACAATAATAATAAAGCACATCACAAATCACAAATCTCACCAACAATACATAGTGCAAAAGAACAGACAAAAACCATAGACGACACTGTATACATCAAAGTCAAAAAGTTATTGGAGGGAATTAAGTGTTCTTATTGCTGAGGGGAAGAAACTGTTTTTAAAACGGGTGGATTTTGTAGCAAGTGACCTAAGGCGCCTCCCTGAAGGGAGAGACTGGAAAAGGTGGTTTGCTGGATGGGAGGGGTCCGAGATGATCTTTGTTGCCCGTTTTGAGGTACGTTGGAGGTAAATGGAATGGATTGAGGGGAGGGGAGAGTTGATGATCCTAGAGGCCTTGGAGACAATGCGCTGTATTCTGTGTAGTGAGTGACTGTCAGTGTTTCCGTACCAGACTGTGATTGAGGAGGTGATGATGCTTTCAATGATGGATTGATAGAAGCGTACCAGGAGGTGTTTGTGGACTCTGAACTTCTTGAGCTGTCTGAGGAAGTATAGGCGTTGTTGTCCTTTCTTAATGATGTGGTCAGCATTGATGTGCCATTTTAGATTATTGCAGATATAGGTGCCCAGAAACTTAAATAACTAAAAGAATTAGTTGTGAAGCTAGAGGATTGACGAGATGCGAATTGTTTAGCAATATAGGTTTATGGGGAGGAGAGAGGAGAGATAGTTAAGTTATAGAGTTATAGAGCATGGAAACAGGCCCAACTTATCCATGCCGCCCAACATGCCCCAACTGCACTTGGCCCACCTGTCTGTGTTTGGGCCATAGCCCTCAAAACCTTTCTTATCCATGTACTTGTCCAAATGTTTTTGTTGACGTTTTGATAGTACCTGCCTCAACTACATCCTATGGCAGCTTGTTCCAGACACTCACCATCCTTTGTGTAAAAATGTAGGTTGTAACGTTTGCAGCCGAGATTTTCCTTTGGATTCTATTTAGGTGTAGATGTGCCAACCCTTGAATCTGTCAATGTTGCAGATTGATGACCTGAATCTGAAAGTCTTTGACCTGAAGGGCAAGTTTAAGAGGCCACCCCTCAAGAGAGTGCGCATGTCGGCCGACGCCATGTTGCGTGCGCTGCTGGGCTCCAAACACAAGGTGTCCATGGATCTGAGAGCCAACCTGAAGCAGGTGAAGAAAGAGGACACTGAGAAGGAGAAGGTAAGTCATCGCCAACGGAATACATGGCTGGTCCTTGTGGTGCTTTCTCTCATTACACCATCTGTTAACAGGCAACCAAATCGTCCTCCCACTAGCTAGTTTATGGTCACAGGTTCTAGAAGCAGAATTAGGCCATTCAGCCCATCAGGTCTACTCCACCATTCAATGTATGAATGAATGAATCAGTTTATTGGCCAAGTATATTCACATCCAAGGAATTTGCCTTGGTGCTCCGCCCGCAAGTGACAACATGACATACAGTTTAAGAAGGAACTGCAGATGCTGTAAGATCGAAGGAAGACAAAAGTCTGGAGAAACTCAGCGGGTGAGGCAGCATCTATGGAGCGAAGGAAATAGGCGACGTTTCGGGTCGAGACCCTTCTTCAGACTGATGTGGGGGTGGGGAGGGCGGGAAGAAGAAAGGAAGAGGCAGAGACAGTGGGCTGTGGGAGAGCTGGGAAGGGGAGAGGAAAGAGGGAGAAAACAGGGACTACCTGAAATTGGAGAAGTCAATGTTCATACCGCTGGGGTGTAACTACCCAAGCGAAATATGAGGTGCTGCTCCTCCAATTTACGGTGGGCCTCACTCTGGCCATGGAGGAGGCCCAGGACAAATAGGTCGGATTCGGAATGGGAAGGGGAGTTGAAGTGCTGAGCCACCGGGAGATCAGGTTGGTTATTGTGAACTGAGCGGAGGTGTTGGGCAAAGCGATCGCTAAGCCTACGCTTGGTCTCACCGATGTAGAGCAGCGGATGCAATAGATGAGGTTGGAGGAGGTGCAGGTGAACCTCTGCCGCACCTGGAACGACTGCTTAGGTCTTTGGATGGAGTCAATGGGGGAGGTAAAGTGACAAGTGTAGCATTTCCTGCGGTTGCAAGGGAAAGTGCCAGGAGAGGGGGTGGTTTGGGTGGGAAGGAAGAATTGACCAGGGAGTTACGGAGGGAGCGGTCTCTGCGGAGAGCCAAAAGGGGAGGAGATGGGAAGATGTGGGCAGTGGTGGGATCCCATTGGAGGTGGCGAAAATGTCGGAGGATTATCTGTTGTGAACTGCAGATGCTGGAAAATCATGACATACAGTGACATTTAGGAATGACACATAAAACATTAAACATTAAACATTAATAATAAAACATCATCAATTAAATATGTGAATTAAATAAAAATACCAGAGCAAAAGGAGGCTACAAATTTTTGGTTATTGAGTAGAGCTACTACTCATGGAAAAAAAAGCTGTTTTTATGTCTGGCATATAATCATGGCTGATCTATCTTTCCATCTCAATCCAATTCTCCTGCCTTCTCGCCATAACCCCTGACACCCGTACTAATCAAGAATCTTTCATCTCCGTCTTAAAAATATCCATTGACTTGGCTTGGGAGATCAGGTTGGTTAATGCGGTGTTCGGCGAAACGATCGCCAAGCCTACGTTTAGTACCCAGGTGCGACAGAGGTTCACCTGCACCCAGGTGCGACAGAGGTTCACCTGCACCCAGGTGCGACAGAGGTTCACCTGCACCTCCTCCAACCTCATCTATTGCATCCGGTGCTCTAGATGTCAGGTGATCTGCATCGGTGAGACCAAGCGTAGGCTTGGCGATCGTTTCGCCGAACACCTCCGCTCGGTCCGCATTAACCAACCTGATCTCCTTGTGGCTCAGCACTTCAACTCCCCCTCCCATTCCGAATCCGACCTTTCTGTCCTGGGCCTCCTCCATGGCCAGAGTGAGCACCACCGGAAATTGGAGGAGCAGCACCTCATATTCCGCTTGGGCAGTCTGCAACCTAGCGGCATAAACATTGAATTCTTCAATTTCCGGTAGCCCTTGCTGTCTCCTCCCCTTCTCAGCTCTCCCTCAGCCCTCTGGCTCCTCCTTTTCCTTTCTTCTTCCCGCCCTCCCCCACCCTACATCAGTCTGAAGAAGAGTTTCGGCCCGAAACGTTGCCTATTTCCTTCGCTCCATAGATGCTGCCTCACCCGCTGAGTTCCTCCAGCACTTTTGTCTAACTAGAGAGCAGTCCTGAGCTACTACATACGTCCTTGGAGACCCTCGGACTATCTTTGATCGGACTTATTGGACTTTATCTTGCACTAACCATTATTCATGTTATTCACTTTATCATATATATGTACACTGTGGGTGGCTCAATGGTAATCATGTATTGTCTTTCCGCTGACTGGTTAGCAGGCAACTAAAGCTTTTCACTGTACCTCGGTACACATGACAATAAACAAAACTAAACTAAACTATTGACTTCCCTCTCCACGTTAGGTTAAAACATATCTTCTGCACCTACCTTGCATATCTCCACAATGATACATCTGATTCAATGATGCTCTTTGTTTTGTGTCCAAAGTCACATCATGGGTGGGATAATTGGCCTTAACACGACAGACAAAGAAAGGCTGTTTTACTGGACGGTTCCATCCTATAACAGTTCTTGCTGGAGGCAGAGGTAACATAATGGTTGATTCATGGATTAAAGACAGAGTTCTGTACCACTAATTCAGAGACACAAGTTCAAATCCCACAACACCTGTAGAATTTCAATTGGAGTCACTAAATGAAATCTGGAAATTTAATAAAACTAAAACGACTCTCTTTATGCCATCGATCACCCCATACACTAGCCCTATCCTACGCACTAGGGACTATTTACAGTTTCACCAAACCAATTAACCTACAAACCCGCACGTCTTTGGAGTGTGGGAGGAAACCGGAGCACCCGGAGAAAACCCACGTGGTCTCAGGGAGAATGTACAAACTCCATACAGACAGCAGCCATATTCAGGATTGAACCCGAGTCTCTGGCGCTGTGAGGCAGCAACTCTACTGCTGCGTCACTGTGCCGCCCCATCTAGGAAAGTACGGGATTGTTGTAAGACCCCATCAAATCCACCTATATCCTTGAGTGAACAGATTTGATACTCTTAACCCGTCTCAGCTTTATGTGAAGTCTCTACCTCCACCAACATGGCTGACTCCCACTGCCTCCTCGGTTCAGGGGCATTTAGGGATGGACAATAGATACTGGCATTGCTCATAACACGAATAAGCGCATATAACTTCGACCCAGCTGAGTTAGGTAGAGCTGAGGCAGTGTGAAGTGTGGATGGAATCTTCTACTGATGGAAGCATGTGCTATCAAAGGTCATGTCATCAGTTTATGGCATCTCATTCTATAATGTATACAAATCGCTCTTTCCTCAGGACCTGCGGGATGTCGGAGACTGGCGTAAGAATATTGAGGAGAAGGCTGGAATGGAAGGCAGGAAGAAGATGTTTGAGGGTGCTGAATAAAAGATCACTCCATAAAACCAAATGCTGTATTGCAGTTCATGTTTGTAATAAATTATATGTAGGTCAGCTTTGTGCTCAGCTGCATTGGAAATAATCTGTGCTGATTTAGTTAGTTCTGGTTAGGCTAGATGAATAGTATGCCTGTTGGATCCAAATGAGCTTCATCCATTATTTTACTGCCAGGCTTCAAGCCATAGCCTGTTGACGCAGGACAATAAACATAATCTGTCACTGATTATTGACTTGCCCTTGCCCATTTAATACCAGGAAGCACAAAATGCTGAGGGAATTAGATGGTATTAAAAGGAGACAGGGCAACCAGAGCATTGGTGAGCAGGTACAATAACCAGCCTTATCCTTACTGAGCAGATTGTGGAATTAACAAAGCAAAGACCGAGAGAGTTTTGTTAGTTTGAGTACGTGAATCCATGGTCAAATTATATGAAGGAAGAAAAATAAAGGGAAGGGGGAAAAAATCAGTTTAAAAGAGAGATATAAAGTGGACAAAGAGAAAGCTGAAGCTTCATAAAAGAAAATGCAATGAATAAGATGGTTATGACTTTCTCTAATGAGTTTAGTTTGTAACTGCCCAAAAAATGAGTATCCTTATGCTGTTCATTGATTTTTTAATGCTGATCAAGGCAATGATTTGCTCTTTCTATTTGGATTGCTACCATCAGCCAAGAATCTGCTCTCAGCTAAGTTAGTGCATCATTTCCATTTAATTAATGGTGAATACTGTAAGCTCAATGTTATTTTGGCAGTAAATTATGGCCCATTATGTATCACCATGCAGCCCCATACATGTCAAGTGTCCTTTACTTTGGAATAACATGAAGGTTATTAACAACTTTGTAGAATTACCAGCAAGAACATTTATTTTATGACCTATGTACTCCAGATCTAAAGCTAAAGTGTAAATAAATTCTTGGAAGCAGGATTGATTTTTTTTAGTTGTAACTAGTCTGAGGCTTCATTTGGTCACTTTTGCTGCAATTTAGTTTTAGAGATACAGCACAGAAACACGCCCTTTGGACCATCGCGTCCCCACCGAACGTCGCACTCGTTCCATGCTATCCCACTTTTGCATTAATTCCCAACACACCGAGGGCAATCAACCTCCAAACCCGCATGTCTTTGGGATGTGGGAGGAAACTGGAGCACCCAGAGATAACCCATGAGGTCACAGGAGAACATGCAAACTCCACTTAGACTCCACCCGAGGTCAGGATTGAACCCGTGTCTCTGGCATTGTGAGGCAGCAGCTCTACCAGCTGCACCACTGTGCCGCCCACTGTGGATCTCTTACACTGGCGGTCAATATAGTGACCAACATCCTTGTGCAGTCTTCTCACTACTACCCCTAGTGTCCACAACCTAGGGGTGATTGGGGTGGGAGTGCCACTGGGTGCATGTGAGATGGATAAATGCCTCACTTCACCTCAGCAAGGAGAGCAATGAAACGTTCAGAACTTTACCTTCAACGCTCTAACCAGCAACCCACTATCAACATCGGGATTATTTTCCATCCGCCAACATACGACTTCAGGAATGGGTGAAGATTGACAAATTGAACAAAGACCTAGAATCAAACAGTCATACGGCACGGAAACAGGCCCTTTCGGCCCAACTTGCCCATGCCGACCAAGATGCCCCATATTCCACAGTCCTACTTGCCTGCTTTTGCCCCATATCCCTCTAAACCAATAAACTGCAATGTAACCAGAAGGATGGAAGAAATTTAACGAGACAAAATAATCTCAGCAGCAACTGATGCAATTTCTAGCATTTAAGCAAAAAAAAGTCAGATGCCTGTCGAAGATGAGTCGTTTCATCTTGTCACATCAAGACTCACCGACTCCAACTGGTCCAAAATGCAGCCGCTCGACTCATTACCCACACCAAATCCTGGCACCACATCACCCCAGTTCTCAAAGAACTTCACTGGCTTCCCATTTCCCACCGGATCACCTACAAAATCCTGGTCCTCACCTACAAAGCCCTCAACAACCTGGCCCCCCTTATCTCATTGACCTCCTCTCCCCCTACCAACCCTCACGGTCCCTCAGATCCACATCAGCTGGTCTCCTCTCCACTCCGAAATCAAACCTCTGCACTTTTGGAGGCAGAGCCTTCTCCAGGGCAGCTCCCAGGCTCTGGAATTCCCTCCCACAACCGGTCCGAAATTCTGAGGCCCTCACCATTTTCCAGTGCCGCCTCAAGACCCATCTCTTCACCTCTGCATACCCTTAGTCCCATATTCCCCTCCCCTCTGTCTTACTGCTCTATTTTGTTTTGTTTATTCCTGACTCAATTGTAAAGCGACTTTGAGTCCTGAAAAGCGCTATATAAATAAAATCTATTATTATTATTATTAGTGTGATCAATGGTCAGTGTGGATTCTGTGGGCCGAAGGGCCTGGTTCCATGCTATAGATAGGGAGGACAGCCAGAATCTTTCAGGAAAGTACAGCGGCACAGCTGGCAGAGACCCAGCACCAGCCTAACAACGCCAGAGGCCCAGGTTCGATCCTGATCTTGGGTACTGTCTGTGTGGAGTTTGCTCATTCTCCCGATGACCGCATGGGTTTCCTCCCGGTACTCCAGTTTTCTCCCACACTTCTCCTTTAAGGACGTGCAGGTTTGTAGGTTAATAGACCCTCTGTAAGTATGTAGGGTGTGGGCGAGAAAGTGGGATAACATTGAACTAGTGTGAACGGCTGGTCGGCTTGGACTCGGTGGGCCGAAGGGCCTGTCTCCATGTTGTATCACTTAAACTTAAGCTAAATCTCCACTCTAGCATCTTCTTTTCTTGCAGCCCTCAATAGCATTGGCTCCCAGTAATTTATGTATCTCAATTTTAAAATGAACAATCAGTAACATTCCAGTTACTGTTTATAGGGAATCAAAATTTCAATAATTCTTTGTAGAAATCTTTGGGTGGCACAGTTGCACAGCGGTGGAGTTGCTGCTTACAACGCCAGATGCTCGGATTCGATCCTGACTACGGGTGCTGTCTGCACAGAGTTTGTATGTTCTCCCCATGACTGCGGGGGTTTTCTCCAGGTGCTCCGGTTACCTCCCACATTTCAAAGATGTACAGGTTTGTAGGTTAATTTAACATGGTAAAATTATAAATTGTCCCAAGTGTGTAAGTGTACGGGGTGATCGCTGGTCAGCGCAGACTCGGTGGGCCAGAAGGGCCTGTTTACATGCCATATCTCTAAAGTCTAAAGTATGGAGCAGGATATCCGAACTACAATGCCTTAACTTGGTTACCAAGACCCTCGACCAGTGAAAATAATTTTAACTTACGTCACTTTCACATAATAACTTCCCGTGGAATGTTCAGTCAAATCACCAATAACCCTTTCAAATAGAATGGATACAACCTTAAGATTGAAACCTTTTCTCGTAACTCAATATTGGCTCAAGGTCTCAATCTGATATATCTGAGCAATACAAGTTCATCTGATCCTTCCAACGGAGTGGTGCCCACGATACTTTTGCGTGTGGTCTAATTGGGGCTATCTATAATGGTAGCGCATTTAATATCTTGCTCCAGGCTTTTCAATGTAAGACCAAGAACTTGGGGGAGGCACAGTGGTGCAGCGGTAGAGTTGCTGCTTTACAGCCCAGAGACCCGAGTTCGATCCTGACAATTGGTGCTGACTGCACAGCGTTTGTACGTTCTCCCTGTGACCGCATAGGTTTTCTCCGAGTGCTCCAGATTCCTCCCACGTTCCAAAGACATGTAGGTGAATTGGCCTCTGTAAATTGTCCCTAGTGTGTAGGATAGAACTAGTGTATGGGTAGTCATTGGTTGGCGTGGACACAGGGGGCAGAAGGGACTGTTTCCACGCTGTATTTCTAAACTAAAATAAATTTCATTAGCTTTTAGGCTTTTAATTATTATTGATTTAGTTTAATTTAGTTTAGAGATACAGCGCGGAAGCAGGCCCTTTGGCACACCGAGTCCGCACCGACTAGCGATCCCCGCACATTAACACTATCCTACACACACAAGGGACAATTTACACATACAACAAGCCAATTAACTTACATACCTGCATGTCTTTGGAGTGTGGGAACCGCGGATCTCAGAGAAAAGCCCCGCAATCACGGGGAGAATGTACAAACTCCGTACAGACAGCACCCATAGTCGGGATCGAAAGCGGGTCTCCAGCACTGCAAACGCTGTAAGGCAGCAACTCTACCGCAGCGCCACCGTGCCGCCCATTGTTAGAGATACAGCATTTTGCACTGAGTCCACACCAACCATCACCCATTCACAGTAGTTCTATGTTATCCCATTTTCTCAACCACAAGTCCAATGTCTGCAATGAGGTAGATTGAAAAATCAGGACAGTACCCTGGCTTTTGGAAGGACCATTAAGAGGTGGACTTTATCTTGCACTAAACTGTGGATAATTTGATTGTAATCATGTATTGTCTATCCGCTGACTGGTTAGCACGAAACAAAAGCTTTTCAATGTACCTCGGTACGTGGCAATATACTAAACCAAACAAAAGTTTGAACACAGAGGGGAAAAAGCTGTTCCTGAGTCTGGTGGTGTGTGCTTTCAAGCTTCTGTACCTTCTGCCCGATGGGAGCAGGGAGCAGGGAGAGGAAGGAATGACCAGGTGGGAAAGATCTTTGATTAAGTTTGCTGCTTTCCTGAGATAGCGTGAGGTGTAGATGGAGTCGATGGTGGGGAGTCTGTTTTGTGTGGTGGACTGGGCTGCATCTACAACTCTCTCTGTCATTTCTTGGGACCTTGGGCAGAGTTCCCAAACCAAGCAGTGATGCAACTGTATCTGTAGAAGTTGGAAAGAGCCGTTGGAGACATGTCGAATGTCCGCAGTCTCCTGTGGAAATAGAGGTGTCAGTGTGCCTTCTTGGTGTGTCGTGGTTGGTCCAGGACAAACTGTTAGCAACATTTACACCGAGGAACTTGAAGGTCTCAACCATTTCTACTTTGGCACCATTGATGCTGACTGGGACAAGTAGTCCCCTGATCATGAGATCAGATGCAATCAATATGCTTCCTCCATTGTATCTTCAAAGAAGATGTCTTATCTTTACACATGGTGTTGATGGTGGGGTGGGGGGGGGGGGGATGGTGATGGACAGAGGCACTGCCAATGTACAAATGGATGACTCAATGACATACTACCTCCTGTACAGACCCCCAGTAGATGGCGCCACTTCCACAAGGGCCACAGGAAGTGCAGATCAATCTGTATCCGTGGGGGCGGTGGGGGCACTGCGAGATGGCTGCCCTGCCAGCAGCGTGTTAGTCAATTCTGCTTTTTCTGTTTTTTTTAGTATGTCCAAATGTTTGTTTTAATGTCTCTCGGTGTGTCTTGTGTGGGGGGTGGTGAGGGGGGGTAAGGGGGGAACCGCTTTCGGTCGCCTCCTCCACGGAGAGGCGACTTTTTCCAGGTCGCCTCCCTCGCGGCCTAACACCAAGGATTGGTGCGGCCTTTCCCGGAGACGGGCCCAGAGCTTCAGCAGCGGGCGCAGCGTGGACTTTTTATCACGGAGCGGGCGAGCCTTCGCAGGCGGTCACCAGAAGGGAGTGCTCCGATCGCTGGCCCGCGGCAGCCTCAAGCCACGGACTGCGGAGATTCCAGCTGGCGCGGCGTCCGGAGGCTGGGATCCCTCGTTGGGGACCCCGGAGGAGAAGAGCTCCGACAGCCGGCCCGCGACCTACAACAGCTTGAAGCCGCGGTCTGCGGTGCTTCTAGCTGCGGGCGCGGCGGGGACTTACTTACTTACCATCCGGAGCGGGATCCCTCGCCGGGAATCCCTGGAGAAGAGCTCCGACCGCCAGACTGCAACCTACGTCATCCTCAAGCCGCTGTCTCCGGTAGGGAAGCACCGATTTGGGACTTACCTTGCTGTAAATCTGGCCGCCCGCAGCGGCGACTGAGGAGGCTTATGGTCCCGACCAAGGGGGGAAATGGAGAAGGACTGACTGAACTTTGTGCCTTCCACCACAGTGATGAATGCTGTGGTGGATGTTTTGTGTTAACATTTTTTATTGTGTATTGTGTATTCTTTTTTATTGTACCGCTGCTGGCAAATTCATTTCACTGCACTTCATTGCGTATGTGACGAATAAATCTGACTATTGACTATTAGCTATTGACTATCCATTTTCTGTATTTATTTCTGTATTTATTTATGCCTACTATATTCTGTTGTGCTGAAGCAAAGCAAGAATTTCATTGTCCTATCTGGGACACATGACAATAAACTCTCTTGAATCTTGAATCTTCAATCTTTGAAAGAAAATAAAATTGCATTTATTTAGCTATAGAGCCTGGTTTGGGAGCAACTCCATCCAAGACCACAAGAAATTGCAGAGAATTGTGGACGCAGCCCAGACCATCACACAAACCAACCTCCCTTCCATTGATGCCATCGACACTTCATGCTGCCCTGGCAAGGCAACCAGCATAATGAAGGACCAGTCTCACCTCAGTCACTCCCTCTTCTCCCCTCTCCCATCAGGCTAGAGATACAGAAGTGTGAAAACACACACCTCCAGATCTAGGACTGTTTCTTCCCAGCTGTTGTCAGGCAACTGAACCACCCTTTCAACTAGAAAGTGGTCCAGAGCTGCTATCTACCTCATTGGAGACCCTCGGACTATCTCGGACAAATTCTGACTTTGCTGGACTTTATCTTACACTAAATGTTATTCCCTTTATCTGTACACTGTGGACGGTTTGATTGTAATCATGTATAGTCTTCCTTCAGACTAGTTAGCATGCAAGAAAAGCTTTTCACTGGACCTCGGTACACGTGACAATAAACTTAACTAGACTAAACTAAACCTTCTTTTCTTAGCAGGTTCCATAATCTGCAGCCCATTGTAGTTTCTCAGCCTGTGTTGCTATCTTCACTCTTACCTCTCCCACCTACCAATCAACCCAATCCATGGGTTCAAATAGGGGAGGGCTGGTGAGCAGATGAGACAATGGGGGGTGGGAAGAGGGGATGCAGTGGAAGTAGTTCTTAATACAGGCTACCTCCGTGGTACTCTTTCAGTCCAGATGAAATTTTATCACAAAACGGTTGTCTATCCATTCCTTTCGCAAAAACTGCCTGGTCCACTGACTTACTCCAGCACTTCATGTCTTACTGAAGGTACCAAAATCTATTACCAACAATCTATTGTGGAGAAAACTAATTGAAGCACCAGCCAAGAAGGCACATCAACCCCTCGACCTCCTTAGGAGACTGGGGACATTCAGCGTGTCTCCATTGACTCTTACCAACTTCTGCAAATGAACCATAGAAAGCATACTGTCGGGTTTGGGAACAGCTCTGCCCAAGAATGCAATGAATTGCAGTGAGTTTTAATGGACGTAGCACAGACCATCGCACAAACCAGAACCCCCACCATTGACTCCATCTGCACTTCATGCTGCCTCTGAAAAACAGGAAACATAATCAAAGACTTGTCCCACGCCGGTCATTCCTTCTTCTCCCCGCTCCCGTCAGGCGGAAGAGACAGATGCTTGAAAGAGCGCACCACAAGACTCAGGAACAGTTATTCCCCACTGTTATCAGGCTTCTGAACGGTCCTTCCATAAGCTAGGTTACTGTCCGATTCACCTCTACCTCATTGTAGACATTGAAATTTGCCTCTGGAACTGATGCGCATCAATGCTGAGAACGATATTCTGCACTTTGTATCTTCCCCTTTGCTCTACCTATTGTACTTGAGGTCAGTTCATCATGACCATGATGGAGAACTGCTGCTTCTTCGTATGCCTGAATGGTCAGAACAGCCGTTGGAGACGCCAAAAGAATGGTCTACCACAGGGCAGTGTTCTTGCCCCAACGTTGTTCACTATAGACACCCATGACCAACCCTTCACCCCGAAAACTAGGTTGTTTCTGTATGCCGATGACTTATGCATCTCAACGCAATCCTCAGACTTCAGCCAGATTAAGACCGTACTAGAGGCTGCTCTGCAGAATATGACAACATACTACCTACAGAACTCTCTGCGCCCACATCCAACAAAAACGCAAAGCCCAGCTTTCCACCTCCGGAACCGGGATGCGAAACGTCAACTGCATGTGCGATGGAATGATGTCCTGTGGGAACACTGCAAAGCCCCAAAGTACCTAGGTGTGGTCCTCGATCGCACGTTATCATATCGCCAACATGTTGAGAAAACCAAGGCAAAGGTCAACACCCAGAACAATGTCATCGAAAAATTGGGAAACAGCTCATCTGGAAGTGACCCAACAACAATCCACACTGCAGCCCTGGCACTTTGTTTCACAATGGCAGAATATGCAAGTCCCGTCTGGAACCGTCTGGAGCCGCTCTAAACATGCACACAAGATGGACTCTGCATTGAACACTGCCTGCAGGTAAACCACAGGATGCCCGAAGCCAACAAAGGTTGAACATCTGTACGAGCTGGCTGGCATCAACGAACCATGTCGAAGATGTGATTGGGCAGCTGCAGTAAAAGGCTTCAATGCGGACATGGACCCCCGCCATCCCTTGCACAATCACCAACATGCCAAGAAACTCTTGAAGAGTCGGAACAGCTTCTTGGAACTAGAGCCAACCATGTCAGGCACCAAAACCAAACAACAGATGGCACCAGGACACCACCTGCCTTATACTACCTGGAAAGCCCTAAACCGCCTCCACACTGGAGAAGGGACGTTGCGGACTCAACCTGAAGAAGTGGGGCCTCTCGGACTCTGACAGGTGCAACTGTGGAGAGGTACAGACAATGTCCCACCTACTGACTTGCGTTGAGAGGCATGCACTGCGGACGATCTCCGCACAGGCACAGATGTGGCACTGGCTGTGGCAAAGCGATGGCAGTACGTCGCCTGACACACGAGCGAACGAACTTGAGGTTGGCTTGTATTTATAAGGTATTATCTGATTTGATTGGATAGCATGCAGAACAAAGCCTTTCACTGTGCCTCAGTACATGTGACAGTAATAAACCTAAACCTTAAGATAAATAACTCCTCAAGTACAGCTTCATAGTTTGATCAGAATAATCTATTGATCACTGTGGAATAAACTGGTTACAACATTAAAAAAAATACAGATTGTAGAAATAAGGAACTGCAGATGTTGGTTTACCAAGAAAAGACACATATTGCTGGAGTAACTCAGCAGGTCAGGAAACAAAAGCTATTTACTGTACATCAGTACACGTTACAATAATAAACTAAACCATCTGTAAAATAAAATAAACCTGGTGCTATCATAACGTTTGAGAGACATTTTGACAGGTACATGGATAAGAAAGGTTTAGAGGGATATGGACCAAGCGCAGCAGGTGGGACTAGTGTAGATGGGGCATGTTGGTCGGCATGGGCAAGTTGGGCCAAAGGGCCAGTTTGCACACTCAATGACTAAACTAAAGCTAAAAAGCATAATGGAGAACATGGGTAGGTGATGTTTCGGGTCGGGACCTTTCTTTAAAATAAGCAGCTTGCTCTCTTGTTTTCCAGGGTGAAATAGCAACGGAAGTTTTTATCCAGGAATATGAAACTACCAGAGCACTCAAAGAGTTAAGGATTTGCTGACAATTTGCCTTTCAATGTTTGGAGAGAGAATTTATCTCAGAGACGTCAGAATTTGTTTCACTTTGGGCAAGAGAGTAGAGGTGAGGGGTTCTGAATGCCCCTGTCTGAAGGCCTCTTCTTTGGCACAGCTGGATCGAGAGAAAGGCATTTTTTCAGCTTGATTTCCCCGCGACCGGTTTCCTGTTTGGTGGGATTTTACTTTCTAATATTACAGGAAGAATTTTTTTTTTAAAGCCACCAACTAAGGCTCGGCTGAACACTCAGCAGGCGAGAAACTAGGGGTATTTTTTCTTTTTGATTTGCGAGCGAGAAGGGGAGACAAACGATGGATGACTTGGAGCGCAGGCGTGAAATGCGGAGACAGAAACGCGAAGAGCTTTGGCGTCAAGCAGAGAGGTACGATGTGTTCTTGTTTTGATTGCAGCCCTCTCTCTGCTTCTGCACTTTGCAGAAAGCAGCAGTGTAATGGCGTTAAAGCAGTAATAACCTCCAGCAACTGCAGACAGTTTTGTTATCATTGGGTTTGCTATGAAGTCAAGTCTGCCATTACCCGTTAATTTAACTGATTGTTTTAACAGAACGGAAACATTTAAGTCTTAAACACAGACTGGCCACTGGTACCTTCAACTGCACTGCTGAATATTGCAACCCAATGAAGGGATCATAAAATATAAATATTTGTATGCGCTGTGGTAGCTTTAGTAGAAATTGTTCGGATTTTTGCTTTCTTTTATGATGTTGTAGGCTATTTTCCTGAACTTGTAAATACCTCTCATGACTGACGATGATTCATGGTATGTTGTGGGTGCTGCTTTAACCAGCTGTGCCTAGCTCTTACTTTGGAAACAAGAACATAACATTTGTTGCGTGTTTAACCCTTTTTGGCACATTCTGTTAAAGTGGAGAAACCTAGGAAAAGCATGATATCCTTCTGTGGACTCGTGAAGACCCATTGCAGAGCTTTCACCAACATCTCACTCAAATCCCTTCTCACCTCAGAGTGTGAATTTCCTCTTTGCAATAAAGTGTGGCAGAGTAGCGCAGCGGTTGGGTTGGTGCCTTACAGTCCAGAGACCTGGGTTCGATCCTGACTACAGGTGCTGTCTGTACAGAGTTTGTATGTTCTCCCTGTGACCGCGTGGGTTTTCTCTCTGCTCCGTTTTTTCCCACACTGTAGTGGTTAATCCCGAGCGTGTAGGATAGAACAAGTGTACAAGTGATCTTTGGTCGGCGCGGACTCGGTGGGCCGAAGGGCCTGTTTCCACACTGAGTCTCTAAACTAAACTAATTACGGAGCTTTTATCTACATCTTAACCCCCTTCTCACCTTAGAGTGTGGATTTTCCATTTACAACAAAGGGCGTTGCAGTGGCGAAACTAGTAGAGCTATAGCCTCACAGCGCCGGAGACCCGGGTTCTCTCCTGATCTTGGGTACTGTCTGCGTGGAGTTTTCACATTCTCTCTGTGACTGCATGGATTTCTTCCGGGTGCTCCGGTTTCCTCCCACATCACAAAGACATGCCGGTTTGTAATTGTACTCTGCAAATTGCCTCTACAGTGTAGGAAGTGGATGAAAAAGTGGGATAACATCGCTCTAGTGTGAAAGGGTGACTGATGGTCGGCGAGGACTCGGTGGGCCAAAGAGCTAGTTTCCATGCTGCTGTATCTTTCAATTAATCAATCATTAAATTTTCCGTATCCAAGCTAAAAACCCAAATGGATTTACAGGAGTCAGAGGAGCAAGCATCACATGGAGGAAAAACAGAAATATTATTGTGGAGTGCAGCTAGATAGGGCTCTTAAAGATAGCGGGTCAGGGGATATGGGGAGAAGGCAGGACCGGGGTACTGATTGGGATGATCAGCAATGATCACATTGAATGGCAGTGCTGGCTCGAAGGGCCGAATGGCCTACTCCTGCACCTTTTGTCTATTGTCTATAAGCAGTATATCATGTTTTTTTTATCAGAATCCATTGCAACATGCATGAGATACTTTCCGCGTGTAATTTATGGCACATAAATGTCAATTGCACAATGTTTTAACATGCCCGCACAGTCTATGATTTGAAGCGAGTCCCAACTGCAGAAATAGATCTAAGGGCTAAATATCTGTCCCTACATTACGTAAAAAGGTCAATCTCTCAGTCATGAAGAATTCTCAATGAGAATTTGTTCTTCCTTGAGATAACATTGCTGAATTCTATAAATGTCCTCAGTAACTGGCTCATCCACCCCTTCCAACCACTGCCACTGCAGGACACCCCACTCCCCCCCACCCCCTTGACCCCCTGCCAACATAATTCAGTTTAGTTTAAGGAGGGTCCTGACATGAAATGTCGCTTGTCCATTCCCTCTGCAGATATAGCCTGAGCCACTGAGTTCCTCAGCACTTTCTGTTTTTCTCAAGAATCCAGCATCATCAGTTCCTCAAGCCTCCATAAATAGTTAGCTACCTTCTAACATACTCCAGGGCAGCCAGTCCTTCCCATGATCCCCAATATTTGATATGCCAACATCTTTTTAACCCCTCTCTTCCCCACAATCTCCCTTCAATACCTGTGATCTTTTGTTCCAGTTTCTCTCCACTCCCAATTATCTCCCTTTAGCACAAAATCCACTTCACTCCCTAACTGGTATTAGTTCTCCCCAATCTCATTCCTAACCACTCTAGCAAGTTGCAGAGGGATGTAGATTCAGCCTAGTCCATCGCACAGACCAGGCTTCCCACCATTGACTTCATCTACACTTCACACTGCCTCGGCAAACAGCCAACATAATTAAAGACTTGTCCGACCCCGGTCATTCCTTCTTCTCCCTGATACCGTCCATATCTCCGGTTCACTCTCCCCTGACTCAGTATGAAGAAAGGTCTCGACCCGAAACGCCACCTATTCCTTTTCTCCAGAGATGCTGTTACTGCAGCTGTGTGTCTACCCATTTCTTTTAATTCCTTCGGACAGAATAAACAAAATCTCCAGCCCATATTCGAATACATGACATTAAATGGACTGTTTCATCTGCCAGAGAGATAGCCCTGCGTGCCAAAGGCTTGCAAAGTTAATGACTTTGTGCAGGAACTGTTCGCTGCTGTGAAGTGTTCCGCAGAAAGACGGTTCACTGAAACTTGAAAGAGTCATTCTGCGTGCTGGTCAGGACGCAAGAGCCAGGACGCAGCTGAAACTGATTAGTCTGTCAGGACAAAGTCTTGTGGACCACTGTTTATTGAGACTAATCCTAGGAGGCAGATCGTGAGAAGAATTTGCAGCAACTTGGCAAACGTTCGTGACAAAATATCCGCATGTTTGTACCCTCCATCAGAACTCACTGGTTCTGAAGTAAGTGTTGCGCGTTTTTGTTAAGAAAGCTGTGAATAATTTAGGTGCTTGGGTTTGTGATGAGGAATAGGATGAAGGAGTGGGTGAGAGAAGTACGCACTGCCCCGTTAGCAGATTCTCCCACCCTTACAGTCAGCCTGCCTCCTTCCCCTCCTTCACACACTCAGCTCCCATCCCCAAGTCACTCAGTTCCCTTTCCTCCTGCCCCTTCCACTTATATCCCTCCCTCTGGCTTTACATCTCACTCCTCTTCTCTCCTTATCTGACACATTTTTGACTCCTTTTTTCACCACCAGCCTTTGTCATTTACTCCACCCATCAAAACCCCATCCTCGCCTATATCCACCTATCACTTGCCAGGTTTTGTCCCAGCCCCCGCCTCTCTTTTCCAGCCTTCTCCCTACCACAATCACTCTGAGGAAGAGTCCCGACCTGACCCGACCCGTCTGCTCATTCCCTTCCACAGATGCTGCCTGACCCATTGAGCTCCTCTAGCACTTGAATAGGATTTTGTGTTGTTATACTTGAGACTTGGGTCCATTGGACTTTGAATCAAAATATATTGGATGCTACAGAAATCTAAACAAAAACTGATTCCAATATTGCTGATCTCCTATTAATTCAGTTGTACTTAGAATCATAGACTCACAGAATCATAGAGCATGGAATCAGGCCCTTTGGCCCAACCTGCCATACTGACCAAGATGCCTCATCTACACTAGTACCATGTGCCCATATCGGACTCGTATTCTTCCAGCAATTTGTGCTTTGCTCAAGATTCCAGCGCCCTCAGTTTTATTCTAGATCTCTAATATCTTTATTACTTCACGGCACGGTGGTGCAGCGGTAGAGTTGCTGCCTTACAGAGCCAGGGAACCCGGTTTGATCGTGACTACGAGTGCTGTCAGTACTGAGTTTGTTCGTTGACCACGTGGGTTTCCTCTGGGTGCTCCGGTTTCCTCCCACATCCCAAAGACATGCTGGTTTGTAGGTTAATTGGGCTTCTGTAAATTGTCTCTAGTGTGTAGGATAGATGCAGTGTGTACGGGTGATCGATGGTCGTTGCGGACTCGGTGGGCCGAAGGGCTTGTTTCCACGCTGTACCTCTAAAACTAAGGCTAAAACTAAAACTGAGCATCAATAGTTACTGCAGCAGTTTGTGTGTTATGACAGCGTGGCTTTACTTGTCCTGTGTGTGCTGAATGCACTGTGGAGCTGGCTGTGAATTCTGTCTGTCATCAGTCTCTGATGAATGGTGCAGCAGACAGGCACTCCGACTTTGATCTGGTCGCCAAATTCAATAAAGGACATAATCTAATATAACTTCCAGATTGTACATTCTGTGCAGTTGCTATAGATACTGGGCCTTTATTTGGTTTAACCACAAGTTGAAAACTGTGTGCGACTCTGATGAAAGGCTTTGAGATAACAGATGGTACTGGGTTAAGGTATGAGGAGTATTTTGGGCCTGAACTCACTGGTGTTTAGAAGGACGAGCGGGATCGCATTGAAATGTACCGAATAATGGAAGGCCGAGAGTGGATGTGTAGAGGCTGTTTCCACTAGTGGGAGAGTCCAGGACCAGAGGGTACAGCCTCAGAATAAAAGGATGTACCTTTAGAATGGAGATGAGGAGGAATTTCTTTAGCCAGTGGGTGGTGAATCTGTGGAATTCGTTGCTGCAGGAGGTATGGAGGCCTGGAGTAGTCAGCCATAGAACATAGGACAGCAAACATAGAACAACAAACATAGAACATAAAACATAGAACAGTACAGCACAGGCCCTTCAGCCCACAATGCTTGTGCTGAACATGATGCCGATGAGATTTGTAGGAAGGAACTGAAAATGTAGGGTTACACCGAAGTAGACACAAAATGCTGGAGTAACTCAGCGGGACAGGCAGCATCTCTGGATAGAAGGAATGGCTGACATTTTGGGTCGAGACCCTTCTTCAGAACTTCCCTTCTCTCCAGAGATACTGTCTGTTCCGCTGAGTTACTTCAGCATTTTGTGTCTATCTTCAGCCAAGATGAGATTGACAGGTGGAGCAGACTTGAGATGCCGTGGGTCTACTCTTGTGTTGACAGGGATGGCACGGTGGAGTTGCTGCCTTACAGCCCCAGACACCCGGGTTCAATCCTGACCACGGGTGCTGTCTGTACGGAGTTTGCATGTTCACCCTGTGACCGCGTGGGTTTTCTCCCACATTCCAAAGGCGTGCAGGGTTAGAGGTCAAGTGGCTTCTGTAAAATTGTCCTTAGTACGTAGGATAAAATTAGTACACGAGTGATTGCTGGTCCGCAAGGTGTCGGTGGGCTGAAGGGCCTGTTTCCACACTGTATCTCTAAACTAAACGAACCTAAACTAAGACAGGGAGGGCAGCAGATGCAGATTTGCTGGATGCAACAGTGGTCTGGGCTTCCACTCGGTAAGGCCTGACCTCTGCTGGCCTGCCAGGGGAACATTCTAAGATGATGCAACCTCTGCCCTCACCAACACTCCACACACCAACTCCACCCCAACCTCCACAGGATATGAGCAATGAGTCAGCGTGTGGTTTCCCACAATACAAATATAATACAATATCAAGATGTAGAGAGGTCGGAGGACAGGGAGATACAGAGATAAGGAAGGGTAAGGTGTGAAAACAAGACATCAAAAGAGATGGAGATGGAAAATGGAAGATGGATGGAAATTGTAGAATAGATCATTCTATATATTGTACATCTATTTAATGATGTAGAATAGATAGAACATTTACATTTTCCTTGAACTTCAATTCTTTTGATGTCTCGTTTTCACACCTTACCCTTCCTTATCTCTGTGTCTCTCTCTCAGTCTGAAGAAGGGTCTCGACCCGAAACGACACCCATTCCTTCAGAATTCCAGAGATGCTGCCTGGCCCGCTGAGTTACTCCAGCATTTTGTGTCTATCTTCGGTGTAAACCAGCATCTGCAGTTCCTTCCCACACATGTAGAGAGGTCTGCAGGCAACCTTCGCTCACAGAGGGGAGTTAGATCGACCAGCATCAAGGGTGGCAGTGTGGTGCAGCTGGTAGAGCTGCCAGCTTGCCAGTGCCAAGCCGCTGCCTCACTTGCTCCCTTCCGGCGCTATCCCTGACCAGCCGTCTCTCTGCATGGTCTTGGTGTTCAGTGACCACCCAGCCTTGCTGTGATGAAGTCAATGTTTCATGGCCGTGGGAGAGCAAGGTACTGGGCACAACCTCCCAGCACCTGAATGGACATCCTCACTAATTTAGACTAGAATGGAAGAATACTTCATTGTCACATGTGACTAGGCACAGTGAAATTCTTTGCTTGCAAACCCAACGTATACAAATAGTGGCTACGGATGGCGCTTGCAAAGTTACAAAGCAGGCTGGCTCATCCTTTTGTTCTCCCCCCACCTCCCCCATGGCGTTCCCCCCACGCCGTGTCCCCGTTGTAATTTACAGCAGGAATGCACCAGTCAATGTTCAGACTCCATGCCCAAGAGCATGATAATGAGTCAGTGGGTGGACAGTGGCGCTACTGGTAGAGCTGCTGCCTTACAGCGCCAGAGACCTGGGTTCGATCCTGACCACACGGGTGCTGTCTGTACGGAGTTTGCATGTTCACCCCGTGACCATGTGGGTTTCCACCAGGTGCTGCGATTTCCTCCCACATCCCAAAGATGTTCATTCCATCTTTCGTACCATCACGCACAACTCTGCCTTTTATTGTTTAGCCTCCAACCTCGCGTATTCCCTCCGTAAACCCCTTGAGCTATCCACCTCTTGGGTGGAATTTTCTCTCAGAAGGCAGCGGAGGCCAATTCTCTGGATGCTTTCAAGAGAGAGTTAGATAATTAAAGATAGCGGAGTCAAGGGGTATGGGGAGAAGGCAGGAATGGGGTACTGATTGTGAATGATCAGCCATGATCACAGTGAATGGTGGTGCTGGCTCAAAGGGCCGAATGGCCTACTCCTGCACCTATTGTCTATTGTCTATTGTCTACTCCTCCCTAAAAAACAACCTCTTTGAACTAGCTTTTCTCACATTGAATTGAATTGAATACATTTTATTAGTACATACTCTACAAGGAATTTGCCTTGGTGCTTTACTCGAAGGATAAAAACACAATATACAGTAGACAAATATAAATAAAACATTATAATTTAAACATATGAAATAAAATACCAGAGCATAAAGAGGCTACAGACTTTTGGCTGTTGAGTAGAGTTACTGCTCATGGAAAAAGCTGTTTTTATGTCTGGCTGTGGCGGCTTTGACAGTCCGGAGTTGCCTTCCAGAGGGAAGTGATTCAAAGAGTTTGTGGCCAGGGTGAGAGGGGTCCGAGATGATCTTGCCTGCTCGCTTCCTGGCCCTTGCAGTGTACAGTTCATCAATGGGGGGAAGGTTGCAGCGTGACCGTGGTGTTGTTGATGGTGAGTGGGGAGAGCTCTCCTAAAGTCTACTATCAATTCCACTGTCTTAAGAGCATTGAGCTCCAGGTTGTTGCGATGACACCAGGACGTCAGTTGTGACACTTCCTGTCTGTAGGTAGATTCCTCCCCATCCTGGATCAGTCCAATCAGGGTTGTGTTGTCCGCAAACTTGAGAAGCTTGACAGAGGAGTCTGTGGAGGTGCAGTCGTTGGAGTAGAGAGAGTAAAGGAGAGGGGAGAGTACGCAGTCTTGTGGTGCACTAATGCTGAGGGTCAGAGGGTCCAAGATGTACTTTCCCAGCCTCACATGCTGCTTCCTGTCTGTCAGGAAGTTGGTGATCTACTGACAGAGACATGGTCAACTGGGAGAGTTTGAAGTGTAGTAGCTCTGGCACAATGGTATTGAATGCAGAGCTAAAGTCCACAAACAGGATCCTTGCATAGGTCCCCTGGCGGTCTAGGTGCTGGAAGATGAAGTGCAGGCCTAGGTTGACTGCGTCATCCACTGATCTATTGGCCCTGTCCAGCAGGGGGTTTGTGATATTTTTCAGTTGGGCCAGCACGCCTTTCAAGGGTTTTCATGATCACAGAGGTAAGTGCAACAGGCCTGTAGTCATTAAGATCAGTAATCCTTGGCTTTTTGGGTACGGGAACGATAGTGGAGACTTTGAAGCAGGCAGGGACAGTACAGGTTTGCAGGGACTGGTTGAAAATGTCTGTGTAGACTGGTGCCAGTTGTTTGGCACAGAGCTTGTGGGTAGAGGGGGAAACATTGTCCGGTCCTGGAGATTTCTGGCTCTTCTGGCTCCTGAATAGCTTTTCCACCTCCTCAATTTCTATTGTTAGTGATGGAGAAGTGGGCAGACTGATGTTGGGCAGCAAGGAGAGGGTGGGTACTGGACGAGGGCCCAGTCTTTGCAGACTGGAGTCAGGCTGTGAGTGGGAGTTAAGTGGTGATTGGGGAGGAGTGGGTGGGGGAGGTGGTGAGGGGGTACCTGGGTTATTATTCTGTCTTTCAAACCTGCAGTAGAACTCGTTACGGTCGTTGGTCAGCTGACAATTGTCCAAGGAGCGGGGGGTTTTCCTCTTGTAACTGGTGATTTCTTGCAAGCCCTTCCACACTGAATACGAGTCATTAGCTGAGAAGTTGCTCCTCAACTTCTCAGAGTACCTTTCCTTGGCAGCTCTGATTCCTCTTCTCAGCTTGTACTTGGCCTGTAGAGGTACTCTGTCTGTTGTCTAAGTGCATGCACCCTTAGTTTAGTTTAGTTTAGTTTAGTTTAGACATACAGTGCAGAAACAGGCCCTTTGGCCCACTGAGTCCACACCGACCAGCAATCCCTGCACACTAACACCATCCTACACACACAATTTACAATTTTACTTCGGAGTCACGTGAGTGACTACGTGAAGAACCCGTCCAGCACGCATGCGCGACATTAGCGTTCACACAATGCAACAGCGACGAACGGGAGTACAGGCGCTCCCGCTACAAGTTTTAAAAAGCGGACCATCAGGTAAGTACTTACTCTGAGGTCGTACTTAGGAAGCTTTGCTCTGCTTTGTGAATTCCAGGTTGAAGAAGCTGGAAAAATGAACAAAGCACGGCAAGGGAAAGAGACCGCCCCCAGTTCGACTCCAACAGAACGGGAGTGTCCCTTCAGTGGGGGGCGAGAGGCGGCACCTGGACCGCACATGCTGCGGAGCACAATCATTGAGTCCGAGCCGAGCCCAGTACCGCTAGCGCAGCCTGACCAACAGCAGCGGGCTGGAGGTAAATCAAGACGAAAAACTGACCGGCCGGTGATATCTGATAACTCCGATGAGGAGGACTCTCCGCCTGAGAGCGGCAGAGGTAGCCGCCTGAGCCGCATGGAAAGGCTCATGGAGCAAATGCTCCAGCGAGACTTGCTTCGGGAGCTGGAGCAGTCTCGCCAAGGGAATTCAGGCACTCCCACATCAGTGCCTTACAATGCACTGGCCATCGCTTCCGCCTCAGCCGAGGGCAGCGTTGGCGACCAGGGCTGGGCTGGTCAGGAACAGGGGTCATTGGCCGAAGATATCGGGAGTACGCTTGGGGTACAGGACCAGGAAGAGTTGCTGGGTGTGGTGAATTGCTACGTGGCTACACCACGAGCAGGGCGGCCGTTGCAGCCAAATCTGACGGCCAGCATTAACTACCTGTCCCTCAAACCCCTACAAGAACAGGTAGTCAATGAGGCACTAGAACTCTACTCGCCTCCGGAGAACTGCAGTTCACTCAACGTACCGGCCGTTAACAACCAAATCCGGGGGTATGTTGGACAGAGTATCTGGAACCAGGAGCTAAAATTACAGCGTATCCTCAAGCTCCTGACGACAGGGATAACATCCTATGCTCGTTCCGTGGATGGGGTGGATATTACCACCAACCAGCAAGACACTCTGGGTCTGCTGTGCAACACTCAATATGAGATAAACACCTCCGCAAGGAGATAATATGACCTGCCCTCAAACCCAAATATGCAGGACTGTGTAAAACACCGGCCTCAGAGCCTCAGATCCTGTTATTTGGAAATGACTTGACAAAACAAGTGAAAGACCTGGAGGAAGAGTCCAAAGCATTCGGCCTCATGAGGGCAGGCCCCGGAACGAGCAGACCCACACAACCCAGACGGCAGTACCCCACCGCGTCCACCAGTCGACGTCAAACTTATGGGACTGGTGGGGTACTGCCGTCTGGGTTGTGTGGGTCTGCTCGTTCTGGGGCCTGCCCTCATGAGGCCGAATGCTTTGGACTCTTCCTCCAGGTCTTTCACTTGTTTTGTCAAGTCCTTTCCAAATAACAGGATCTGTGGCTCTGAGGCCGGTGTTTTACACAGTCCTGCATATTTGGGTTTGAGGGCAGGTCTTATTATCTCCTTGCGGAAGTTGTTTATCTCATATTGAGTGTTGCACAGCAGAGCCAGAGTGTCTTGCTGGTTGGTGGTCATATCCACCCCATCCACGGAACGAGCATAGGATGTTATCCCTGTCGTCAGGAGCTTGAGGATACGCATACCATCCCCGAAAGCCTTTTTTAGGCCAGGGCCCAGAGCGGACCCCATGGAAAATGCGCCACCCCCAACCAGCAGTACATCCAGCAGTACAACGACGGATGAAGAAACTGAAGAGAGGAACACTCCCATAACTATGGAGGTAGGTGGGTCTGGTTCCTACCAGCATATAAAAAGTGGGGGAACTGTACTAACAGGGGGGAGATTACACCTGTTCATTGAAGCATGGAGGTCTATCACGAATGATAGTTATATACTTAACAGTATTCGTGGACACAAAATAGAGTTCATTCAAGAAAATATGCCACCAGTTCAGCATGTACCCCAAAGGGTCTTTACCCTCTCAGTCAAAGAAAAACTAGAGGGTCAAGCAGAACTGGTGAGGTTACTTACAAAGGGTATCATTGAGAAATCCAAACATGAACCTTTGGAATTTGTCTCAAATATATTTACCAAAAACAAAAAAGATGGTGGATGTCGCATCATCATTGACTTAACCTCACTAAATACCTTTGTTAAGTATGTACATTTCAAAATGGAAACATTTGTAACTGCCAAACAACTGATTTCCAAAGGATACTTTATGGCAAGCATTGATTTAAAAATGCCTACTATACAGTACCCATTCAAAAGGGTCATCGCAGATACCTGAAATTTACCTGGATGGGGCAACTATGGCAGTTTAAAGCGTTGCCTAATGGATTAACATCAGCCCCAAGACTATTTACCAAGATATTAAAACCAGCCTTGGCAATATTAAGAAAACAGAGACATATTGTCATGGCATATCTTGATGATATTCTAATAGTAGGCAAAACCATGGAGTTGGCTAAATCAGCTGTATTAGCTACCAAACAATTGTTTGAAACCCTGGGATTTGTCTTACATCCAAATAAATCTAAGTTGACGCCATCCACAACTATGGACTATCTGGGATTCACAATTAACTCAGTCCACATGTCTGTAACGTTGCCAAAAGATAAAGCAGCAGAATTGGCACAGACGTGTAACAATTTAATGGTTAGCAATCGACCAACCATCCGACAAGTGGCAAGAGTAATTGGCAAAATGGTAGCAGCATTTCCAGCTACACAATTTGGACCTCTGCACTATCAAAACCTACAAAGGGCAAAAGTACAGGCGTTAAAACGACATGCAGGTCACTTTGACCGAACCATGAAATTACCCATTGAAGCAATATCAGAGTTACAGTGGTGGATAGAGCACATTTGGCATAGTTCCAGCCCTATCATCATCAATAACCCAACATTAACTATACAAACAAATGCCAGTGCTCAAGGCTGGGGCGCAACTAATACCATATCCAGCACAGGTGGTAGATGGACTAACCTAGAATCATCTTTACTACAAACACTGGGCATAAATTATTTGGAAATGTTGGGTGCGTTTTATGGTTTAAAAGCATATTCTACGAATATGCACCATTTGCATGTTCGTTTACAAATTGATAATACCACGGTGGTGGCCTATATTAACCATATGGGCGGAATAAAATGGATATCATGTGACAATTTGGTCAACAAAATCTGGCAATGGTGTGTCGATAGACATATTTGGCTATCAGCAACTTACCTACCAGGTAAGCTAAATACAGTGGCAGACACCAGGTCACGCAAATTCAATGATAACACCGAATGGATGTTAAATCCTAGAGCTTTTGCTAAAATTACAAAGCAATATGGCACACCAGATATCGATCTCTTTGCATCCAGACTAAATCACCAGGTACCAATGTATGTCGCTTGGGAACCAGACCCTGAGGCAGCAGCGATACATTCGCGCTGAACTGGGGAAACTATTTATGTTATGCTTTTCCCCCCTTCTGCCTCATCAGTAGGGTACTACGCAATATACAGATGGACTCTGCTTCAGGTATTTTGATAGTACCCGACTGGCCTACACAGCCATGGTTCCCAGTGGTCCTCGACATGGTCATCGAAACTCCTATGACCTTTCCCAGTAGCCCAGACCTATTGACTCTCCCGGTATCAGGCATAAGTCATCCATGCCATGACAAAATTAACCTACTGGGTTGCAGATTATGAAAAGACCACTGCTGGGCCTGGGATTGTCTGACAGGACCATCAACACGATGACAGCGTCCCACCGTATGTCCACCAGGAAACAATACCTATCGAGCATCAGGAAGTGGGAAAGATATTGCTCGACTACTGGGACAACATACTCATCTGCAACCATAACCAATGTACTGGAGTTCCTGGCTGGCCTTCACCATAATGAAGGACTGAACTACAGCGCCATCAATACTGCCAGAAGTGCTCTGTCAGCCTACTTAAAACAGGCACCAGGACAACAGGCCATAGGGTCTCACCTGCTGGTGATCAAACTCATGAGGGGTATATTCAACTCCAACCCCCCTAGACCTAGGTACACCCAAATCTGGGATGTCAGTGTGGTCCTGACATACCTAAGGGGATGGTCACCAGCCAGGTCTCTCACCCTGGAACAGCTAACCCTGAAAACGGTCATGCTGATGGCACTAGTCTCAGCACAAAGAGTCCAGTCCCTCCACTTACTGCGACTGGACAACATGGTTATAACACCAGACCGGGTCTCATTCACCATTCAGGAGCTGGTAAAGCAGAGCAGGCCAGGAACTTCAGGCCTAGTTATGGATTTCCGTGCATACCCACCTGACCCACGGTTGTGTGTCATGACTCACCTACTCACTTACATCAACACAACAAGAGATTCCCGAGGGAGAGAAAAAGCCTTATGGGTCAGCCACAAGAAACCTCATGGTCGGGTGTCGAGCCAAACCATCTCAAGATGGCTCAAGCAGGTACTGGGAGCTGCTAGAGTAGATACTGATGTATATACATCTCACTCCACCAGGGCAGCATCCACATCAGCGGCTAAAAGGATGGACGTGCCACTGGACCACATCCTGGCTACAGCGGGGTGGTCCATGGAGAAAACGTTCCAAACGTTCTACAACAAGCCGCTAGCAGAACCTGTGTTATTTGCAGAAAGAGTTTTAGAATCTGCAAATATATAATTTAAGCCCGGGGGAGCATTTTTCTTTTGTTATTGTTTAATAGATACCATTATTGTTTACAAACAGATTCATGGTTGATTACGATAACATACTTCCTTCCTTGAATGACTTCGGCAGCGAGTGAAGTATGAACTGTTACACGGTTTGAAATCACAGAGCTTTAAAATCTTCACGTAGTCACTCACATGACTCCGAAGTAAAATAGTAAGATTAAACGAGAACTTACCAGTTTGAGGTTTGATCTGTATTTTACGATGAGGGATTACGTGCCCTCCGCTCCCACCCTCAATTATAGAGATCAACTGGTATCTTAGTTCTCCTTTTCTTTACTATGTTTATTTCAATTATTGTGTTTCCTGTGATTCCACACCGCTGCTTTGAAGTATGTCGCACATGCGTGCTGGACGGGTTCTTCACGTAATCCCTCATCGTAACTCCTCATAAAATACAGATCAAACCTCAAACTGGTAAGTTCTCGTTTAATCTTACTATTTTGGTCTACAAACCTGTACCTTTTTGGAGTGTGGGAGGAAATCGGAGCTCCAGGATAAAACCCACGCAGGTCATGGGAAGAACGTAAAAACCATACAGACAGCACTGTAGACTGGGTCGAACCCGGGTCTCTGGCGCTGCGAGGCAGTAACTCTACTGCTGTGCCAAAGTGCCTCCGATCTCTGAAGAACATGGATAGGTGATATTTCGGGTCGGGAGATTCTGAAGGGTCTCGAGCTAAAAGGAGTCTAACGAAGGGTCCTGACCCAAAATATCATCCATCCCTGTTCTCCACAGATGCTGCCTGAAAAACCAGCACTTTGTGTCTTTTTTTAAATCTTAAATAAACTCTTGAGAAGCAAAGATTTGCAATTTGCAGGCACCCTCTCTCCTATTACATTAACTCCCCTCCAATGGTAATATGCCTTAACATGACATAGACACCTGTTAAAACTATCAATTACCAAATATTCAGCAGCTTGGCTGAAATGCGACTCTTTCTGACCCGCTGATTAATAGCTGCCATTTAGCATTCAAATCGTAAATGGTGCCAAGAGTGAGTCAAGGTACATGAAATGTGGAAAAATCTACATTGATGCTGCTGACAAGGTTCATGGATAAGATTGTATTTGGCTGGGCTATACCAATGAAGGCGGTAACGATATGTTAGATCATACAAGTAAATTATAACAATCTGAAGCGACTAAATTATTCAGAGGGGAAAAGAGGTAGTAAAGCTTGATTAATGAATGCAATCAGAAACATGAGTAGGTCATCTAATCTCCCAGATCCACCATGCCATTAAATTCGATCTGATTTAAGTGGCATCTCAGCTCCATTTTCCTCCCTTGGCTTCACGTCCCTTGATACCATTTCCTAACAAAAATCCATTGAGCTCACGTCGTGGATGATCCGAATGGAGGCAATGGCTGCAATGGGCCTTAGTGGCCAGCTGCAGTTGGGGACTAAAAATGGCACCAAAACCTGGCGACTCTCGCATATGGACTCAGTGGGCTGTACATTCTATACTTAACGTGGGATTGTATTTATGTATGGCAATAATCTTACCGAACTGTTTGCAAAAAATGGAGTCTCACTCTATCTTGGTACATGTGATCATTAAGAATGGTTCAGGCAACTGAGCCACCCCAACAACAACTAGACAGCAGTCCTGAGCTACCATCTACCTCATTGGAGACCTTCAGACAATCTTTGATCAGACTTTACTGGACTTTATCTTGCACTTAACATTATTTGCGTTATTCTCTTTATCATGTATTTGTACACCGTGAATGGCTCGATTGTAAGCATGTATTGTCTTTCTGCAACTGGTTAGCACGCAACAAAAGCTTTTCACTGTACACGTGACAATAAACTCAACTCAAACTCAACTCAACTGTTGAACCATTGATCCTTAAGAAGTTCAATAGTGCCATTATCTCCATCCTTTGCAGTAGAGTCTTGCAGGTTTCCATCAGGCTATGTACGAAAATGCACTTCCTGATCCCCTATCTACCTAAATGGCAGAGATCTTGTTCCCAAAATTAGTTCCTACTTTACTTCATGAAAAGCAATTGTTTTATGTGTTTCTACCCATTTGCATTGTTTTTTTTAAATCATTTTAAGGATCTTGACTCCAACATTCACTTCATCCAGACACAGTGGAAGATTAGTGCAATAGTAATGTAGATAGTAGCATAGAGTCATTGGGGTAGAAATCTTTGTTGGGAAGAAGCTGCTCTTGAACATGGAGGTCATTGTTCTCAGGCTCCTGTACCATATTCCTGGTTGGAGCAGTGTGATGAGAGCGTGGCTAGGGTGGTGTGGTTCTTTGACGATATTAGTTGCGTTTATGAGGCAGGATCCTTCTGTAGATCCCTTTGATGGTGGGGTTGGATCTACAAAAGCCTGAGAGGGGTATTGAACCAGCTCCAGGATAATGACTGCAAGAGATGATTTTCAGATGCAGTGCATTTTAGTCAACCAATCTGTTAAATCCATTTGCACCTGCACACAAGAGAATTTCTAACCCCTTCTGTTGATCTATGTCCAGTCGTTCCTGTTTAACTTTCCTTTGGGTATCTTTAGCATTTAATTTTCCCACATGGCTGGCTGTCCTGCAAAGTATCTTTACACTGTGAGCTAATATTTTCTTCCCAACTGTGACACTAATGTTGTAAAGGCATCGGCTGAAAATAGCTATGCTTCACTCCACAGAAGTGGAACTGCCCTCTACACATCAAAGTGCACGCTACTCTTTATGCGCCCATTTCCATAGCAATTAACAAACTCAAATAAACAGAAACTCGCACCCAGACCAAAAGCTTTGCACAGTGGTCTGTGCTCCAGCATAATTACTTTTGTACTTCCATGGATTCCATTGCTTTGTTGTTGCCTCTCCATCATTTTTGCTCCCGCTATGTTTCTGGATGAGTAATATCACTGCTGTGTCTGATGGCTTCTTGCCAAGATAATCATTTTTTTGCCTGACCCTAGCTAACTCTAAGACTGCTGCTGGTATTTAGGGGGGGGGGGGGGGGAGGCTGCCAAGTGTAGTGTGAAGTTACAGTGGTCTGAATGAGGCCAAGGGAATCATTGCTGAAATATTCATCTGCTTCAGCACTACAGGTCATGTTCAGCTCTCTGGCCAATCTGTGGCATTCAGTGGTTTCCTTCGTCTTTTATCTATCCTATCTCCTGGAAACATGCCTTTTACTTCTTGAACTTCAGACTGAGAGAGACAAAGAAACCTTTGGGGGAACAGTAGGGGTTGTTTTTTTTGGTCTTCATTAGTCCATTTTACTTAATGGAAATTAATACTGGTAGCTGCATTAAATTGCATTTCAGATTTGTATTTGAGACTTAATTATTTCACCCCTATTTTTTGCACCATAAGCAACACTCTGGCCTCCCGCTTTGCTTCCTTTCACATGTAATTGCTTAGTTTAGTTTAGAGATACAATGTGGAAACAGGCCCATTGGCCCACCCAGTCCCTGCCAGCCAGCAATCACCTCATACACTAGCACTATTTTACACACACCAGGGACAATTTCCAATTTTACCGAAGCCAATTAACCTACAAACCTGTACATCTTTGGAGTGTGGGTGGAAACCGGAGCACCTGGAGAAAACCCATGCAGGTCACGGAGAGTACATACAAACTCCATACAGACAGCACCCATGGTTAGGATCAAACCCATGCCTCTGGCGCTGTAAGGCAGCAACTCTACCACTGCGCCACTGTGCTGCCCATGATTGCTCCCTCTAAACATAAAATGTTGGCAAGTAATTTTCACATAATTAAGTTATGGAATGGATAAACTACAGTGAACTAACGTGGTCACAAGGATTTAGTTCAGTTTATTATTGTCACGTGTACCAAGGTACCATAAGAGGTTTTTGTTTGCGTCATCCAGTCAAAGCAAAGACTACGCATGAATACAATCAAGCCGTCCACAAGCCACAGATAAAGGATAAAGAGTACAACATTTAATGCAAGATATAACATTGAAGTCCGATAAAGTCAAATTAAAGATAGCTCAACGGTCTCCAATGAGGTAGATGGGAGGTCAGGACCGCACTCTAGGTAGTGATGGTTTAGTTGACTGATAATAATAGTTGTGATAACAGTTTGCCTTAAACTGAGACTTTATTTATCCCTCTTAATCTCAAACGTAGAATCTTTCTCCCTGCACAAGTGCTGGAACTAGCTTGCATAGAACACCAATTTAAGATGGAAATATGATTTAATAAACTTCAAACCAATTAGCATTACTGATCCATTAAAAATCCACTGATCCACTGTTCAACTGGAAATATCATAATTTCAGGTCCGGTGATTTAAATTCTTGGTAAACATTCTGAAAAACAGTCAGGTCTTTAATGGTCGAGTTTTGAATTATATTTATCTGGTGCAATTTAATTTCACAACTAGTTTTACTGTGATTTAATCAGGAGTCAAACCAGGTTGTTTGACGATGAAGGTTAAGATGATCAGTATAAAGTGGGTTGTATACCAGGGTAATAATTAACGTTTTTACATAATCAGTTGCATGTTTTTGTACAGCTTTTTCATAGAATATAGAACATAGAACAGTACAGCACAGGAACAGGCTATTCGGCCCACAATGTCTGTGCCAAACGCAATGACCATATCAAAGACGTGCAAGTTTGTAGGTTAATCAACTTCTGTAAATTGCACCTAATGGTGTAGGGAGTGGAAGAGAAAGTGGGATAACATGGAACTGGTGTATGGGTGATCGATGGCTGATGTGGACTCGGGGGGAAGAAGGACCCGTTTCCACTCTGTATGTCCAAATAAACATCCTCTGCCTTCGCATGATCCATATCCCTTCATTTCCTGCATATCCATGTGGAATTATTTTGCCACAGAAGGCTGTGGAGGCCAAGTCAGTGGATATATTTAAGGCAGAGATAGATAGGTTCTTGATTAATACAGGTGTCAAAGGTTATGGGGAGAAGGCAGGAGAATGTGGTTAGGAGAGAGAGATAGATCAGCCATGATTGAATGGTGGAGTGGGCTTGATGATCCGAATGGCCTAATTCTGCTCCTATCTTATGATCTAATGGTCTTACGATCTTATGATCGTATGATCAAATGATCTTATGATCTTATGTGCCCATCCAAAAGCCTCTTAAACGCCACTATCATATCTGCTTCCACCACCACCCCTGGCAGCAAGTTCCAGCCACCCACCACCCTCTGTGTAAAAAGACTTGCCCCGTACATCCCCCTTCTCTTTGCAGCTCTCAACTTCAAGCGATGCCCTCTAGCCTTTGACAATTCCCCCCTTGGAAAACAAGCTCAGATTGTCCACGCTATCTATGCCTCTCATAATTATATATACTTCTGTCAAACTAGTCCATGTTTTAAAAATAGCCTGAGTATGAAAATGATAAGACATTAATGGAGGAAGAGTATAAATGATTTAATGATAAATGATTGGAGGAAGGATGTATAAATGGTTTAATGATGCTGTCATAAAACCACATGTCCCTTATTTATGAACATGCGTTGTGAGATGCTTTTACTTAAAGAGGGTGGGTCAGTCTTACAGATGATGCCCACGCATTGAGCTGCTCTGGGAATATTAATCTTTCCATCTATGGGCAAATGATCTCGACATGTACAGGGGAGCTCCTGTACATTCTACCCTGAGATCAGTGGCTATTGGGTTTCACCGAGGAGTTCAAATGCAAGTCTGCAAGGAGATGTCTTGCTAATTCTGTCACATGGTCCAGACCCTTGGCATGAAAGAGAAGATCAGGTGCTATCTTTAGACCGACTGCATTCAATACCATTCATGGAAGAACTGCCGTGACACCAAGGCATTCCATGTGACCTTCCGAAAAACAGCTTGAGGTAGAATCGAAAAGAAAAGGAATGAGTTTAGTTTAGTTTAGTTTAGTTTATTGTCATGTGTACCGAGGTACAGTGAAAAACCTTTGTTGCATGCTAATCCGTTTGTGGAAAGACTGACTACACATGATTACAACCAAGCATTCCACAGTTTACAGATACAGGATAAAGGGAATAACGTTTAGTGCAAGATAAAGTCCAGTAAAGTTGGATTAACGATAGTCCAATGCTCTCCAATGAGGTAGATAGCCACTCAGGGCCGCTTTCTAGTTGGTGAGAGGATGGTTCGGTTGCCTAATAACAGCTGAGAAGAAACTGTCCCTGAATCTGGAGGTGTGCATTTTCACACTTCTGTACCTGTTGCCTGATGGGAGAGGAGAGAAGAGGGAGTGAGACTGGTCCTCGATTATGCTGGCGGCCTTGTAGTCAATGGAATAGAGACTTGGTTTGTATGATGGCCTCAGCTACATCCACAATTCTCTGCAATTTCTTGCGATCTTGGATGGAGCTGTTCCCAAATCATGCTGTCATGCATCCCAATAAAATGCTTTCTACGGTGCTTCTGTAGAAGTTGGTAAGAGATGTTGGGGACATGTCAAACATTCTAAGCCTTTCTAAGGTAGTTGAGAAAGGAACTGCAAATGCTGGTTTATGTCAAAGATAGACAAAAAATGCTGGATTAACTCAGCGGGTCATGCTGCAGCTCTGGAGAAAAAGAATTGGTGACATTTCGTGGCGGAACTCTTCTTCAGACATATGGTAGAGGTGGTGGTGGAGAGGGGGGGAAGGGGGGAGGGGAAGTTGGGGGAAAGAGGTAGAGGTATTGGTGTGCTTTCTTGGCCATTGCTTCAATATAGCTATCCAGAACAAGTTGCTGGTGATATTTACTCCCAGGAACATGAAGCTTTCAACCAACTCTACTTCAACGACATCAATGAATACCAAGGTATACATCAGCTTATTCCCAAGCCAAGCTTGCAGTTTTTCATATGGCCAAATATAACTAATCCTTTATAATGTTGGGCCTGCTACATTGTCTTTGTGAAGATTTTCTTGGGACATAAAGAAACTGTAGGTTTATTCGACACAAGGAACTGCAGATACTGGTATATCAAAAAAAGACACAAAGTGTTGGAATACCTCAGGCAGGTCATGTGTGTCAGGCAGCAGCTCAGGGAGAAAGCTGGAAATGAGGTCAGAGTCAGACAAAGCCTGGCAAGTGATAGGTGGATACAGGTGAGGGGGACACTGAGCCCTGGAGTAACCCTGAAGATTATGGACAAGAATTTAAATTACTAAATGATTGAAATCTCTTAAAAGTTACATATGAGTTTTAGCGACAGAGTTACAAGTAAATGATTTTTGAGTTGAAGCAGTACAAAACATTTTGGGGAAAAAAGAGGCAAAGTACTGGAGTAACTCAGCAGGTCAGACAGCATCTCTGGACAACATGGATTGATGACGTTTCGGGTGGGGACCTCAAAATAGAGTCATAGAGCCCTTCAGCCCAACTTGCCCAAGCCGACCAACATGCCCCATCTACACCAGTCCCACCTGCCTGCATTTGGCCCATACCCCTCTAAACCTATCCTAATAGTAAATGTTGATGTACCTTGCAGTTTATTACAATAAATTTCAAAATTATACTGGCCATGTTTCTTTTCGTTCATCTGTATTGTTCTGGGAATTAGAGAGAAGATGAGTGTATCACTGACAAATGTGCTGAGAAATAATTTCTTATCCTGTAGAGGGCTGTATTTCACATAGCAAATAACCATCAACATATCAGCAACCAAACCCTTTCACATAGTTATTCAACTCGTTTTTTAATTGATGTTGCCTAAATGGATTCCCATGTTATCTCTTAAATAACTCATTGAACACTAATGTAATTTAGAGAACATAGAACACTTTGAGATGTCAAGAACACTGGACCACCAGGGAATAAGGAATACCAGGAAACATGTATTAACCAGCATCTGCAGTACTTTGTTTCTACCAGGAAACAAGTTGCGTTTGACCATATGTCTGGAAACCGATCCATCCAACGTGCAAATAATTATTACAGTACAATTGGAAACCTTCATTCTCATCTGTTCTCCTTTTCCAACTCTGTTACATATTAGTATATAACTTATGTAGCATACATCTTACATCTTAGTGTGTTAATATATATATATATGTGTGTGTATAGGAAGGATCTGCAGATTTACACCAAAGATAGACACGAAATACTGGAGTAACTCAGCGGGACAGGCAGCATCTCTGGATAGAAGGAATGGGTGACATTTCGGGTCGAGACCCTTCTTCAGACCAGCATTTTGTGTCTATCTAAATATATACTGTATGTATATATATATATATATATATATATTAGTGTGTGTGTGTGAGTGTGTGCGTGTGAGTGTGAGTGTGTGTGAGTGTGCTTGGAGAGGAGCTGAGGATGCTGGTTTATACCAAAGACAGACATAAATATAAACTGAGAATATGGACCCAAAGAACAGCAGATGCTGGTTAATGCACTTAAGGACACAAAGTGCTGAAGTAACTCAACGGGTTAGACAGCATCTCTATGTGATTAGACGTTGCCAGTGTCATTTTACAGACCTGTTGCTTTGGGCTTTAGGGCTAAAAGGCACAATTTTAATCTGCCCTATAGAGAGGGGTTACAAGTGCAATCTAACATTGCCAGCTCAGAAGATGGTGGCATATGGAACAAGCTGCCAGAGGAGGTGGTTGAGGCAGATACAATAACTACCTCTTCAGACGGAATCTCTGGAGGACATGCATAGGTGATGTTTCAGTTTGGGATCCTTCTTCAGATTGACAAGGAAAACATTGCATTGTTTACTCCTTGCATTGTTTTTCTGGCATTGTTTTTAGTTTTGGTTATTCAATTTTATAGATACAACATGGGAACAAGCCCTTCAGCTCAGTCCACGCTGACCATCGATCACCCATTCGCACTAGTTCTATGTTATCCCACATTCTCATCCACTCCCTACACACCAGGGGCAATTAACCTACAAACCCGCAGGTCTTTGGGATGGGGAAGGAAACTGGAGCACCCAGAGGAAACTCATAGAAACATAGAAACATAGAAAATAGGTACAGGAGTAGGCCATTTGGCCCTTCGAGCCTGCACCGCCATTCAATATGATCATGGCTGATCATCCAACTCAGTATCCTGTACCTGCCTTCTCTCCATACCCCCTGATCCCTTTAGCCACAAGGGCCATATTTAACTCCTTCTTAAATATAGCCAATGAACTGGCCTCAACTACCTTCTGTGGCAGAGAATTCCACAGATTCACCACTCTCTGTGTAAAAAATAATTTTCTCATCTCGGTCCAAAAAGACTTCCCCCTTATCCTTAAACTGTGGCCCTTTGTTCTGGACTTCCACAACATCGGGAATAATCTTCCTGCATCTAGCCTGTCCAACCCCTTAAGAATTTTGTAAGTTTCTATAAGATCCCCCCTCAATCTTCTAAATTCTAGCGAGTACAAGTCGAGTCTATCCATCTTTCTTCATATGAAAGTCCTGCCATCCCAGGAATCAGTCTGGTGAACCTTCTCTGCACTCCCTCTATGGCAAGAATGTCTTTCCTCAGATTAGGAGACCAAAACTGTACGCAATACTCCAGGTGTGGTCTCACCAAGACCCTGTACAACTGCAGTAGAACCTCCTTGCTCTTATACTCAAATCCTTTTGCTATGAATGCTAACATACCATTCGCTTTCTTCACTGCCTGCTGCACCTGCATGCCTACTTTCAATGACTGGTGTACCATGACGCCCAGGTCTCGTTGCATCTCCCCTTTTCATGATTGCAGGGAGAACGTGGAAACTCCACACAAAGACAATACAATACAATACAATACAATACAATAATACTTTATTAGCCAAGTATGTTTTGCAACATATACGAGGAATATCATTTGCCAAGTCTGTCATACAAATAAAAAGCAACAGAACACACAAAATACATTTTAACATAAACATCCACAACAATGACTCCTCCACATTCCTCAATGTGATGGAAGACAGGATTGAACAGGGGTCTCTGGCGCTGTGAGGCAGGGCCACTACCAGCTGCACCACTGTGCCGCCCATAATGGAGTTTGCCATTGTAATTTGCATGGCAACCAAGAGAGGGCGCTGGATATTAACGTCTGCTGATCAGCAGAGGGTTCTCCAGAAAGTGCAGAAATGCGATTTAACAGCACATTGATGCTCTCAGCAACTACACTTTTATCAATGTATAAAATCTCGCCGTGAGGCTTACATTTGCACATTAGCCATAATTGTTTCCAAATGTTCACTTGGGGTGACGGATACACTTTTAATCTACTGCTTAAATTTTTTCAATCCTTTACACAAGATGTCAGATTGAATCATTGAGGAAGTGTGGAGTCATTTTAGCAGCCATTTCAAACCCACAATTTGCACGTTCACACTTTACAAGCAAGCCTATAATAACAACAGGAGGGAGACAATACATTTTATGCATTCCTGGAACGTAGGTGCCATTGCCAAAGCTGCCTTTTAGAATATGTATTGGTTTATTATTCTCACGGATACTGATATTCAGTGACAAGCTTTTGTTTGATGCTATCCAGTCATATCATGCCAAACATGAATACATTCAAGCCATACACAAGTACAACAGGTAGTGCAAAGGGAAAAGTGTGCAGAATTTTGTGTTACACCATTGTAGCTTTACAGCAACAGAGAAAGTGCAATTAAAAAAAGTGCAAGGTCTGCAATGACGTAGGTTGGAAGATCAGAACTACATCTTTAGCTTATGAGAGAGGTGTCATAGCCTGATAACATAGGGGAAGAAGATGTTCCTGAGTCTGGTGGTACATGCTTTCAAGCTTTTGTACTTTCTACCGGATGGGTGAGGGGTGAAGGAGGAATGACTGGGGTAAAAATGGTCCTTGATAATGTTGGCTGTTTCCTGAGGGAGAGTGAAGTGTAGAAGGATTCGATGGTGGTGAGTCTGGTCCGTGTGATGGACTGGGCTACATCCACAATACATATTCTTGCCATCTTGGGCAGAGCTGTTGCCAAACCAAGCTGTGATGCAACACAAGAGGATGCTTTCAATGGTGCATCTGCAAAATACGGTAACAGTCTTTGGAGATATGCTGAACTTTCTTAATCTTCTGAGGAAATAGAAGTATAAGTGTGCTTTCTTAGCCAGAGCTTCAAAGTAGTTGGTCCATAGTTAATGTTCAGAAGATATAGGAGCCAAATTACCGGCATGGTGGTGCAGCGGTAGAGTTGCAGCCACACAGCACCAGAAACCCGGGTTCGATCCTGACTACGGGTGCTGTCCGTTCGGAGTTTGTACGTTCTCCCCATGACTGCGTGGGTTTTCTCCAGGAGCTCCGGTTTCCTCCCACCCTCCGAAGCCGTACACTGTGAGAAAATCTGGGCCCCATATCTGAGGAAGGATGTGTTGGCTCTGGAGAGGGTCCAGAGAAGGTTTGCAAGAATGATTCCAGGAATGAGAGGGTTAGCTTATGATGAGCATTTGACAGCACTGGGCCTGTACTCACTGGAGTTTAGAAGGTTCATGGGGGACCTCATTGAAACTTACAGAATAATGAAAGGCATAGATAGAGTGGATGTGGAAAGGATGTTTCCACTGGTAGGAAAATCTGGGACCAGAGGTCAGAGCCTCAGAATTAAAGGGCGCTCTTTTAGAAAGGAGGTGAGGAGGAACTTCTTCAGTCAGAGGGTAGTTAATCTGTGGAACTCATTGCCACAGAGTGCTGTGGAGGCCAAGTCAATGGATATTTGAAAGCAGAGATAGTCAAATTCTTGATTAGAACGGAGTCAAGGGTTATGGGGAGAAGGTAGGTAAATGGGATTAGGAGGCAGAGATCAGTCATGATCAGTCTGCTAGCCCTTGCTGTCCCCTCCCCTTCATCAGCCATCTGGTTGTCTCCTCCCCTCCCCCAGCCCTCGGGCTCCTCCTCCGCCTTTTTCCTTTTTTCCTTTCTTCTCCCCACCCCCTATCAGTCTGAAGAAGGGTTTCGGCCCAAAACGTTACCTATTTCCTTCGCTCCATAGATGCTGCTGCACCCGCTGAGTTTCTCCAGCATTTTTGTGTACAGTCATGATTGAATGGTGGTTTAGACTTGATTGGCCGAATGACCTAATTCTACTCCTATAACGTGAACTTGTTTGTATGCTAATTGGCATGGTAACATTGTAAATTGTTCTTCGTGTGTGTAGGGTAGTGTTAGTGTGCGGGGATCGGTTCTCAGCGCCAACTCTGTGGGCCGAAGGGCACGTTTCCTAGTTGTATCTTTAAAGTCTCAACTAAACGAAATTAGGCCATTCAGCCCATCAAGTCTACTTTACCATTCAATCATGGCAGACCTGTCTTTCCCTCTCTATTCCATTCTCCTTCCTTCTCCCCATAACCCCTGACACCTCTACTAATCAATCCAGGACAAGTCCAGGACAGATTGTTCTTATCGGTAGGTGACCAGAATTGCAAACAGTTCTCCAAGTGTATTCTCCAAGTGTGGTCTCACCAATGACCTGTGCAGTGTAACATGACATCCTAACTCTTGCACTCATTGCCTTGACTACAGAAGGCAGGCATGCCAAACATTAATCTGGAGTGAACGGCTCCTTGACTTTGGACTTGAGGGCTTCTTTTTGCTTGTAAGGGTGCAGGACAACTCTCTTTCCTCCTGATCCGAAACATCACCTATCCATGTTCACCAGAGAATAGACGGTGTGAAGAAGGGTTCTGACCTGAAATATCACCTGTTCCATTTCTCCAGTAATGCTGCCTGGCCCGCTGAGTTGCTCTCGCATTTTGTGTCTATCTTTGGTATAAACCAGCATCTACAGTCCCTTCCTCCACATGTTCATCTGGGGTAACTGCCTGACCTGCTGAGTTACTTCAGCACTTTGTGTCCTTTTTATTCAAACCAGCATCTGCAGTTCCTTCTGTCTCCATTTTATTGCTCAGAGCAAGATGTTTATTTGATGTTGCTTGTGATAAGTAACTGGTAAAGTTCTACCTCAGAGAACAGTTGTGACACTTTGAATCTTTTGGGTTGATGAGGACAATCTATTTGATGTAACTCACAATTAATACATTCTCCGTGTGATTCTTGAATGCTGAGACATTTGGGCGGCATAGAGGTGCAGCGATAGAGTTGTTGCATTACACAGCCAGAGACCCGGGTTCAATCCTGACCACGTGTGCTGCCTGTGTAGAGTTTGCACATTCTCCCTGTGACCACGTGTGTTTCTTTGGGTGCTCCAAAGGTGTGCGGGTTTGTAGGTTAATTGGCCTCTGTAAAATTGACCCCCAGTCTGTAGGTGAGTGGATGAGAAAGTGGGATAACATAGAACGAGTGTGAACGGGTGATCGATGGTCCATATAACCATATAACCATATAACAATTACAGCACGGAAACAGGCCATCTCGACCCTTCTAGTCCGTGCCGAACACGTATTCTCCCCTAGTCCCATATACCTGCGCTCAGACCATAACCCTCCATTCCTTTCCCATCCATATAATCATCCAATTTATTTTTAAATGATAAAAACGAACCTGCCTCCACCATCTTCACTGGAAGCTCATTCCACACAGCCACCACTCTCTGAGTAAAGAAGTTCCCCCTCATGTTACCCCTAAACTTCTGTCCCTTAATTCTCAAGTCATGTCCCCTTGTTTGAATCTTCCCTGCTCTCAGTGGGAAAAGCTTATCCACGTCAACTCTGTCTAACCCTCTCATCATTTTAAAGTCCTCTATCAAGTCCCCCTTAACCTTCTGCGCTCCAAAGAATAAAGCCCTAACTTGTTCAACCTTTCTCTGTAACTTAGTTGCTGAAACCCAGGCAACATTCTAGTAAATCTCCTCTGTACTCTCTCTATTTTGTTGACATCCTTCCTATAATTAGGCGACCAAAATTGTACACCATACTTCAGAATTGGCCTCACCAATGCCTTGTACAATTTTAACATTACATCCCAACTTCTATACTCAATGCTCTGATTTATAAAAGCCAGCACACCAAAAGCTTTCTTTACCACCCTATCTACATGAGATTCCACTTTCAGGGAACTGTGCACAGTTATTCCAAGATCCCTCTGTTCACCTGCATTCTTCAATTCCCTACCATTTACCATGTACGTCCTATTTTGATTTGTCCTGCCAAGATGTAGCACCTCACACTTATCAGCATTAAACTCCATCTGCCATCTTTCAGCCCACTCTTCCAACCGGCATAAATCTCTCTGTAGACTTTGAAAATCTACTTCATTATCCACAGCCCCACCTATCTTAGTATCATCTGCATACTTACTAATCCAATTTACCACACCATCATCCAGATCATTGATGTACATGACAAACAACAGTGGACCCAACACAGATCCCTGAGGCACCCCACTAGTCACTGGCCTCCAACCTGACAAACAACCATGCACCATTACTCTCTGGCATCTCCATTCAGCACTGTTGAATCCATCTTGCTACTCCACCATTAATACCCAAACATTGAACCTTCTTAACCACCTTCCGTGAGGAACCTTGTCAAAGGCCTTACTGAAGTCCATATATACAACATCCACGGCTTTACCCTCATCAATTTCCCGAGTAACCTCTTCAAAAAATTCAAGAAGATTAGTCAAACATGACCTTCCAGGCACAAATCCATGTTGACTGTTCCTAATCAGCCCCTGTTTATCCAGATGCTTATATATATTATCTCTAAGTATCCTTTCCATTAATTTGCCCTCCACTGACGTCAAACTAACAGGTCTATAATTACTAGGTTTACTCTTAGACCCTTTTTAAACAATGGAACAACATGCGCAGTACGCCAATCCTCCGGCACTATTGCCGTTTCCAATGACATTTGAAATATTTCTGTCATAGCCCCTGCTATTTCTACACTAACTTCCCTCAATGTCCTAGGGAATATCCTGTCCGGACCTGGAGACTTATCCACTTTTATATTTCTCAAAAGTGTCAGTACTTCCTCTTCTTTGAATCTCATAGTTTCCATAGCTACTCTACTTGTTTCCCTTACCTCACATAATTCATATCCTTCTCCTTGGTGAATACCGAAGAAAAGAAATTGTTCAATATCTTCCCCATCTCTTTTGGCTCTGCAGATAGCTGTCCACTCTGACTCTCTAATGGACCAATTTTATCCCTCGTTATCCTTTTCCGTGGGGCTTCGGTGAGCCTAAGGCATGTTTTCATGCTTTGTCTCCCTCTCTCTCTTTTATAAATGACACAAAGTGCTGGAGTACTCAGCAGTCAGGCAACATCTCTGAAGTACATGGATAGGTGATGTTTCAGGTCTGATTCTGAAGACGAGTCCCGACCCGAAACGTCACCTACAAACTTTCTCCAGAGATGCTGCCTGACCTGCTGAGTTAGTCCAGCACTTTGTGTCCACTAGTGTATTAACCAGTATCTGCAGTTCTTTGTTCCCATATTCCTCTGATTCTAAATCGTTTTATATTTCAGCTAGCATATCTTCTTCCCAGCTGTTATCAGGCAACTGAACCATCCTATCGCCAACTAGAGAGCGATCCTGACCTCCATCTACCTCATTGGAGACCCTCGGACTATCGATATCTTGCACTAAGTGTCATGATTGTAATCATGTATAGTCTTTTTGTTGATTGGATAGCACGCAACAAAGCAACTTTTCAGCGTACCTCAGTACACGTGACAATAACTAAGCTAAACTAACGAACATAAAAGTGGAAGACATACACAAAGTGCCACAAAGTGAAAGTACCCACATTGGGGCACCTATCAAAGTGATGAGGTTTAGACAGTGCAACCAACTGTCGGAAACCACATTAAAATAGTAGGGTTGATAAAATACCAGCAGTCATTGCAAGCATGGTTTTGTGTTTGTATAAAGTGGGAGAGGTGGTAAGCTATCAATATAAAATCGCCTTCCTCCAGAGCAAAATACTGTTCTTTCTCTTTTTCTCTTTTTTTCTCTCTCTCTCTCTCTCTCTCTCTCTCTCTCTCTCTCTCTCTCTCTCTCTCTCTCTCTCTCTCTCTCTCTCTCTCTCTCTCTCTCTCTCCCTCTCCCTCTCCCCTCTCCCTCTCCCTCTCCCTCTCCCTCTCCCTCTCTCTCTCTCTCTCTCTCTCTCTCTCTCCTCTCTCTCTCTCTCTCTCTCTCTCTCTCTCTCTCTCTCTCCCTCTCTCCCTCCCCCCTCCCCCTCCCTCTCCCCCTCCCCCTCCCCCTCCCCCTCCCCCTCCCCCCTCCCCCTCCCCCTCCCCCTCCCCCTCCCCCTCCCCCTCCCCTCCTCCTCCTCCTCCTCCTCCTCCTCCTCCACCTCCTCCTCCTCCTCCTCCTCCTCCTCCTCCTCCTCCTCGTTTCACTGTCGTCCTGCTGAGTTTCACTGTTTGTATCACTCGTTATCACCTTCCACGCAGCCAACAATGGACCATTGTGGGCTCCACCTTTCCATTGACCTGCTGGCTTTGATCTGTCTTTGTGCATATCTTTCAACATTTGTTTCTACGTACCTTTTCAGATATCTCGGTTCCCTCTCCCCTGACTCTCAGTCTGCGACCCGAAACATCACTTATTCCTTTTCTCCAGGGATGCTGCCTGACCTGCTGGTTACTCCAGCTTTTGTGTCTATCTTCGGTGTAAACCAGCATTGGCAGTTCCTTCCTACAAACATTTATTCACATGGGCATTAAAACCTCCAGCTTTTTGGTTCAACGTGTTGTTATTTTTCTCCCATTATTCCCTGTCCCTGACACTTGTTTTCTCATTTGTACATTAAATTGTCTCAACCTTACACCTTTTATTTGGATGCAAACCACTATTTCACCCAATGTTTTGAAAATTAACTTCCGCCTTCAAATCAAACTGTTGGAGCCAATAAAAAAATCAAATCATAAAGGTTAAGCAACTCTTTAGAGCATGCAGTTCTGGTAGCCCATTACAGGAAGAATGTGGAGCCTTTGGGGAGGGCGCTGAAGAGGTTCTTGAGAATGCTGCCTGGATTAGTGGTATTAGCGATAAGGAGAGTTTGGACACACTTGGATTATTTTTTTCTAGAGCAGCAGAAGGCTGAGTGGAGACTTGATAGAAGTCTCCAAAATATAGAAGGATAGATAAAAGTAGGTCAGAACCTTTTATCCTGGGTGCAAATGTCAAAGACTAGGGGGCATGGTTTAATGGTGAGAGGGACACAGATAAAAGCGATGTACAGGGCAAGTGTTTTACACAGAGGGTGGTGGATGCCTGAAACAGTGGCAGGGATGGTGGTGGAGGTAGATACGATAGTGGGATTTAAGATGCTTTCATATAGGCATGACGTGGAGGGATATGGATCACATGCAGGCTGAGGAGATAATTTAAGTTGGCATCATGTTAACCATGGACATTATGGGCTGTTCCTGTGCTGTACTGTTTTGTATTCTATGCCCTTTCAATGGGCTACTATTCAGAACAGTTCTGACAAAAGGTCTTCAACCTGAATGTTAATTGTTTCTCCTTCCACAGAGGCTGCCTGACCCGTCGAGTGTTACCGCCATTTTTATTTATGCTGCGATGGATATAAATGTGAACCTGGAATTTATTTGAAATAATGTAGAAACAAAGAACTGCAGATGCTGGTTTACACCAAAGAAAGTCTGGGGAAGGGTCCCGACCCGAAACATCACCCATTTTCTCCGGAGATGCTGCCTGACCCGCTGAGTTACTCCAGCACTTTGTGCCTATCGTTTCTTTGAAAAAGATTTCTTGCTTTTGGAATAATCTTTATTTCCAGCAGAGCTACAGAGCCGCTCTTCGGAAAATACTGAGAGAAGACACCTTGAATCAGAAATCATCTCAGATGAGCTAAAAATGCACTCACGCAACTCTGAATACAGTGTGATTGCCCTGTTGAAAATTCGACTTAATCTGGGGTAGAGTAATCTTCCACAGATTTCTGAGTGATTTGCAACTCATCAGGACTTTTTCTCCGCATTTCTCAGTGATGGTTACATTCTCCCGAGCACATTTTTCCAATGTAAAACTCCCCAAATGACGTCAACAGAAATTCATCATGTAACATTCGACTGGAATTAGATTTTCGAAATGAGTCAACTAAAAAACATTTCATATTTTCTCACAGAATAACCAAGTATTACTGATCTTATTTTGCAATGAACCGATCCTGATTAAAGTAAGTAAGTTTAGTTTAGTTTAGTGTATTGCACTAAACTAATAACAGGAATTATTTGATTCCTAATAAACTATAATCTTCCCTTTAATGAATACTACAGATATAAGTAGACGCCAGTGCTGAAATGAGAGGTCCACATGCTCAATTTCAGATGAACAACTTGCTCTGTAATATTCTTTATTATACCATTTGGACATTTAATGACATGGAAGAGAATGCAAGTGCATAGCCAGAAGTGTTAGATCATCCAGTGAGTTTTTTGATGCTCAAAGAAACACACCAAATGCTGGAGTAACTCAGCGGGTCAGGCAGCATCACTGGAGAACATGGATAGGTGACGTTTCAGAGTCTGAAGAAGGGTCCCGACCCGACCGGAAACATCGCCTACCCTTATCCTCCAGAGGTGTTAAAGCAATGTAGAAACACAGAAAGCAGTGGAGGCCCGGTCAATGGATAGTTTTAAGGCGAGATTGATAGATTATTGATTAGTACAGGTGTCAGGGATTACAGGGAGAAGGCAGGAGAA
>CM075979.1:22663706-22708114 GCA_038087875.1 Malacoraja senta
GGTGCTGTCTGTACGGAGTTTGAACATTCTCCCTATGACGGTGTGGGTTTTCTCCGGGTGCTCCGGTTCCCACCCATATCCCAAAGACGTGCGGGTTTGTAGGTAGATTGGCATCTGTAAATTGTCGGTAGCGTGTAGGATAGAACTAGTGTGAACGTGTAATCGCTGGTCGGCACAGACTAGGCAGGCAGAATGGCCTGTTTCCACACTGTATCTCTAAACTAAACTGAGAAGAGTCTCGACCCGAAACGTCACCCATTCCTTCTCTCCAGAGATGCTGCCTGTCCCGTTGAGTTACTCCAGCATTTTGAGTCTATCTTCAGTCTAAACTAATTTAAACTAAACTAAGCTGAATTATATAAATGTCAGGAACAAAAAAGACCTGAAGGGATTGGAAGAAAAATAAATGGGTGTTACATTTTTTATTCTACCAAAATATGGAAATATACTTTCTGAAGAATGATCTTAATTTGAAAATCTGCCCAACCATGTTCTCCATCAAAGCCCCTCAAAACAGACCTTTAAACAGGTTAAAATAACTCACACACAAACCATCTGCCTATAAAACAAACCCCTCACCTGTATCAACCTATCGCTCACCAGGCTTTCGGGTCAAGACCCTTCTTCAGACTGATGTGTTATTCCAGCACTGTGTCTCTTGTTGTAAACCAGCATCTGCAGTTCCTTGTTTCTCCTGTTAAACTTGTATATCAAAACTATAACTACTAATCATTAATTTTACATCTAAAGCAACATTTTCTACAATTGTACTGTGGGGGTGGGGCTTCTCACTTGTGGGAATCAAAGTGTCCCATAAACTGCACTTACAGTCTGTAGTCCACCAAGACATTTTACGAGCCACATCCGATAATTTGACATGGGTCACTTATTTCAGTTGAGACAAATAACTGGTACTTAGTGTTCAAGAGAAATAAAAGCACACACACGCACACGCGTACACACACACACACGTACACGCACACACGTACATGCACATACACACTCTGACACCCACACACACACTCTGACACCCACACACACACTCACGCATACCACTCACATGCGCACACACACACATGTACGCACGCATGCCTATCCACACTCACATGCACATGCGAGCACACACATGTACACACACATGCACGCACATGCCCTCACACACACACATACACATGCCCCACTTACACACACATGCACGTGCCCACACACATACACAAACACACGCACGCAAATTCACACATTCTCAAACACACATACAGACGCATGCACTCATTTTCACCACATATTTCAGTCGTCAAGTGACCAAGTGTAAGAAAATCAAACATTGGTGCATACTCTTAAAGTTTTCTATTCTTGAATAGAATAGATTTGGACATTTATTTTACAACAGTTTGTATTTGATGTTCAAGGAACTTTATGTAAATAGTTTAAAAAGTTCATCATATGTTTGTTTTGATTGATTGAAAGTTACAGCATGGAAACAGGCCCTTCAGGCAACTGAGTCCACACTGACCCATTTACACTAGTTCTATGTTATTCCACTTTCTCATCCATTCCCGCACACCAGAGGCCAATTAACCTACAAATCTGCACGTCTTTGGGATGTGGGAGGAAACCGGAGCACCCGGAGGAAACCCATCCGGTCACAGGGAGAACGTGCAAACTCTGCACACAGACAGTACCCAAGGTCAGCATCTATCCTGGGTCTTGGCGCTTCTTCTTCTTTCGTGTGGCGTGCACAGCCGAAAGTTGTTGGACAACTTGTTCTATTTGATCTTCCGTTTGTGCACGTCGAGTTGATTGCATTAGTCGAAACAGGGCGGACCACGTGAAGGTTGCAATCTGTCACCCCGTCTCTGGCGCTGTGAGGCAGCAACTCTACCAGCTGCACCACTGTGTTCTCAAAGTGAAAGCAGTTAGTATTTTCCCACTGTGGTTTTAACCAGGTAAATGAACAAAGTAAATGGTGGGAGACAGGACCTTATATGAATGCACTCTTAAGAAATCTTCTTATAAATGGGCTTCATTGTACTTGTGAATCTCTCTTTGGCTACAAGCCAGAAGGACAGTATCAAATTGACAGTATCAAGAAGGACAGCATTCCTTATCGCTGTTAAAGAGACAATTGCAATCTATTAGGAGAGTTTGAAGGTAGATTCATCGCACGTACATATAAAGGCACGGACTCAGTTCAGAGTGTTTGGGGGTGAGTTAGGGTCTATTAAAGAAGCATTTTTGTCTCATTAGAAAGTTTCAGTCTTGGCATACTTCCAGTGAAATGTGCAGACTGAAGACGATGCCACAGAGGTTTAGAGGGAGTTGATCCGGTAAAAGTCTCCATTCATTGGGGGACCTTAGATCAATTTAGTTCCTGTTCAAGAGAGGGTCCCAGGTGAGTTAGGAAATTTTTAGACATATTTTGTTCCTACCGAGAGGCCAGGATCATCTCAAGGGAGGTTTTGAAAAAGAGCATTCAGCTCTTACGAGAAACGGCTTCTTACCTAACGGGAGAAGTTTACGATGAGTGTGAATTCAAAAGGATCATGAAGCAGTCATTTTCTAAATAAAAATTCTTCAATGTCCAAATAAAAAGAAATAGGGAGAAATTACATTGTGGTTACTTTTATAGGTTCAAGATGTCAGAAAGTCACCAGATTGCTCCCAGGAATTATTGGGTTAACACATATTGAGCATTTGACTGCTCTGGGTCTGTGCTCACTGTAGTTTAGAAGGATGAGGGTGGACCTCATTGAAACTCACCGTATAGTGAAAGGCTTGGATAGAGTGAATGTGGAGAAGATGTGTCCACCAGTGGGAGAATCTAGGACCAGTGGCCATTGCCTCAGAATAAAAGGACGTACCTTTAGAAAGGCGATGAGGAGGTATTTCTTTAGCCAGAGGGTGGTGAATCTATGGAATTAATTGTCCCAGACGGCTGTAGGGGCCAACTCATTGGGTAATTTTAAGGCAGAAATTGACAGATTCTTAATTAGTAAGGGTGTCAGGGGTTATGGGGAGAAGGTAGAAGAATGGGATTGAGGGAAAGATACAGTAGGTCAGCTATGATTGAATGGCAGAGTAGACTTGATGACCAAATGGCCTAATTCTGTTCCTGTGAACTTATGAAAGTCTTTCACAGGCAGTAAAGTACTTTTAAGGCAAAGACTCCCAAACTTTTTCCGACACTAGGAACTGCAGATGTTAATTTAGTTTAGTTTATTATTGTCACGTGTACCGAGGTTCAGTGAAAAGATCCAGTCAGACGAAAGATTACACATGATTCCAATCAAGCCGTCCACCTTGTACAGATACAGGATAAAGGGAATAACATTCAGTGCAAGATAAAGTCCAGTAATTAAAGTCCGATTAAAGAAAGTCCGAGGGTCTCCAATCTGGTAGATGGGAGGTCAGGTCCGCTCCGCTCTCTAGTTGGTGAGAGGACGGTTCAGTTGCTTGATAATAGCTGGGAAAATAAGCATTCTCAAAATAAAACAAAATGTGCTGGTGTAACTTAGCAGGTCGGGCACCATCTTTGGAAAACATGGATAGGTAACGTTTCATCAGAAGAAGGCCCCCAACCCGATACGTCACCTATCCATGTCCACCGGAGATGCTGCCTGACCCGCTGAGTTACTCCAGCACTTTGTGTATTTTATTTCCCCAAACTTTATCATCTGTGGCTGAAAACTGATCAAATATTTGGACTTGGAGCCCATATTCAAGTCAAGATGATTTTATTTTCATATGTTCCAGGCAGAACAAAAAAAACTTACATGAAGCAGCACAACAGAATATGTAAACATAGTACCCTGTAAACTATATAATAAACTAAAATAAAAAGTTCAGTGTATAGCTGTAAAAGATATCGAGACAAATTAATTGTTAATTCTGTCAAAATTATTCGAGTTTTCAAAATCTTTTTTTTTTTGCAATTTATTAAATCACAAAATTAAAGCATGAAATTAAAATCAAATTAAATTGAAAACAAAAGTAAAGAATGGAAGGAAAGAGTCAAGATGAATATTGTGATGGCATTGAATGCTCATATTCACCTGCCCCTTGCACGCTGACACTTGCTGCAAGGCTGTGTGTCCAGAAGGAACAGCAGATGCTGGTTTACAAAAAAAGGACACAAAGTGCTGGAGTAACTCAGCAAGTCAGATAGTATAAGGTAATAAGTTCATATTATGGACTGTGGACTCCTATACTATATATCAGCGAGACCAAGAGCAGGCTCGGTGATCGTTTCACTGAACACCTCCACTCCATCAGCCTAAACCTACATGATCACCCGGTTGCTAAACACTTTAACTCCCCCTCCCATTCCCATACTGACGTTTCTGTTCTGGGCTCCCTTCACTGTCAGAGTGAGGCCCATTGCAAATTGGAGGAACAGCACCTCATATTTCACTTGGGCAGCTTACACCCCAATGGTATGAATATTAACTTCAAGTAACTCCTGTATTCCCTCTCTCCATCCTTCCCCCAACCTAGTTCTCTGACCAGTCTGACTGAATTAAATTTTATCTTTGTATGCTTCATTGTCACTGTTCCCTAGCTAGCAATGATCTATTCTACATTTTCCTTGAACTTAGATGTCTCGTTTTCACACCTTATCCTTCCATATCTCTGTCTCCCGCTCCCCTGACTCAGAAGGAAGAAGGGTCTCGACCTGAAACATCACCAATTCCTTCTATCCAGAGTTGCTGCCTATCCCGCTGAGTTACCGGCACTCTGTGTCTATCTTCACAGTACACACACACACACACACACACACACAGGATAAAGGAGATAATGCTTAGTGCAAGATAGTCCAGTAAAGTCCGATTAAAGATAGCCCAAAGGTCTCCAATGAGGTAGATGGTAGGTCAGGACTGCTCTCTCGTTGGTGTTAGGATGATTCATTACCTGATAACAGCTGGGAAGAAACTGTCCCTGAATCCGGAGGTGTGCGTTTTCACACTTCTGTACCTCTTGTATGATGGAAGTGGGGAGAAGAGGGAGTGATCAGGGTGAGACTGGTCCTTGATGATGCTGGTGGCCTTGCCGAGGCAGCATGAGGTGTAGATGGAATCAGCTGAAGATAAAGTCCTGCGGGTCATGCAGCATCTTTGGAGGGAATGGGACTAGCTGAGATGGGGCATCTTGGTCGGCATGGATGAGTAGGGCCGAAGGGCTTGTTTCTATGCTGTATGAATCCATGAGTATGATTTTCTGTTAAACAAGGCTGAACCAGGAAACACACAAGATAAATAAATAAACCTCAAATGTCACAAATGTTAGGAAGGAAAGATATAATTTTTTTGTTGATCCAGTATATTTGCACAGTGGTTCAGGGATCAATGTTACAATTTAACGGAACATTTTAGGGATTTTATTGCACAATTTAACTCAGTCCAACTGCAGTTTAAAAATAATGTTTTATTCCAAAACAAAGGCCGGCACAGAAGCACAGTAGTAGAGCTACTGCCTTACAGCGCTGGATACCCGGGTTTGATCCTGACCTCAGGTGCTGTCCGTGCGGAGTTTTTACGTTCCCCCTTTAACCCCTGTGGATTTTCTTCAGGTGCTTCGATTTCCGCCCACTCTCCAAACATGTGCAGGTTTGTAGGTTAATTGGCTTTAGTAAAAACTGTAAATTGTCCACGGTGTGTAGGATAGTGCGAGTGTATCGCTGGTCGGCATGGACTCAGTGGGCTGAAGGGCCAGTTTCCATTGCAGTATCTCTAAACTAATCTAAACTAAACAAAACTAAACAAAGAAATCTGGAGAGTGCAGTAAAGAAAAATACGACTCTGGATTGTGCCGTGACTGACCCATTGATCCTGTGGTCTGATAAGACTCGCATTCTTACTGACTCTGTGAAGTCTCAAGGCACCCTTGTGGGTAACTATTGATCCTGTAGTGCACCCCCTGTCTCACAAACATAACCCCCTCCATTCAGAAACGTCCGTTTGATGAAATCTTTCTCCCTACACTCCCTTCTGATGGGGTGAGGAAAACTACATCCAGTTTTTCTTTCTTTGGAAAATAGTTTGGTTTAGTTTAGAGATACAGTTTGGTAACAAGCCCTTTAGCCCTCCGAATCTATGCCGACCATCAATCACCCCATACACTAGTTCTATCCAACGCTCTAGGGACAATTTACAGAGAGCTAATTAATCTACAAAACTGCACGTCTTCAGAATGTGGGAGGAAACCGGAGCACCCGGAGAAAACTCAAGCGGTCACAGAGAGAACGAGCAAACTCTATACAGACAGCACCAATAGTCAGGATCGGATCCAGGTCTCTTGTGTTGTAAGGCAACAACTCCATCGCTGCCCACAAATAATCCATGAATATTTCTCTCTGAAAATTGTGCATGAGCCATAATGTGTTTTAGCAGTCTAACAGCACTGGATAGGTTGTTTCTTGCTTAAAATGACAGCTATTCCTCCTGAGAGATAGATGTTATCATTCTCTATGGTGAGATACAGTCATTGGTACAGTCATAGTCATACATCACATAAACAGGCCCTTCGGCCCAACTCATCCATGCCAACCCAGGTGCCCATTTGCCCGCATTTGGCCCATATCCCATTAAACCATTGCCCGCGTTTGGCCTTTGTAACCGCATGTTGTATTAGTCCTAGGCAAACAAGATGGAGAAGATACAGCATGGAAACAGGCTCTTCAACTCATCAAATCGAAGGCTGACCATCCATCACCCGTTCACACTTGTTCTATGTTATCCCACTTTCTTATCCACTCCCTGCACACAAGGGGACAATTTACAGAGGACCAATTAATCTGCATACCCGCACATCTTTGGGATGCAGGAGCATACCCGCACATCTTTGGGATGCGGGAGGAAAGCTCATGTGGTCCCAGGGAGAACTTGCAAACTCCAAACACAGAGAGCACCCGAGATCAGGACTGAACCCGGGTCGCTGGCGTTGTGAGGCAGCAACTCTACCGCTGCGCCAGCATGACACCCTTTGTGTATATAAGAAGCCTTGTGATTTTTGTACCAGTCTGAAGACGGGTCTTGACCCGAAACGTCACCCATTACTTCTCTCCAGAGATGCTGCTTTTCCCACCGAGTTACTCCAGCATTTTGTGTCTATCTTGTGTGTATATATATATATATATATAAAAAAACAAATAAACAAACAATAGTGGTGCAAGTCAATGTACTTCGGAGCCTATTTGGATGTTGTAGTATTTAATAGGCTGATGGCTGTATGGAAGAACCCAGGTCTCTGGCGTTCTGAGGCAGCGGCTCTACTAGTTGTGCCACTGGGTCAATGACCCAAGTCACGACCCTCCTGAACTGGACATCGAGCCACCGATGGTGCCTCCATCCTGGATTTGGTCTCCCTCTCCTCAGGCACCTTAACAAACGTATCCAACGCTATTTATTTGTATGTTCACATACTTGGCTAATAAATTAATTACAATTACAATTATTAGACTGCTCTAAAAAGTTACGACACACGCACGATTTTCAGCGGAGAAATATTTGTGAATTATTTTCCAAAGAAAGATAAAAAAACGATGTAATTTTCTGAGCTGAACTGAATCATCATAATAAACCTCTCCCCAGAGATCTGAGCTGCCAACATCATCGGGCTGGAGAAGAAAAATGTATTATTGAACAAAGCAACAAAAATCACAAGGCTTTTTAAAATACTTTAATCTCAGCAGGAATTCCTACATTTGTGCTTCTGTAGTTAGGAACAGGAATGATTGACATCAGTCCTCTTGTCTTTCCTTATTTTTTAATTAACAAAAGCTGTGTGTCAGAAAGGCAATTACACCTTAAGTCTTAAGGGAACGAACCAAACTTGGAGAGGGGATGAGAAGCTAATGATGCAGATGCAGGAAAGCTGCAATAAAAACAATCAAAATGCTGGAAATGCTCGGCAGGTTCATACAGTCATAAGTGATAGGAGCTGAATGAGGCCATTCGGCCCATCAAGTCTACTCTGCCATTCAATCATGGCTGATCTATCTCTCCTTCCTAAACCCATTCTCCTGTCTTCTCCCCATAACCCCTGACACCCGAACTAATCGAAAATCTGTCAATCTCTGCCTTAAAATTATCGATTGACTTGGCCTCCACAGCCATCTGTGGCAAAGAATTCCACAGATTCACCACCCTCTGGCTAAAGAAATTCCTCCTCATCGCCTTCCTAAAGGAATATCTGTTAATTCTGAGGCTATGACATCTGGCCCTAGACTCTCCCACGGTTGTAAACATCCTATCCACATCCACTCTATCCAAGGTTAGGCAGCATTTGCAGAGTAAAAGCAGAATTAATATTTCAGGCTAATTAACTCAAAACGAGGACGTTGTCAGGACTCGAGGACCTGAGCTATCGAAAAAGGTTGGGCTGGATGGGACTTTATTCCTTGGAGCACAGCAGGCTGAGGGGTGATCTTATAGAGGTGCATAAAACCAATAGATAGGGTGAATACAAGAGTCTTTTACTCTTCTGGTTTGGAAACACTGAATTAGGCTGTTTGCAGCAAGCAGCATTCATCGCCATTCATCCTGCAATAATTTTCAGGGCAAGGTGCTACATTCAAGTAAATTACTCCAATCGATCCAACAGAAGGGTAATCAAGAATCAGAGGGCATAGATTTAAGGTGAGAGGGAAAAGATTTAATGGGAATCCGAGGGGTGTCTCTTTCTCTCAGAGTGTGGTGTGAATACAGAACGAGCTGCCAGAGGAGGTAGTTGAGGCAGGTACTATCACAACATTTAAAAGACATTTGGACGGGTACATGGATAGGAAAGGATTTAGAGGGATATGGACCAAATGCGGGCAGGTAGGACCAGCATAGATGGGGGATTGTGGTCAGTATGGGCAAGTTCAGCCGAAGGGCGTGTTTCCTTGCTGTTTGGCTTTAATAAGAACTGGGGAAAAATTAGTAATGAGAGAGTTTTCAGTTAGAGTCATAGTCATAGAGTCATAGAGTCTTAGAGTGTGAAAGCAGGCCCTTCGGCCCAACGTGCCCATACCGGCCAACATGTCCCATCTACACATGTCCCACCTGCTTGCATTTGACATATATATATGTGTGTGTGTGTGTACACTGTATGTGTGTGTGTGTGTGTATATATATATATATATATATATATATATATATATATATATATATATATATATATATATATATATATATATATATATATATACACACACACACACACACACACACACACACACACACACACACACACACACACACACACACACACACACACACACATATATATATACACATACACAAACACACACACATATATATTATATATATAAATATAAACAAACAATAGTAATGGAAATGAAAACAATGCCCCAAGTCTATGTAGTTCAGATCCGATTTGGAGTTAATTGTAGTGTTTAGTAGCCTGATGGTTGTAGGGAAGAAGCTGCTCCTGAACCTGGACCGTACAGTGTGAAATTAGAGCCATTTTTCATTGTCTCCAATATTAGGAGGAATGTGGTATTGGCTGGGAGTTTTTTTTCTGTCTCCCTTTCCTTGAGGAAGGTCACATGGGCTGTGGAGTGTGTGGATTTGGTTGACGGGAGGGAGGGAAGCGATGCAATGTGTGTGAACAGTGTGGAATGAGAAACACATTGTGCAGGACGGAGTGTGGCGTTGCTCAGCCTGTCTGACTGCGGGACTGTGCAGAGAGGGAGTTGAAGGGATTAAAACCAAGCAGAACCCTAACCCAACCAGAGGTGGACCTGCAATTGTTTTTTATTTAAAGAAGCCATTCACTGAACTTTCGAGCCACAGCGCTTGGGGTTAGAAGGAGACGCATCTATACCAAGCCAAGAAACAGGCAGAAGACCCTTTTTCCTTTGTGTTGTGCTTGTATGAATTACACTGAAGAAGAACATGAGCAGCGCAGTTTTTAGGCGAGGATCCAGCAAAGAAGGTTTGAAAAACCTCTTACGGTAAGTGAAAATATTCCTGAAAGATTTAGAGCAGGCTGGGATTGTGAATGGAGATATTAAATAGAAACAGCAAATATGTTTAATCTGTCCAGGAATTTGCAATATACTGCACTTTAGTTTACTGGGACTTTCTAATGTAGATGTGCTTACATTATATTGCAGCGATTCGCAGTATTTTAACGAATGCTAGTACTTCTGATCCACACAGATTGCTTATGTTCTTCAATGAAAATAAAAGTCGCTTCAAATTATTATATATTTTTGAAAGGGATTGATTCGAAGTGGCAGAGTTTTTACTTTTCCCTGTTGTCCAACTGGTTAACAATACACTGAGTCAAAGTTGCTTCCTAAACGGGGGATCCCTTTCCTGAATCCAAGGTAGATTTAGTTCTGCTTTTAAACTGTGGAACATCGACAGGGATTTGACTGTGCCACTGTCACTTCTGCTTCACACACTTTCACAACGTTTGATCTTAAGGGGCCACTATGAATGAAAGCTTTTACATTCATTTATGATACTTGATATAATTTACATGAAAGTACATGATGATATCGCATGAACCATCGGAACAAGAATCGCAGCCAATACTTGATGTAGAAGGAAATCTGAAAAAGCACATACTCAAGTGTTTGCTTTTTCCCAATTTTTAGATCACGTTGGCTACAACCTGTTTATCTCTCTTAGTGTTTCTCTTTTTCTCTTTTTCTCTTTTTTCTCTCTTGTCTCTCTCTCTTTCTTTCTCTGTTGTTTCTCTCTCTGTCTCTCTCTGTCTCTCTATGTCTCTTTTTGTCTCTCTCTGTGTCCCTTTCTGCCCCTCTCTCCTTTTTACCTCTATCCCTCTCTCCATCTCCGTCTCCCCATTTCTCTGGGTCTCTCCTCCCCTCTCTCATACACTCTCTCTCCTCACTTCTCTGATTCCCTGTATCCCGCTTTCTCTCGCTGATCGTTTTGTTAATAGCCATCGACTTGCCAATGATTGAGACTTCCATTTAATGATACATATGTTGATAAACGAATCCAAGACATTTCACAAGGTGCTACTCCGACAGGCTAACTGTTCAGTTTGAAGATATCACCATAAAGAGGCACCCTGGGACTGGTGTAGATGGGTCCTGTTGGTCGGCGTGGGTCAAAGGGCCTGTTTCCACACTCTATGTCTCTATGATTCTATAGGCAAGGCAGAGATAAGTCGGAGGGAAGGAGCTTAACCCTGGCATCTACAGCAACGATGCCTGACCTCGAACTGAATAAAACATCTTTCCAGGAAATGATGGTTGCTTCAATGCAACTGTTGTGACTGTGAGGAGCAGTCAACTAAATTGACATATCCTCACCGATCCGTCACACTCAGGAAAGCTGGTCGTTTCAATTCGGTGGTTATGCACGTTGTATGACTCAGACTATACCAGTTTACCTACCTAGACTAGGATTTACTCAGCACCCTGCTGCCTGACCCACTCAGTTACTTCAGCACTTTGTATTTTCCTTGAGATTCCAGCATCTGCAGCTCTTTGTCTCTGTTTACTGCTCTACTGCGAAATTAGTCTGAAGAAGTCCCAACCTGAATCGTCACCTATCCATGTTCTCCAGAGATACTGCCAGAGCCGCTGAGTTACTCCAGCACTTTATGTGTTTTATTTGTACACCAATTTCTGCAGTTCCTTGTGACACTTGATGATGGGGAGGGGAGGGAGATTGGCAGATAGATGGAGCAAGTGACAAAGGCTAAAGGTGAAAAGGAGACAAAAGGGTGTTGGAACAGATAAGGGGAGGAGTGAAATGTAAAGCCAGGGTCAGGGTTACAGGTGGAAAGGGAAGGGGAAGAGAAATGAGTGTGCATCCGAATGGGGCACTGGGAAGAGAGGGGGTAAGAAAAGTGGGTGCGATATCAACTAAAATCGGAGAATTCAATGTTCTTATAATTGTGATGTAAGGGCCGGCACAGTGGCACAGCCTTGCACTGCCTTACACTGCTAGAGACCTGGGTTTGATCATGACCAAGGGTGCTGTCCTTACGGAGTTTGTACGTTCTCCTTGTGACCGCGCGGGCTTCCCCCGGGTGCTCCGGTTTCCGCCCACACTCCAGGGATGTGCATAAACGTAGGTTAATTTATTTTCGTAAAATAAATTGTAAATTGTAAACTGTCCCCAGTGTGTAGGATAGTGCTTGTCTAGGGGGTAATCACTGCTCAGCGTGGACCCCAAGGACCTGTTTCCGCGCTGTATCTCTAAAACCTAAAATCTATCCAAGCAGAATATGAGGTGCTGTTCCTCCAGTTTACTTGTGGCCTCTGCTAATGGAGGAGGCCCAGGACCAGAAGGTCAGTATGGGAATGGGAAGGGGAGTTAAAATGGTTAGCACCAGGACTCTAAGCTCTTGTTGAGTCAGTGTTAAGCCTTTGTGAACACTGATATATTTTGCATCGCTTAACAGTGAACCAATAAGACATCAACAATAGATATAAGATGCTGGAGTAACAGCGGGCCAGGCAGCATCTCTAGAGAAAAGGACACAGTGATGATTCAGGTCGAAACCCTTCTTCGGACTGAAAGATAGAAAAGACCAGAACTATAAACAGGGCCGGGAACAGATGACCTCAGGAAGGGTGGAGTCCATAATGGTCCATTGTTGGCTGGGGAAGGTGTGCTAACAACACGGATACAAGGATGCAAACAGTGGAACTAGTAGAGCAACTAGGGTGGGAGAGAGAGGGAGAGAGGAGAGGGAAAATAAAGCAGGAGCTACTTGAAGTTAGAGAAAGGTCTCAACCCGAAACGTCACCCATTCCTTCTCTCCAGAGATGCTGTCTGTCCCGCTGAGTTACTCCAGCTTTTTGTGTCTACCTTAGAGAAATCAACATTCATACTGCTGGGTTGTAAGTTGCCCATATGAGGTGCTGTTCCTCCAGTTTGTGTGTGGCCACACTCTTGACAGTGGAGGAGGCCAGGACAGAACGGCCAGTATGGAAATGGGAAGAGGAGTTAAAATGTTTAGTGACCGGGAGATCACGTAGGCCAACAACTTGCATCTATGTAGCACCATTACGGAGAGAGAAACATTATCTCATGCATGGAAGAGCCAAGTGTGTTTGCTTTGTTTGGTTTGTTGGCTTTAAATGGTATTTCACAGCATCAAATTGTTAATCGCATTAGTTTGAAAAGCTTCTGATGCATGGATTTCATGGTGATAATGCGACAAAGGAGCCTTGCATAATGAACGGAAAAGAAAATGTTAAATGCTGTCCTAGGAAAACGATGGGGGGAGCTGGCTATAAAAGACCAGGAGTAAACAAATTCTTTTCAGATCCTGCCTGTTAAAAGGTCTGTGATGTTCCTTCATGCCAGACACTTAGGTCTATCAGCAGATCGAGAGCCTTCTGGTAAATCCATTTTAAGCTGTGATGTTAGCATCATTTCCACACGAGATGCTGCTAGCATCACCCAACATTCCTTATTGCTTCCATGGACTGTAGTATAGTTTAGTTTAGAGATACAGCTTGGACACAAGCCCTGAGGCCCATTGAGTCCGCACTCTCCGGAGAAAAGGTATAGGTGACATTTCGGGACGAGACCCTTCTTCAGACTGCGAGTCAGGGAAAAGGGAAACGAGAGATATGGACATTGATTTAGAGGGATATAGAACAAATGAATGAAAGATGATGATAAAGGAAACAGGCCATTGTTAGCTGTTTTGTCAGGTGAGAATGAGTACAGAAAATGGCTCAACAAGATGACTTTGAAGGTAGACAAACATGTCGGAGAAACTCAGCGGGTGAGACAGCATCTATGGAGCGAAGGAAATAGGTAACGTTTTGGGTTGAAACCCTTCTTCAGATTTTCCAGCATCTGCAGTTCCTTCTTAAACAAGATGACTTTGAAGCTGGTATGACTTGGGTGGGGAAGGGATGGAGAGAGAGGGAATGCAGGGGTTGCTTGTAGTTAGAGAAATCAATATTCATATCACTGGGTTGTAAGCTGCCCTTACATATGAATATCGAGGAAACTAAAGGGAAATAAAGCCAACAAATCAATGCTCAATGGTACATTTTTTTAATGCAATGAGTCTAGGAAATAATTTTAGTTTATTATTGCCAGATGTATTGGGGTACAGTGAAACGCTTTTTGTTGCGTGCTAACCAGTCAGCGGAAAGACTATACATGATTACAATCGAGCCGTCCGCAGATCGAGGATAAAGGGAATAACGATTAGTACAAGATAAAGTCTTATAAAGTCCGATTAAAGATTGTCCAAGGGTCTTCAATAGAAACAAAAAAATAGGTGCAGGAGTAGGCCATTCAGCCTTTCGAGCCAGCACCACCATTTAATATGATCATGGCGGATCATCCAAAATCAGTACCCTGTTCCTGCTTTTTCCCCATATCCCTTGTCCTTTAACCCTAAGAGCTAAATCTAACTCTCTCTTCAAAACAGTAATAGTTGTACCATGTCATACTTTCCTGTCAACACCAGTATTCTCTAATTGTCTGCCTTATTTCAAGGACCAGTCTCACACCGGTCACTCCCAGCATCAATGAGGTAGATAGTACTGTAGCTCAGGAATGGGTGACGTTTAAAGTCTAGAATCTTCTTCAGACGTCTCGACCTGAAACGTCACCTATTCCTTCTCTCCAGATATGTTGCCTGTCCCGCTGAGTTACTCCAGCATTTTGTGTCTATCTTCAGTTTAAACCAGAATCTTTCCTACACACTTGAAATAAGGCAGATGATTAGAGAATACTGGTGTTCACAGGAAAGTATGAAATGACACAACTATTACTGATACATGCGGGTAACAACATTAACTTGTTTTCAGATGACGTAGGGAGGGAAAATAAAAGGAGATGAAGCAATGTTGTGTGAAGAAGCACATGCTGTGGTGAGGAAAGATGATATGTTAGAATCGCCAATACAAGGGTGGCACAGTGGCGCAGCTGGTAGAGCTCCTGCCTCGCAGCGACAGAGACCCGGGTTCAATCCTGACCTTGGGTGCTGTCTGTGTGTGGAGTCTGCACGTTCTCCCTGTGACTGCGAGTACACTCCTGACTTTTTGAGAATCACTGAACTCTGCTTGAGTCTGAAGAAGGGTCTCGACCTGAAACGCCACCTATCCGTGTTCTCAAGAGATGCTGCCTGCCGCGCTGTGATACTCCAGCAGTTTGTGTCTTTTTTGTAAACCAGCATCTGCAGTTCTTTGTATCTGTCTTGAACTCAATCAGAACGACCTCTGCCTTCTGAGGTGGAGAATTACAAATATTAAAATATCTAAAATAAATTCTCCTCGCCCAAATCCTAAGTGGTCGAATTTAGATAAAATAAAGAGGAAATATTAAGGAACTTGGAGTTCTTTACTAGTAGATAAATCACTGTGCTGGAATAAATTGTGTTCTCGGCTGTGCAGGGAGGAAATAACAGAGTCTCTGATCATTATTTTCCTATCGTCAGATAACTATCTCGGTGCCGGGGTACATGAAGTTTATCAACGGTGTTGCTTTTTCCAAATAGGGAAATGTGATTGAGCAAAAAAATATAGACTAATAGCAGCAGGAACATATGGTGAAAATTCTGGGGGTTGGTTTAAGTGGCACAGGGGTGCAGCGGTGGAGTTGCTGCCTTACAGCGCTGGAAACCCGGGTTCGATCCTGACTATGGGTGCTGTCTGTATGGACTTTGTATGTTCTCTCCGTGACCGTGTGGGTGCTCCGGTTTTCTATTCCAACATTCCAATGACAAATGCATATGTAGGTCAATTGGCCCTCTGTAAATTGCCCCTGGTGTGCAGGGACTTGATGAGAAAGTGGGATAACAGAACATGTGTGAATGGGCGATCGATGGTCGGCACAGGCTCAGTTTCCACGCTGTAGCTCTAAACCAAACTCCATTAAATTGTCTTGTAGAAATGTAGTGAGGCGGATTGAAGAAGGAGGAATATTTGATGTAGTCTCTATCCAGTCCGATATTCAGCCTGCGATCGAGTCAGTGCAAAGACTATACATGATTACAATCGACCCATCCGCAGTGTACAGATATGGAATGAAGGGAATAACGTTTAGTGCAAAATAAAATCCAGTAAAGTCCGATTAAAGATTGTCTGAGGGTTGCCAATTAGCTAGATAGATGGGAGATCAGGACAGTTCTCGAATTGTAAGAGGACAGTTCAGTTGCCTGATAACAGCTAGTAAAGGGGTTGGACAGGCTGGATGCAGGAAGATTGTTCCCGATAATAATAATAATAATAGATTTTATTTATATAGCGCTTGTTGGGGAAGTCCAGAACAAGTGGTCACAGTTTGAGGATAAGGGGGAAGTCTTTTAGGACCGAGATGAGAATTTTTTTTTTCACACAGAGAGTGGTGAATCTGTGGAATTCTCTGCCACAGAGGGTGGTTGAGGCCAGTTTATTGGCTATATTTAAGAGGGAGTTAGGGGTGAAAGATTGAAACCTTCACGTGGTCCGCCCTGTTTCGACTAATGCAATCAACTCGACGTGCACAAACGGAAGATCAAATAGAACATGTTGTCCAACAACTTTAGGCTGTGCACGCCACACGAAAGAAGAAGAAGAGGGAGTTAGATGTGGCCCTTGTGGCTAAAGGGATCAGGGGGTATGGAGAGAAGGCAGGTACAGGATACAGTGTTGGATGATCAGCCATGATCATATTGAATGGCGGTGCAGGCTCGAAGGGCCGAATGGCCTACTCCTGCACCTATTTTCTATGTTTCTATGTTTCTAAAGGGCCTGTCCCACTTGGTGATTTTTTCGGCGACTACTGGCATTATCGACTGACGTATCAGGTCACCGAAAAAGTCGTGGCGTGTTGCGACGTTACGCGGCGTGATGACATATTGACGCGCGGTGTTTCTCCAAGTGTCGCAACATTTTTTTGTCGATGTTCAAAATCTTTCGTCAATGACGCCGGCAGTTGCCGAAAGTGAGGCAGGTCCTTAATAAACTGTCCCTGAAAATATTAAAAAATCAAAAATATCTAACTCGGCAGGTTTGAAAATGCAGGGGCACGCTGTACATGTCTCAATCCCAAATGATACAGGTTGACTTTCTTTCACTAGGGAAATAGCATGTTTGGATTTTAAAGTTTTCGTGCCAAGTTCATTGTTGCAAAACTTGTCATACAATTGCAGGGTCACTGAAACTCTGACACGGTGTGACGCATGCATATAGCGTCAAAATAAAAGGTTCAACGTTTCCACAACCCACTGGCAAGTTGGGCAAAGTTGATTTTTTGTTGCGATTTCACATGGTGCTGACGCAAAATCTGGGGTTTACAGCCACTGGTTTAATCTGGACTATGGCAGAGATTGTCTAGAATAGCCATAGACATCATTCAAATTGAAGACACAAAGTGCTGGAATACCGCTGTAGGTCTGCACAGTGGCGCAGCGCCTGAGCCCTGGGTTCGATCCTGACCACGGGTGCTGTCTGTATGGGCCTGTGTCTTTTTGTATATCTCAATTGTTGGTGAAAACCAGCATCTGCAGTTCCTGCAATTGAGTCTGAAGAAGGGTCCTGACCCAAAACATAACCTATTCCTTTTCTCCAGAGATACTGCTTGACCTGCCGAGTTACTCCAGCACTTTGTGTCTATCTTCGTTATAAGCCAGCATCTGCAGTTCCTTCCTACACATTTTGTCTCTAGCTCTTTGTTCGTACATATTGAGTCATGAATGTTCACACTTAAATATGTCTCTCCTCCCTTTCACCGCACGCACACACATACCCTCAAATGTACTTGTACAGCAGATCTTCACAGCAATATAAACATATTGGCATTTGTCTGGAAACAAGGAACTGCAGATGCTGGTTTGCACAAAAAGGTCACAAAATGCTGGAGTAACTCAGCAGGCCAGGCAGCATCTCTGGAGAACATGGATAGGTGACTTTTTGGGTTGGGACGCATCTTCTGGAGTGTAGTATTTAAGAAACCTTTGGATAGGCACATGGATTAGCAAGGAATTGATAGATATGGATTATGTGCAGGCAGATGTCTCGGCATCATGTTCAGCACAGATATTGATGGCCGGAGGGCCTGTTCCTGTGCTGTACTGTTCTATCCTCTAATGGTTACACAGGGAACTGCAGATGCTGAAACCTTGAGCAAAATACAAAGTGCTGGAGAAACTTGGCTGGTCAGGCAGCATCTGTGGAGGGAATGGACAGACGACTTTGGTTTCTGATCGGGACATTTCTTCAGACTAATGGAAGTTACATAGTGGTTACATGTGCATACAACCACAATGGTGAGCATTATGAAGCCAGAGGAAGGAATATAGGTGGAAGGGGAGGGGAAAAATAGGTACAAGTCCAGATCACAGAGAAGCGAGGGGGGGGGAATGGGGAAATGGGAGTGGGTGAAGGGAGAGGTTATTTTCTGCAATCAGTTTTCACGCTGAACCATGTTGTTATCTTTTTCCATGACTGTTACAGAAATCATTTTAAGGATGATACAATAATGCAAATGCAACAATATCATCCCTGGAATCATTTGGATAATTTAACATGTACCAAGCAGTTATATACCAGCATCCATAGAGATTTGGAGCTTTTCTGAACTTGCTATCATCTAGGATTAGCAAAGGATTCTAACCGTGGGAAGGAACTGGGGTTGATCGCTGAAAATTTGAGAAGAGTCATCTTAAAAAAAGAATATAGTTCCAATAGCTGTGAGGCTGGTAATTAAATATACCAGGAATAGAATGTTAAGAATAATGGGAAAATGCCGTGGTTGTAATTGAAATAAACTAGAAATTAAGTCATACCAAGCATATGTACCAAGTGTAGACCCAACGATCACTTTGCTCAACACTTCGAGTTGTAGACTCGTAGAGTCATACAACGTGAAAACTGGCCCTTTGGCCCAACTTGCCCATGCCGACCATCATGCCCCATCGACACCAGTCCCACCTACCTGCGTTTGGCCCATATCTTTCTAAACCTATCCTATCTGTGTACCAATCCAAATGTTTCTTACATGTTATGATAGTACCTGTCTCAACTACCTCCACCAGCAGCTCGTTCCATATACCTACCACCCTTTGTATTAAATAAACGTTGCCCCTCGCGCTCCTGTTAAATGTTTCTGTGCCTTCCGTAAATATAGTAGTCCCTGTGCATTAACCCTATATATTCCCTTCATGATCTTCTGCATCTTATACACCTCTATAAGATCACCCCTAAGCCTTCTGCACTCCAAGGAATAAAACCTTTACCTGCTCAACCTCTCCAACATTTTTCCAGCTTAAGGCATCTTTCCTATAGCAGGGTGACCCAAACTGAATACTCCAAATACGTCATCAACAACATCTTGCACAACTGTAACATATTGTCCTAAATTCTATACACAATTCCCCGTCTGATGAAGACCAGTGTGCCAAAACCCTTCATCCTATCTACCCCTGACGCCACATTTTGGGGGAATTCTTAACTCCAATTACAACAACGTAGTATAGTTGAATGAGGGCGCAGCGGTAGAGTTGCTGCCTTACAGCGGCAGAGACCCGGGTTCAATCCTAACTATAAGTGCTGTCTGTATGGAATTTGTACGTTCTCCCTGTGACTGTGTGGGTTTTCTCCAGGTGCTTCGGTTTCCTCCCACATTCCAAAGAAATACAAGTTTGTATAGGTTAATTTTGTAGGATTGTGTTAGTATGGGGTGATTGCTGGTCGCCGTGAACTCTGTGGGCTGAAGGGCCTGTTCCTGTGCTGTATTTCTAATGTTTAAAGTCTAAAGAGCGAAAACAGCAAGAGAGAAAGCAACCTAGCCTGTGTCAAAAGGAAAACAGAGCCATTAATTTAAAAATTGGGGAATATATCGACCGGAAGGGGAAAATTATATATATAAATGTAACAAAGAAGAATAGTTTATGTCAAGGGATGAGTCAGGAAATGAGATAACATTAAAAAAAATACGGGTATTAATAGGAGAAACAAATAATAAAAATAGCTCGGGAACAATAAACGCACAGCAAATATACAATGATAAGATTAGAAAGGCAACACACAGAATGCCTGGAAAACTATGGATGAGCAGAAAGCCCAATAAAAGAGCTTTTGGAAGCACAATGATAAACAAAGATGCAAATGAAATGCAATCTACTGTACAGCGCAAAGTGCTGGAAGAAATCAGCTGGTCAGGCAGCATCTGTGGAGGGAATGGATAGGTGATGTTTCAGGTCGGGACCCTTCTTCAGGCTGATTGTAGTATGGGGGAGAAAGCTGGAAGAGAGGTGGGGGTGGGACAAAGCCTGGTGAGTGATAGGTGGATACAGGTGGTCAATTGGCAGATAGGTGGCGTAGATGATAAGGATAGAGTTAAAAAGGAGACTAAAGGGTGTCAGATAAGGAGATAAGAGAAGAATAGAGAAGAATAGAGAAGAGAAGAGAAGAAAATAATAGAGGAAAGTTGAAGGGTGGTTTATGGGTGAAAGGGATGGGAAAGGGGGGTTCATGATAGTGGCTATCGATCGCAAGAATTTAAAGCATTGGAAAGGTTTTAAGGATATGTGTGGAGGATTTTTTTTTACACAGGGTGGTGGGTACGTGGAATGTGCTGCTGGGCTGGTGGTGGAGAGATAAGTTGCGGTGATTAAGAGGCTTTTGGGTAGACACATGGATATGCAGGGGATCACATGCAGGCAGAGGAGATTAGTTTATCTTGGCATCATTTTCAGCACAGATATTGTGGGCTTTAGGGCCTGTACCTGTGCTGTACGGTTTTATATTCCAAAAGAAAATAAATGATATTGACAAATAACCTCAAAGGATTTTTTAACAGAAATTCACATTTAAGTGAAATTGATTGAAAGACACAGCGTGGAAACAGGCCCTTTAGATTAGTGAGCCCACGCCGACGATTGATCATCCGTTCACACTAGTTCTATGTTATCCCACTTTCTCTTCCACTCCTTACACACTAGGAACAATTTACAGACGGCCAATTAACCTACAAACACGCCCGACTTTGGGATGCAAGAGGAAACTGGAGCACCCGGAGGAAACCCACGCAGTCACAGGGAGAAGGTGGATACTCCACACCGACAGCACCAGAGGTCAGGATTGAGCCAGGTCTCTGACGCTGTGAGGCAGTGGCTCTACAGCTGCTCCACTGTACCGCCCTAAAATTGTCAAGAACAAATTAAACCGAAGATGGAGCCAAAATGCTGCAGTAATTCAGCGGGCCAGGCAGCATCTCTGGAAAGAAGGAATGGGTGATGTTTCGGATCTGAAGAAGGGTCTTGACCCAAAGCATCACCCATTCCTACTATCCAGAGATGCTGCCAGTCCCGCTGAGTTACTCCAGCATTTTGTGTCTACCTTCGGTATAAACCAACATCTGCAGTTCCTTCCAACACAAGAACAAATTATATGTATTTTGAAACATTTTTAAGGCTGTAAAGAACAAATTAAATATCTGAAGGAATAGGGCAAATGTATTATAGTTCATTTTCACTTTCGGGATTTATATTAGCAGTAATTAGCACTTCTCAATTCTTAGAACCTCCAACGATGATATAACTTCCTCTGCAACATGTTTAGTTCACGTTTACAACGTATTAAAAAAACTATTGCATCCTTTCTGGTGAATTTCAGATGGCAAGTTAGACCACAGGCTGATATTGGTGTCGTGATAATCACAAAGCTGCCAAAAAAAGAACGGTAACGTTGTGGACCTAACATTTCACCGCACTCGTATTCCACACCCAAAGTTACTGTAGCTTCTGCAGAGGAACAGTGACAGTTTCCACTGGCCCCATGGCTACTTTGAAAGCCAAGTTTGTTCCATGGCGAAGATTCGCTGAATCAGACTGGCCTGCTAACTCGTGTGCCAACAAATGGTAATGTTGTTAAAAAGACAGAACGCATGATCAGTTACTGTTGCGCAGAAAATAAGCAGCGTACTATCTATCTTTATCAGATAGATAGTTTACACTTGCTAAAGCAATCACGCACTGTTAAGTTGCAGACACCAACTCTAGTTTGTGCGTCACCTTTGTGTGTGTGTCACAAAGTGCAGGAGTGAGGCCGGCATGGTGGCACAGCGGTAGAGTCGCTGCCTTAAGGCGCCAGAGACCCGGGTTTGATCCTGACTACGGGTGCTGTCTGTATGGAGTTTTATGTTCTCCCCGTGACCGTGTGGGTTTTCTCCTGGTGCGCCGGTTTCCTCCCACATTCCAAAGACGTACAGGTTTGTAGGTTAATTGGCTTTGATAAAGATTGTAAATTGTCCCTAGTGTGTCGGATAGTGCTCATGTACGGGGTGATCGCTGGTCGACGAGGACTCGGTGGGCCGAGGGGCCAGTTTCCACACTGCATCCCTAAAAGTCTTTCAATAAACATAGCGGGCCAGGCAGTATCTCTGGAGAACTTGAATGGGTGGCGTTTCAGGTCTGATTGACTGAAATTCTTCAGACTGATTGCAGGTGGAGGGAAGAAAGATCTAGGAACAATTTACAATGATACCAACCCAATTAACCTACAAACCTGCATGTCTTTGGAGTGTGGGAGGAAACCAGAGGTCGCGGAGAAAACCCATGCAGACAGTACCCATAGACAGATTCGAACCCAGGTCTCTGGCGCTGTAAGGCAACACCTCTACTGCTGTGTCCTAAATCTTTCAAAGGATTTTACAGCCTTTTTAAGTCCTGCCAGTATTTTAGTGTAGAAAGCCTTTCTATTTGTGTACAAGTGAATCCCCTAAACAACAGTGTGATAATTACAGCAATCTGTTTTAGATTTGTCATTTGAGGTATAAACTTTAGTCAGGTCACCAGGAAGGACTCCTTTATTCTTCAATGGAGAGTGTCATTAAAGGTTTTTACATCTTTGAATGTGCATCTCTCTATTTTCTTTAATGCAGAAGGGCAATGGGGAATTGCTGTACACAGATCATTAACATTTATTGCACGGGGCCGTATTTAACTTAAGGAAAAATAAACAATTGATCCTTATCTCAGGAAGCTGAAACATAAATCTGAAGAAAGATACCCTGAAGCTTAGTGAGGCAGCCTGTGTAGCCTTGGCTTGCATTCCTTTGGCTGCAGGCACCAAAATGTTGAGGTCTTTGACACAATAAACTGAAGGAATAGATAGGGCGGCATGGTGGCGCAGCGGTAGAGTTGCTGCCTGACAGCACCAGGGACAAGGATTCGATCCTGACTATGAGTGCTGTCTGTACGGAGTTTGCACATTCTCCCAGTGACCAAGTCGATTTCCCCTGGGTTTTCTCCCACACTCCAAAGACGTACTGTACAGGCTTGTAGGTTAATTGGCTTTGGTAAAAATTGTAAATTGCCCCTAGTGTGTAGGATAATGCTAGTGTGCGGGGATCGCTGGTTGGCGCGGACTCGGTGGGCCAAAGGGCCAGTTTCCACGCTGTATCTCTTAACTAAATTAAGCTAAACATAAAACAGTACAACACAGGGACAGGCACTTTGGCCCACAATGTCTGTGCCGAACATGATGCCAAGTTAAACTAATCTCCTCTGCCTGCATGTGATTCATATCCCTCCAGTCCCTGCATATCCGTGTGCCCATCCAAATGTCTCTTATTAAACCCTGCTTTCATATCTGCCTCCACCACCACCCCTGCCAGTGCATTCCAGCCACCCACCACTCTGTGTAAAACTAAACTTGCCTCGCACATGACCTTTAAACTTTGCCCCTTCTCATCTTAAATCTATGTCCAAGAGTCTTTGACAATTTCACTTTGGAGAAAAAATGTTCTGACTGTCTGTCTCCCCTATCTATGTCTCATAATTTTATATACTTCTATCAGGTCTCCCCTCAAACACTGGCACTTCAGAGAAAACAATCCAAGTTTGTCCAACCTCTCCTTATAGCTAGTACCCTCTAATCCAGGCATCATTCTGGCAAACCTCTTCTGCACCCAGTGATCAAGGAACCTGGACATAAAACTAATGGTAAGACAACTAGGAATGAAATTTGGATGCATTTGTTCATAAAATAGGTTTATTAAAATTGGAAGTACTTTTTCCCGAAGGCTGTGAGCAACTGAATGTTTCGAGACTCGTGTGATGGGATTAGACTTAAATACAGTCGGTATGCAGCAAATAACTTAGATAGAGTTTTTTACATATCATCCATGATCCACCTGAACAGATCACATCGAGCTGGAGAGTCTATTCGCATTGAAGTCATAGAGACTTGCAGCATGGAAATGGGCCCTTCGGCCCAACTCGTTCATGGCGACCAAAATGCCCCAACTATGCTAATCCAACCAGCCCATGTTTGGCCATATCTCTCTAAACCTTACCTATCCATGCACCTGTCCAGGTGTGTTTTAAATGTTGTTGTAATATCTCCCTTAATTACCTCCTCTTGCAGGTCGTTCCGAATACCCACCTCCCTCAGTGTGAAAAGTTACCGCTCAGGTTCCTATTAAATCTTTCCCCTCTCACCGTAAACCTATGTTCTCTGGTTCTCGATTCTCCTATCCTCGGTAAATGATTCTGTGCATTCACCCTATCTATCTATTCCCTTCATAATTTTAAACTCTTCCGTAAGATCTTTCCTGAACTTATAAGAATAATGTCCTCGCCTGCCCAACCTCTCCCTAGAGCTCAGGCCCTCGACCTGGCAGCATCCTCATAAATTTATGATCCAGTAATGGGAAGTGGTCTGGAAAAAACATTAGTCTGCCAGAGTAGGAATTTTGCATCTTCAGTTGATGCAAACATATCTCTGATGTCAACTTTTGCACACAATGGTCATATAGAATGTAGAACAGTACAGCACAAGATCAGGCGCTTCGGTCCACGATGTCTGTGTTGATCATTATCCCAAGACCAACTCTTATCTGCCTGCACATGACCCTTATCCCTCCATTTCCTGCATATCCATGGGGCTTCTAGTCTGCCAAGACCCAAAGCCCATCAATGTTCTGATGTTAATAACCCCCCCCCCCTGGTGTTTTTTGATGCTCTCTTTTGCTAGCTGTGGCTCAGTTGGAAGCTGTCAGCTTTTGTTTTATGCATGAGTCTCTGGGTGCTACTTAAGGGCCTCAGGTACAATAATCAGGCCAACATGTCGATCAAGTGATGAGTGTTGGTTGCCTCGTTGGTGAAAGAAAGTGTTAAATTGATATCCCTTTCTCCATTCCATTGGGTAAATATCATAAATCTTCAAAGAAGAGCACAAGTGACCAATTTTGTTCTGTTCAACATTTATCCCCCAGCCTGCTTAATTAAAACCAAATGGTTTGGTCGTTAACTGATTCCAGTTTGCCCAATGCAAGACACAAACTTTCCAGAGTCGAACACAAGGCGCTGGAGTAACTGAATGGGTCAGGCAGCATGAAGATAGACACAAACTGCTGGAGTAACTCAGCGGGACAGGCAGCATGAAGATAGACACAAACTGCTGGAGTAACTCAGCGGTACAGGCAGCATCTCTGGAGAAAATGGACCAATGACGGTTCGAGTCGGGTCCCTTCTTTAGACTGATACAGTAGTGGGTACAGAAAGCTGGAATAGAGTGGTCTTTCTATCTACTACTATGATGGGCACCAAAGACATGGGTTCGATGCAGACTATGGGTGCTGTCTGTATGGAGTTTGTACGTTCTCCCTGTGACCACGTGGGTTTTTTCTGAGCGCTCTGGTTCCCCCCCACATTCCAAATACCTTTGTAGGTTAATTGGCTTCTCTAAATTATAAATTGTCCCTAGTGTGTAGGATAATGTGGGGTGATCACTGGTTGGCGCGGACTCGTTGGACCGAAGGGCCTGTTTCCACCCTGTATCTCTAAAGTCTAAATCCCTAAACTCTAAAGAAATGGAGATTAACATGAACGCTCATCACAATATGTGGGTGGTTGGATTTAGACATTTCTGACCAAGATCGAACTTGCACTGAAATACATTGTTGGTTTAAATAGAATGCATCTTTCTGGAGATCCCAAAGAGTGGGGAATTTGTGAAGCAAGGGGACACAATAAACATCAATATTACTCTACTTGATAGAACGCAGAATACAGCACAGGAACAGGCCCTTCGGCTCACAATGTCTGTGCCGAACATGCGTTATGGGAGAAGGCAGAAGAAGGGGGTTGAGAGGGCAGAAAAATCAGCCACGATCGAAAGGTGGAGTAGACACGATGGGCCGAATGGTCTGTTCCTATGACTTATGAAGCCACCACATTTTGTGCCGCAGTCTCCCGCGTTATTTCTCTTGTTAAATCTGCCTTTCTCCGAGCCACATAATCACTACTTGTAGATAGTGTTAATTGAGAAAACAACACCACTTCAGCCACAAATGCTGTGGTGATAATAGTTGGCAACACCAAATGACGAATCTCAAATTACTAATACGTCGTGGAATTTCCTGACAGCTGTTAAGGTCATGAAGTTAATAAAAGCGGAGCCATTCAGTGTCACTAACTAACTCCTCCACCTCTTTCTACCTCTGTCACCACATGCTGACTATGACTTGTATCTCTCCAAAAATCAGATAGAGAGTACTTGATGGAAACTATTCTACATATTGGCACTGAGGTGTGAACTGCCATTTCGTTTCAGTTTATCTCTGGCCAAGGCTATGCATCTGCACCACCAAAGGAGATGAAGTCACTGTTACCATATTTATACCAATACAAGGTCCAAAGAAATGAGGTCATTTTAAGAAATGCAATGACTCGAATGTGAATAGATTTGCATGTAAGGTAGACACAAAATGCTGGAGTAACTCAGTGGGTCAGGCAGCATCTCTAGAGAAAATAAACAGTTGACGTGTCGGGCCGAGACCCTTCTTCAGACGGAGAGTCAGTGGAGAGGGAAACTAGAGGTATGGAAAGTTTCAGAGAACCAATGAATGAAAGGTTTGAAAAGAACAAATCAAAGCCTGCACCGATGATCAGGGAAAGCTGGAGCCCACAATGGTCCATTGTTGGCTGTGGAAGAGGTGATAACGAGTGGATACAAACAGTGCAACAAAGCAGGACGGCAGTGAAACTAGTAGGATAACTTGGGTGGGGGAGGGACGGAAAGAGAGGGAATGCAAGGATTACTTGAAATTAAAGAAATCAATATTCATACCGCCGGGTTGTGAGCTGGACAAGCAAAATATGAGGCGCTGTTCCGCCAATTTGCATGTGGCCTCACTCTGACAGTGGAGGAGGCCCAGGGCAGAAAGGTCAGTGTGGGTGTGGGAATGGAAAGGGGAGTAAAAGTGTTTAGCAACTGGGAGATCGCCTAGGCCAAGGCGGACTGAGCATTTGTTTGTCAAGGTGAAGGACGCAGTTGGTGTGCAGCAAAGGGTGGCACTGTGGCACAGTGGGTAGAGCCGCTGCCTCACAGCGCCAGATACCCTGGTTCGAACCTGACCTCGGGTGCTGCCTGTGTGGAGTTTGCATGTTCGCACTGTGACCGTGTGGGTTTTCTCCGGATGCTCCGGTTTCCTCCCACATCACAAAGACGTCCTGGACTCGGTGGGCTTTAGGGCTTGTTTCCATGCTGTATCAAAAACTAAAAAAATCACCTCTCATCAATTTGAAAAATGCATCTTCTTTCTATTTATTTCTGCAAAAGAGGTTTTCTGTGAACTGATTTGTAAAGTTGTTTGTGGTTTTAAATTTACTGGTACAATTCAAACGTTGCTAGAAATGGTTCCATTTGTCATCATAGATTGCTTTGCTGGGTGGGAACTGATCACAGCCATTGATTCCTTAGTTCTCTAGGCTAATGAACATATGTATTTTAGACTTTAGAGATACAAGATTCTAATTCTGTAGTTGCTGTCTTACGGCACCAGAGACCCGGGTTTGATCTTGACAATGGGTGCTGTCTGTATGGAGTTTGTACGTTCTCCCTGTGATCGTGTGATACTTCTCAGGGTGCTTCACTTTCCTCCCACACTCCACAGGTTTGTAGGTTAATTGGCTGCTGTAAACCGCCCCTAGTGTGTAGGATAGAACTAGTGTACAGGTGATCGTTGTTTAGTGCGGACTTGGTGGGTCAAAGGGCCTGTTCCCAAGCTGTATCTCTAAACTAAACTAAACTAAATTAAATTAAACATATCCACGTGCAGGTTAGTAGGTTAATAGGCTTCGGTAAAATTGTAATTTGTCCCTAGTGTGTAGGATAGTGCTAGTGTACGCTGGGGTGATCGCTAGTCGGTGCGGACTCGGTGGGCTGAAGTGCCTGTTTCCGCGCAGTACCTCTAAAATCTCCTTTGAAAGGTCCTCATTGTTATTTGAGATGGAATGAAAGATGAGACACCTCCCCATTCTTGCCATTGTTTGCGTGGTGTTGCTGGAAGTTAATTCTGCCACAATGGTGTGATGACAAGCTCCTTACTGTTTATGAATGTTTACTATTATAAGTAACTGATTACTTTGTACCAAAGGAATCTGTCTCCTGTGCACATTCACAGAATTGCTACCAAACTGCAAAAGTCCATCTAGCCTGTACAAAAGTAAAAAGATAGCCAAGAAAATATTGATCTGTGAAGCCTTTGCATTATTTGTGTCGGAAAATGCATTTTAAACTAGGTTTTATGTAGTTGTGTTTGAAAACTCCAGGATAACATGCAGGCAAGGGGGTTTAGAATGAAGATACAAGGAACTGCAGATGCTGGTTTACGCAAAAGGACGCAAAGTGCTGGAGTAACTCAGCGGGTCAGGCAGCATCTCTGGAGACCAAGGATACATGACATTTTGGGTCCCTTCTTCAGACAGATTGTAATATTGGGGTGGAAGCTAGAAAAGAGGTGGGTTTGGAAGTCTCCAGTGAGGTAGATAGTAGCTCAGGAACGCTGTCTAGTTGGTGTTAGGGTGGTTCAGTCATAAGTGATAGCAGGATACAGGTGAGGGGCGGAGAGGTTGATAGGTAGATAGTTGGACAAAGGCCAGAGATGAAAAGAAAGAAAGTGTGAGATAAGGAGGCAGGATAGAAGAGACGTGAAATGTGAAACCTGTTGAGCTGCTGTTTGTTCAGGATTTGTTCACCGTGAGGCTCCAAAGTAACAACAGAGGCCAACATTTCAAGTGTTAACACATTAATGTGTCTTGCAGCCCAGTTCCCTACTTCCTCTGCAGGCAAATCCAGCTTTCCTTTAAATATCCTTAATCTTCACTAGTTTCAAGTCATAGAGTCTTGCAGCATGGAAACAGGACCTTCGGCCCAACTTGCCCACACCGACCAACATGCTTCTTCTACACTAGTCCCACTTGCCGGGGTTTGGCCCATACCCCTCTAAACCTATCCTATCCATGTACCTGTCTAAATGTTTCTTAAACGTTGTGATAGTCCCTGCCTCAACTGCCTCGTTTCATACACCCATAACCCTTTGTGTAAAAAAAAGTTGCCCCTCATGTTCCTATTAAAACTAGTTGAGTTTATATTTGGCATGTGTACCAAGGTGCAGTGAAACACTTTTGTTAGGATGATATCCAGTCAAAGATAAGACTGTATATGAACACAATCAAACCATCCAAAAAGATACAGGATAAACGTTAATAAAGATATCAAAGAGTAGGATGATTGAAATGAATGATAGCAGATCCTCTTCCGAGACCAGCACACAGAGAGTTGCCACGCTCCATCACCATTACAACATTTGATAATTAGTTTAGTATAATCAAAGTGTTGTTGTTGCATGCTGTCCAGTCAGCAGAAATGGAATGTCTTTAGAGTGTGAGAGGAAACTCCATGCAGTTACAGGGAGAATGTACGAACTCCGTATGGACAGCATCCGTCGTCGGGATCAAACCTGGGTCCCTGACGCTATGAGGCAGCAACTCTATCGCTGCCCCACCGTGCCGCCCAAGCTACTAACAAGAATTTACACACAATTGTATGTTGATGGCACTAGTGGAGTCTCATCGCGGTGGTCTTGATTAGATTAAGTTAATCCTTGATGTTCCAAAGATACACATTGTTTGTAGTGCTTAAGTGAATACAGAGAATTATTTTCCCCAAATACACATGTCTGTTAGTAATCTAAACTGTTGGGTTTGGCTGGTTTATTTCAGTGAAATGAAGTGGAGCCAATTTCTTCATCTGATGAAGCCATTTTGAATGTGGTCTCTTTCTGAAATTAATCTTGCACTGAAGGAGACTGTATGCACTTCCATCCTCCCCAGGAACCTGCGTAGAAAGCTTGGCAGATGAATTGTAAATCCAGTATGAGAAGAGGTACACAGTGTTTCTGTGTGGTTTCCCTGATTCTCTACCAAAGGTTTCGTAGGAATGTGAGGAACCCCTTGTGAAAGGTTCATTCACCTGTTTCCCAGCAAAGACATTCACGAGCTGCAAAACAATTGTATCCCATCTTCATTATGGTGCCAGGAAGATCGAGGAACTGCAGATGCCGGAGTCTTGAGCAAAACACAAAGTGCTGGAGGAACACAGCGGGTCAGGCAGCATCTGTGGAGGGAATGGAAAGATTACGTTTCAGCTCGGGACTCTTCTTCAATCTCAACCCGCAAAGTCGTCTGTCCGTTGCCCCTCACACACAGATGGTGCCTGACCTGTTGAGTTTCTCTAGCACTTTGTGTTTTTATCATGGTCACGTTCTGATAAGGAGAAGTCTATTGACACATGACACAGTGTCATAGTCATGCAGCCCAGAAACATGCCCTTTGGCCCAACTTGTCCCTGATTCCCATCTGAACTGCTCCCATTTACCTGCATTTGGCCCCTAACCCTCTAAACCTTTCCTATCCATGTAACTATCCAAGTATCTTTTAAATGTTGTTGCAGTACCTGCCTCAGTGGCATAGCAATAGAGTTTCTGCCTTACAGCGCCAGAGTCCCGGGTTCGATCCTGACTACGGGTGCTGTCTGTACGGAATTTTCATGTTCTCCCTGTGACCGCGCGAGTTTCCTCTGGGTCACAGTTTCCTTCCACATCCCAAAGACATGCGGGTTTGTAGGTTAATTGGCTTCTGTAAATTGTCCCCAGTGTGTAGGATAGAACTAGTGCGAATGGGTGATCTTTGGTCGGCATGGACTCGGTGGGCCGAAGGGCCTATTTCCATGCTGTATCTCTGAACTGAACTAAACTAACAACCTCCTCTGGCAACTTGTTCCGTATACCCACCATTCTCTGCATTGTGGGCCTGTTCTTGTGTTTTACTGTTCTATGTTCTATGTCTCCACTTTACACACAAACACTCACATATATCTATGCAGATACAAACACATATATACAGTATACACACACACATATATAGATATATATGTCTTGTTTATCTAAGGTAAATATCTTAGATCTTAGATATTTATTTATACCTACTGTAAATATCGAAATGCTATTTAGATAGCATTAATTATCTTCGCTAACTAAATTAATTGCCTGCCGCTGTGAGGAGGCTGGTGTAATTTTGTGTTGCTCTTTTCCGACAGGTTGACTGCACAGCGGAGCATAGAAGATGAGGAGGAGATAGCTCGGGAGCGCCGGAGACGGGCGCGTGAAGCGCGTCGCTACGACGATGACGAGAAAGGGTCCTACGCCGGCAGCACCCCATCCACGCCCGTGTTTGAAAGCCACCGAACGACCAAGGAAAACCAGTAGGTCCATCACCATGCATGGTTTATAAAACCTCTCTGGCAACTCTGAGATCTAGTTAACACACTGATAGACATTATGACACCAATAGAAGACACAATGGGACGGAGTAACTCAGCGACTCAGGCAGCATCTCTGGAGAACCAAGGATGGGCCATGTTTTGGTCAGGGCCCTTCTTCAGACTAAGTTGCACCAGCATTTTGTGTCAATTTTCAATATGTGCATTGTTTTGGGTCTGGACCAATTTACCTCAGTGTTCTGTCTGTCCGGAGTGTGCACGATCTCCCCGTGTCCACATGGTTTTCCTCCGGTTTCCTCCCACATCCCAAAGATTTGCGGTTTGTAGTTTAACTGGCCTCTGTAAATTGTCCCAGGTGGGTAAGGACTGGATGATAAAGTGGGATAGCATAGATCTAGTGGTTAAGAAGGAACTGCAGCTGCTGGAAAATCGAAGGTAGATAAAAATGGTGGAGAAACTATGCGGGTGAGGCAGCATCTATGGAGCGAAGGAAATAGGCAACGTTTCGGGTCGAAACGTCTGAAGAAGGGTTTCTAGTGTGAGCAGGTGATCGATGGTCGGCGTGGGCCAGGGTGGGCTGACAGGCCTGTTTCCATACGGGATCTCCAAACTCTACATCTGCTAAATAGTGTGCACAAGACCAATGTGGTCAGATTGTGAGATGGGACCACTGAACTTTACTGCTGCTTGTTCACCTTATGGAAGTTCAAAGATTCATGATTCTTGTCAGTGGGCTCTGCATTTACTGAGCCTGGTGTGCAACATATAACATAGAACAGTACAGCACGGAAACAGGCTATTTGACACACAATGACCGTGCTGAACATGATGCCAAGTCAAGCTAATCTCCTCTGCCTGCACTTGCTCCATATCCCTCCATTCCCTGCATATCCATGTGCCTATCTAACAGCCTCATAATGTTACACAGACAGCACCCGAGGTCAGGATCGAACCTGGGTCTTTGGCGCTGTGAGGCGGCAGCTCTACCAGCTGCGCCATTGTGTCGCTCCATTGGAAGTCTAAACCTCAACTTAAAGCCAATATATTGAAATTGCTGTTCCATTTACACAACAAATGTGATTTCCAAATATTTAGCAGCCCTTTTATACAACATGATTGTGACGCAGAATGTTTTGCTGACTTCTTTGCTGTTTAAGCTAGAGGATAGAATGGAAATGTGAAAGAATATCACTAGAATATCATTTTTTAACTAGATGTTACCTGGAAGCAATTTTGGAATTTTATGTTTCCACCTGTTTTCTACTTTAATCCATCTGTGGCAATAAATTCCACAGATTCACCACCTTCTAGCTAAAGGAATTGCTCCTCATCTCCATTCTAAAGGTATGTCCTTTTATTCTGAGGGTGTGCCCTCTGGTCCTAGACTCTCCCACCACTGAAAACATTCTCTCCAGATCCACTCTATTCAGGCCTTTCATTACTGGGTAGCTTTCACTGAGATTCCCCCCTCTCCCCCTAATCCTTCTGAACTCCAGTGAGTGCAGGCCCAGAGCAGTCATAGAGCAGGCTTTTGCTGCACAACCGTGAGTGTATTAAGTGTATTCATCGTGAATTTATTGGGTGTATTAATCCCGAGAATATTGGGTATATTAATTGGGAATGTATCCAGTGTTTTAATTGGGAGTGTATTGAATGTGCTAATTGTGAGTGCATAGAGTATTAATCGCGAGTGTATTAAGTATTAACCATGAATGGATAGAGTATTAATCGTGAGTGGATTGAGTATTAATCGTGAGTGGATTGTGTATAGTAATCGGGAGTGTATTGAGTATTATTTGTGAGTGTATTGGGTGTATTAATTGTGAGCGTGTTGAGTGTATTACTCCGGAGTGTAGCAAGGAACACATCTTTGTGAAGCAGAGATTGTAGCCAGCTTGCCTGGATGGAAAGTGCAGAGGCTGTTCGGGCCTGATCCCGGAGAGCTCCCGGCTTCCATAGGAGCACGCTCCAACACACGTCAGCTTTGCATTTGAAAAAAACACGAGCTACTCTACAGTCGAAATGTTGTGATAGTTCCTGGAAAGCGACATAACTGTACGACCCACGGTAGAATTACATTTACTCAAAGGTACAGAGAGCCAGAAGTGAATGCGAGTATTCACAAAGCCCTTTGAATGTACAACGCTCTCGGGATGGTTACGTTTGACTGAGACCTAACGTGTGATCTCAGTTTACAAAACGTTGATGCCGCATAAAATGTTGTGGCAGCTTCCCAATTTGCGATGAAAGATTATGCAAGGAATTAGCAATACATCTTGTTTCAATGAATCTGCTTTACAAAGAACACAGTGGCTGTAGTGAGTTGACTCGTATTACTGTCCAGGCAGTTGAAGAAAGACATTAAACTATACAAAAGAGGAAACCGCACTGTTAATGTTAACTTTCTTTCTGAGCCAAGCTTTTTGTTGGCAAGAAATTGGCAACCTAATTAAAAGCAGGATGAGTCTTTTTTTTATACACCGTTACAAATGTTTTTGGGAAGTGCCGGAAAAATTCAATGTTAGTTCTCTGTGGTCATTCAGCATGGCTTTAGTCTATTGGAGACCTTCAGAGACTGCAGTTGGTGCAACCTAAATTCTTTGGAGGAAAACTTCCTTTAGTTGCAGTGTGATAGCGGCACCACAAATTCAGGAGGAAAAGGTTTAGGTTTAATATTGGCACGTGTACCGAGGTACAGTGATTTACATGCTATCCACACAGATCAGATAATACCATACATCAATACAACCAAGTCAAACTCAAGTACAATAGGTGGGGCAACGGGGAAGATACAGAGTGCAGAATATAGTTTTCCGTATTGTAACACATCAGTTCCATAGACAAAGTGCAATGTTTACAATGGGGTAGAGGTACCCTAGCTTATGGGCTATTTCCAATAAACAGTCATTTCGACAGTAACACAGGGCTATGTTACTGCTGTATTTTGTCAAATCTGGGTCTCTGTGGATGCCTTGCAAGATTAAGCAACCACTTCTGGCACCACGTAAAGATTTGTTACATAAAACACTGGCTCAGGGGATTAGAATATTGCATTTAGTGTAGATGAATTTCAGCAAACAGAGAGCAAGAATAACTTATTTAAGTAAAATAAGTTATTAAGTATTATCAGCATTAAGTAAAAGCAAGGAACTGCAGATGCTGGTTTCCCAAGGAAAGACACAAAGTGCTGGAGTAACAGCAGGTCAGGCAGCATCCCTGGAGAACTTGGATAGGTGACATTTTGGCTCAGGACCATTCTTCAATCCGAAGCTCACAACCCAAACCGTCACCTATACATGTTTTCCAGTCTGAAGTCTGAAGAAGGGTCCCGACCCGAAACATCAGCTATCCATAATTTCCCAGGAAAGCTGCTTAACCCTGCTGAGTTACTCCAGCACTTTATGTCTTAACTAGGTCATAATCAAGTTGGCAAGTTGTTATGAAGCAGTAAAATGTAGACACAAGTAACTGCAGATGCTGGAATCCTGATTGGTACACAAAGTGCTGCAGTAACTCAGCTGCTCAGGCAGCATCTCTGGAGGACATGGGTAGGTGACACTTCAGGTCTGAAGATAATAATAATAATAATGGATTTTATTTACGGGCGCCTTATACCGAGGTCTCAAGGACACCATACAGAGATTTATAGAAAACATATAATCAGAATTTAAAAAAATAGGTTATAAAGACCAATACATAAATCAGGGACAGAATTCCTTCCAAAATCCCGACCTGAAACGTCGCCTATCCATGTCCTTCAGAGATGCTGGCTGACCCGCTGAGTTACTCCAGTACTTTGTGTTCTGCGTTAATATATAAGAGTTTATTAATTCATTGTTTTTTTCTTCTTGATTGATCACAGATATGACTTGAACTGCAAGTCGACCAATTCTGCCCTGGATGAGGACGAGGGCTTCAGTGACTGGACTCAGAGAAGAGAAGAGCGTCGGCAGAAACGGAGGGAGGAGCAGGGATTGTCGGAGGAAGGTCACGTCACCGACTCCACCGTGGGACTCAGCTTCACCGTGAGAGAGAGAAGGGAGCAGGAGGACCAAGAGAAGGCGGGGGTGGGCAAGCTGAAGACGTGGCAGATGGAGGAGGAGAGCAGGATGCGCCAGAGGAAACAGGAGCAGGAGGAAGAGAGCCGTCAGTGTGAGCGCAAGCTAAGGGAGAAGGAGGAGGTGGAGAGAGCTCAGATGGAAGACAGACAACGATTGAAGTATCTGAGAGAAGAGGGAGAGAGATTGGACCAGGAGAAAATGGAAAAAGAGAGATGGAAGGTGGAGATTGAAAAGGTAAGGAAAAAAATGGAGTCACTGAGTCAAGCAGCAAGGGAACAGGCCCTTCAGCCAAATTGGCCATGCTGCCCAAGATGGCTAATTGGACTAGATTAGATGGGACATCTTGTTCAGCATGGACATGTTGGGCTGAAGAGCCTGTTTCCATGTTAGATGACTCTTTGACTTTACTTTAGTTTAGAGATACAGCACGGACTCAGGCCTTCGGCCCACCGAGTTCACACCAACCAGCAATCCCCTTACACTAGCACTCTCCGACACACTGGAGCCAACCTATGCAAACCTGCATATCTTTGGAATGTGGGAGGGAACTGGAGCACCCGGAGAAAATTCACGCGGTCACGGGGAGAACCTACAAACTCACAGACAGCCGTAGTCAGGATCGAACCCGGGTCTCTGGCACTGTAAAGCAGCAACTCTACCGCTGTACCACCCTGCTGTCCTAACTCCAACCTGTAAACAAGTTCCCATTAGCTAATCACCTGGCAATGATTTGCCATTCATTGTTGAACTTGATCGATCTTACCACAAGCAATGGTTTGAATCAGCCAGATGGACAAAGGGCAGCTCTGGGTATGTCACTGAACTCTAGTTTATCTAAATAAAGAGAGCTTTACCCAGTGTCTGATCCAAAGGTGTGCGATGTTGATGTGGGTAGAGGAATAACTAGCAGAATTCCACACACCTATACTAACCTAGAACACTGATGCAAGGAGCAGGCCCTTTGGCCCACAATATCCGGGCTGAACATGATGTCAAGATAAATTTATCTCATCTGCCTGCACGTGATCCATATCTCTCCATTCCCTGCAAATCCATGTTCCTATCCAAAAGCTGCTAGAATGTCACTATCGGGTCTGCCTCCACCACCACCCCTGGCAACACGTTACAGACATCCACCACCCTCTGTGTGAATTAAAAACTTGTCCAGCACATCTCCTTTAAACTTTGCCCCTCTCACCTTAAAGCTATCACCTCTCGTCATTGCTATTTCCATACTCCAACTGTCTACCCTATCTCAACATTTTAGATACTTCTATCAGGTCTCCCCACAACATCTGGCATTGCAGAGAAAGCAACCCAAGTCTATCCAACATCTCCTTATAGCTAATATCCCCTTAATGCATTCATCATTCTGGTAAACCTCCTCTGTACCCCATCCAAAGCCTCCACACCCTTACTGTAATGAGGCAACCAGAACTGCAAGCAATACTCCAAATGCAGCCTGACCAAAGTCCTATAGGTAGACACAAAATGCTGGAGTAACTCAGCGGGACAGGCAGCATCTCTGGAGAGAAGGAAGGGGTGATGTTTCAGGTCAAGACCCTTCTTCAGTCTTCAGACTGAAAAGGGTCTTGACCCGAAACGTCACCCCTTCCTTCTCTCCAAAGATGCTGCCTGTCCCGCTGAGTTACTCCGGCATTTCGTGTCTGTCTTCGGTTTAAACCAGCATCTGCAGTTCCTTCCTACACACAAAGTCCGGTAGAGCTGCTTCATGACTTCCTGACTCTTATACTCAATGCCCCGACCTACGAAGACAAGCATTACATTTGTGACTTCATGTTTAATTGTCTGTTCTTCAGAGACCAAAAGAAAATGAGATGAAACTGTCCATCGCACCCAGGTCATGGATTGGAGATCTTCATTATGAAGAGGAAAATGACTGTGTGCAGAATAAAATGGCAGCGTATCAGAGCTACAGAACGACCAAGACAGTACAGAGGTAATGTTCTGGATATCAAGGCAGGAAAAGTAGAAACATATCTCCAATTTGTTGCAACTAAGTATGTAGGTATTAGGTTTAGGATTATTATTATCACGTGTAGCAAGGTACAATGAAAAGCTTTATTTTGCATCATAGCCAATCAGATCAGGTAATACCATACATAGACACAATCAAGTCAAACTCAAGTGTATTAGGTGGAGCAAAGGGGAAGATACAATGTGCAGAATATAGTTCTCAGCATTGTAGCTCAACAGCTCCAGAGACAAAGTCCAATGTCCACAATGGGGTAGAATTGAATCGGGACAGTGTCCCAACTTATGGAAGGACTGTACAGGAGCCTGATAATGGAGGGGAAGAAGACGGGATATCATAGAGTGATACACAGTGTACTCAAGAACATTGGGAGGTAACCACTGTGTATGCAGTGCAGCATGTTATAGTCATACAGCACAGAAACAGGCCCTTCGGCCCAACTTGCCCATGCCCATCAAGATGCCCCATTTAAACTAATCTCACCTGCCTGTATTTTACCCATATCCTTTCCTATCCATGTTATTTAAACCTTTCCTATACATGTTACTATCCAAGTGTCTCTTGAATGTTATTATTGGACCTGCCTCAACTATCTCCTATGGCAGCTGGCTCCATATACCCACCGCCCTCTGTGTTAAAAAGTTTCTCTCCCGGTTCCTATTAAACATCTTATTCCTCTCACCTAAAAGCTCTGTCCCCTGGTTCTTGATTCCCCTACCATAGGTAAAAGATCATGCCCTACCCTATCTCTCCCCCTCATCATCTTATATACCTTGAGTTCTTGATTCCTCTACTCTTGGATAAAGACTCTATGCATTCACATTATCTATCCCCCTTGTGATTTTATACACCTCTATAATTATACCCCATATCACTCCAACAACTAAAGTCCTAGCCTGCTCAACCTCATCCTATAGCTCAGGGCCCTCGAGTCCTGGCAACATCCTAGTGAATGTTAAATTGAGAATGAAATTCTACATCCCACACGGGGGATTTTGGTCAGGAAAATACTTTTATGCTTCTTTCTTCACCCTCTCCCCCCCCCCCCTTAAGTTCAAGTCCACCACCATTCCAACTCTGCTTTATAACAACATTTGAATCTGACATATTTTTTAAACCACTAGAAATGAAATTGCTTTCAAGTCAGTTAGTTCTGCTATTGTTTGAGGCAAAGATACCATGGAAGACATCGTATGGAAATTATTATATTGTAATTGTAAACACGTTCTCTGAGAATAACCAGTATCTCTTCGAATGTTATGCAATTTCCAAATAGAAATTTTACAGCTGCATTTATCCAAACTGCAAGTATAAATCCTAAGGCTTCAAATAGTGTTAGAAAATAGAACAAAAGTCTGTACAGTTTAGTTTACTTTAGAGATACAGCATGGAAACAGGTCCTTTGGCCCACCAAGTCTATGCCGACCATCAATCATCCATTCACACTAGTTCTATGTTATCCCACTTTCTCAGCTGCTCCCTACACATTAGGGTCAATTTACAGAGGCCAATTAACCTGCAAACTCACACGTGGTCACAGGGAAAACGTGAAAACTTTACACGCAGACAGCACCCGAGGTGAGGATCGAACCTGGGTCACTGGCGCTGTGAGGCAGCGGCTCTATCAGCTACACCACTGGGCTTCCCCAGGGATGTTAATAGGGCAAAATAACCCAAGAATCTCAAAGGAACAGGAACTGAAAACAAGAACATAGATCAATACAGCACAAGAACAGGCCCTTCGACCCCACAATGCATGTGCTGAACATGATGCTAAGATAAACTTTGGGTAAAAGTAAACAACTGTAACCCGAGCTGACTCCCTTTGAAGATAGACGCAAAGTGCTGGTGTATCTCAGCAGGTCAGGCAGCATCTCTGGAGAAAAATTATAGTTGACGTTTCGGGTCGGAATCCTTCTTCAGGCCCTTTGAATCTGGCTATTTTCCTTTAAATCTGTTTAATTGCACTCACAATTTTGTTGGAGGTCTTCTCCTTAGGAGATGCAGCTGTGCATGAGCAGCAAGATGTCAAGGACCACAAGATAGGTCACTCTTCAGTCTCTCTCTTGCATCGTCTGCTGGGGGAGTTGGATTGGGTCAGGCTGAATGTTGAGATGTTGGCTAGAGATTGGGTTATCCCGACTATGTGATGAATGGAGGAGGGATCAGGTGAAGGAAAAGCTGCCATGGAACGTGAGTTGTTGGGGAGGGGAGAGGGGAGAGCAGGCTGGGAGGTTGGGGTGTAGAATCAATAGTTGGTGGGGATGGGTAGACCAGATTTGGGGGGAATGGATTTGGGAAGGAATTATACCTATTAGAACATAGAACAGGAACAGGCCTTCAGCCCATAATGTCTGTGCCGTACATGATGCCAAGGCCAACACTGATCTGCTTTCACATGATCAGTTTAGTTTAGTTTATTGATATGGTCCATTCAGTCCACTGGGTCTGTGCCGATCTGGTCACTAGTTTTATCCTACACACTCGGGGCAATTTACAGCAGCCAATTAACCTACAAACCCACCCGTCTTTGGAGTGTGGGGGGAAACCCGAGCACCCAGATAAAACCCACGTGTTCACAAGGAGAACATATAAACTCTGTACAGACAGCACCTGTAGTCAGAAACTAACCCGGGTCTCTGGCACTGTATGGCAGCAACTCTACCGCTGCGCCACAGTGCCACCCAGTTGATGGATGTCAAAGCAGACTCGAAGGGCCAGAAAGCCGATCCCTTCTCTGGATTCTTGCGTCCTCGCGTTACAACATATCACTTCCCTTCCAACGGTTACAGTGCGGTACATTGACGTTCAGTTAATAGGTAGTCTTGGAACAATGATAGTTTGCTTATGGGATACAATGACCTTCAGCTAATGTACAGGTTCTGGTACATTGGCATTTCAAGAATTCAGTACACTCAACCTTGTTAATGGATACATTGTTTTACTGTAATAGGATGCATTTCATTCAGTCACTTACCATTGACTTACTGCTGTTAAACATGGATATCCTGCCAGTAGTCACAAGTATAATGACATCTCTCTCCAGCCACTACAAACAATACGTTGGCCATTTTCCAGGCCCTGGTTGACAACCGTGGCCCGAATATGGAGCGACAGTGAGCCATGTTCTGACCTACAGTACAGATGGCCATATTGGCCAACGATCTGAAGTGGGTGGTAGATACTGTTGTTTCCAGCCACAAGTCTGGCTCACCACAAGTCTGGCTCACCATCTGGCACCTTCCGCGTCCTCAAGGTCGACTGTGGGAGGCGCCGCGGGGACACAAAGGCTGAAGGTGGCCGGGCGAGGAGTGGGACAATCTGGATGGAGGCGACGGCTGGACTCGAGCCTGGGGTTCGCCCGGATCGAGCACGCGGACCGGACTGGACTTTTGGAAATGGCGCTGAAACCTCACGCCGCTTGCATGCAGTCTCAGTGGACTATTTCTATACACTTAGTACTATCAGGGATTGTGATTAGGTATGGCAATACTTTACTGAACTGCATGCAAAACAATAATTACACTCCACGTCTGTGCACGTGATAATGAAGAACTATTGAACTACCATAGGTAGACACAAAATGCTGGAATAGTTCAGCGGGTGAGGCAGCATCTCTGGAGAGAAGGAGTGGGCGACGTTTCAGGTCGAGACCCTGATCATTTCTCCGTCTCCCTGCTCCCATCCCTCAGAAGAAACAGAAAATTAAAATCGCATACCACCAGACTCAGGAACAGCATCCTTGCCTCCATTATCACCCAGAGAGTTGTAAATCTGTAGAATTCTCTGCCACAGCAGGCAGTGGAGGCCAATTCACTGGATATATCCAAGAAAGAGAGAGATAGCTCTTAGGGCTAACGGAATCAAGGGATATGGGGAGAAAGCAGGAACGGGGTACTGATTTTGGATGATCGGCCATGATCATATTGAATGGCGATGCCGGCTTGAAGGGCCGAATGGCCTACTCCTGCTCCTATTTTCTATGTTTCTATGAGCCTTCTGCATGGTTCTTCCATAAGCTAGGGTACTGTACAATTCACCCATAACGCATTCCAGATATTGGACTTTGTCTCCAGAACTGATGCGCTACAATGCTGAGAACTATATTCTGCACTCTGTATCTCCCCCTTTGCTCTACAAGCACTTGTACTTACGTTTGACTTGATTGTATTTATGTACGGTATATTATTGGAGAGACTTTACACTAGCACTATCCGACACACTAGCGACAATTTACAAATTTCACTGAAGCTAATTAACCTACAATCCTGTATGTCTTTGGAGTGTGGGAGGAAACCGCAGCACCCGGAGAAAACCCATGCGGTCACGGGAGAACATACAAAGTCCGTACACACAGCACGCGTAGTCGGGATCGAACCAGTGCTGTAAGGCACCAACTCTACTGCTACGCCACTGTGCCACTTGCATGCAAAACAAAGCTTTTCGCTGTACCTCAGTACACGTGGCAATGTTAAACCTAAACCTATGGCGCATGCGAACATTTTGAGACTTTTGACTATTATGAGTCACCTTAATGTTGCCTAATACGCATGCTTGGTGCATGGGTGGTCTAGCAAGTGACATGTTAATGCATTGCACTGTGTTTATAAGCATGATGTAATGCACTAGGAACTGGCTATGCTCCAGTGAGTTTGAATCATCTAAGTACAACATTATGAATGTAATTGAGCATAACTTTGAGTCAGTGTGGGGCCATTTCAGAATACAGCACCCCAGCTGGAAGTATAAATGCAGAAACAAGGAACTGCAGTCGGTGGTGTCTAATTTTTTAAAAGACACAAAGTACCTGAGTAATTCAGCAGGTCGGGCTGCATCCCTGTAGAACATGGATAGGTGACGTTTTGGGACATTTCTTCAGATTGATCGCTGGATGGGGGGAAGGAATCTAGAAGAGTATACAGGAAGGACAAAGCATGGCAGGTCATGCGAGTCGTGAGAGCCATAGATAGGATAGACAGTCAGAACCCTTTTGCCAGGGTGGAAATATCCAACGTTAGAGGGCATAGCTATAAGGTGAGAGGGGGAAAGTATCATGGAGATGTGCAGGGCAAGTCTTTTTACACAGAGGGTGGTGGAGGGCCTAGAATGCACTGCCAGGGTTGGTGGTGGAGGCTGATATGATAGTAACGTCTAAGAGGCTTTTAGATAGGCACATGGAAGTGCAAGAGATAGAGGGATATGGACCATGAACAGGCAGATGAGATCAGTTTAACTTAGCATCATGGTCGGCACAAACATTGTGGGCCGAAGGGCCTGTTCCTGTGCTGTCCCGTTCTATGTCACCATGGCAGAGCTTTCCCAGTTTTCTTACCCTCCCCCGGCAATCAGTCTGGAGAAGGGTCCCGGCACGAAACGTCACCTATCCACGTTCTCCAGAGATGCTGCCTGACCCGCTGAGTTACTCCAGCACTTTGTGTCTTTCCGAAAGTGTAAATGCAATGGTTGTGCCCTTTTATTTCCAATAACTCTCGGGTCAGGAGGTGTGCTGACATTGCAGAGGAGTTAGCTGTGATACAGAAAGGAAGCATGACATCAGGGTCTTCACCCACTCTTTTCACAAAACATCTGCCACAGTGACTCACCAACTGAGCTCTGACTTTGGAGCATTTCTCCTACTCCTTGCTTAATAACGTTCATCACCAAGGGTTTAATGAGACCATGATGAGCAGAGGTTTGAGGCTTTCATCCCTGACACTCTACAAGTAGCATGTTTACAGTATTCAAATGGCACAGTGGTGCAGCGGTGGAGTTGCTGCCTCACAGCGCCAGAGACCCAGGTTCGATCCTGAGTACGGGTGTTGTCTGTACGGATTTGTACATTCTCCCTGAGACCACGTGGGTTTTCTTCGGGTGCTCTGGCTTCCAAAAAACACTCCAAAAAGCGTACAGGTCCGTAGATTGATTGGCTTTGGTAAAACATTGTAAATCGTTCCTAGTGTGTAGGATAGTGCTAGTGTATGGGGTGATCCCTGGACGACGCAGACAGTGGGTTGAAGAGCCTGCCTCCATGCTGTATCTCTAAAGTAAAATCTAAAGTAAAGACATTGCCATGGGGGAAAGTGGGTGAGCATTTTGAGCATTGGTTACTAATGGACGAGCTGTTTGTTTGAAGGGAAAGATATGAGTCAGTGGATCAATGCATGAGCCAGATTTCACATGCGTGTGATTACCAGATGTTAGTCATCACCCTGAACGTCACTGTTACAGCATGGTCCTGGGTCCTGTGTATGCCAGATTGACCATTGATAACTAACGAACAATAGTGAGCTCATGTTGCAGCTGTATAAAGGGCCTGTCCCACTTGGTTGTCATTCGTGCACCATTTACGCGACCTGCTAGCGTGTAGGTAGCGCACGGGTAGCGCGGGACGGCGCATGGAGTGGTGTGGACGAGTGTGGACTTCGTCCTGAACGAAATCTTCGTGCGCCACCGGCCTGTCGCGGAACTGACGGCCAAAGTGGGACAGACCCAAGACCCTGGAGCGGCGCAACGTCTCACCTCCAACAGCAGCAGAAGCAGGCAAACGATCGCCGAGCTCGACCTGGGGCTCAAGGCCGTTGTGGATCCGGATCCGCCCCCACTCCTACTCCCAGAGCGGGGCCAGGTGAGGAGCTGTTCTGCTGGCGGGGAGGATTTGATGAACTTTTCAGAAGGTTTTGTTTGGCGGGAGAAACAAAAGCAGTCAGACTTTGCAGTTCAGAGCTTTGTCGATCTGCAGAGACTTTCTTTGTTCAAGGATTCCTCTAATTAGGGAGGATTTGTCCATGTATCTGTAAAGTCGTAGGAGCGGCAGTGGCTGGCGGAAGGCCAAGTTACA
>CM075979.1:22708314-22761369 GCA_038087875.1 Malacoraja senta
GCCCAGCATGCCAACATAGTTGGCATGGACAAGGTGGGCCGAAGGGCCTGTTTCCTGTTGCTCTAAGACTCTTTGAGTACTATTTGACACCCGGACTTCGAGTGAATTTGTTATCCAAGGCTGACAGTTCTATCTTCCATCTTATTTTCTTCTGTTGTCCTGGGTTCCATTATATTACCATGTCTAGTAATCTGCCTTGAATCAGCTAACTGGGCACAGAAAGAAGCAGAGAGTTGAGCATGTAATGGGCCATCTCTTCGTGGAAGGCTTGGCCTCTTGCACCCATTCTTTGCTCATTTAATGAAGAAAATATTTGTGGCAGTATTTCCACATTAAAAAAAAATCTTTCAAACTTCCCCTCCCTTAATTAGTTCCCTCTTCTGTAATAGCCTGTACCAAGGAGATGTCATCATCTCTGGTCAAAAGCTGAATGCTCCAAAGTATTGAAATTACCAAATGACCAGGCACAGTTTGTGGACATCAGATTACTTTTTGATGACCACAGTTGATTATTCTACATTTTAAGGTCCACGTTTCATCTTTAAAATGAATATCCTAATTCTCTCAATACATTGAGTTTCTTTTTTGTTAATGTCTGCAAACATCCAAAATGTTTAAGTGAGGACTTTTCATCAGACTGATTGTAGCAGGGAGGGAGAAAGCTGGAGAAGAGGTGAGACTGGGACAAAGCCTGGCAAATGTGTGGAATAACACCTCATATTCCGCTTGGGTAGTTTAAAACCGAACGGTATGATCATTGAGCTTTCCAACTTTAGGTAACACCCTCCCTTTTTCTCCCATCTTTCTTCCCTAGTACAAACCCAATTCTCCCACTATCTCACCTCCCCCTCCCATCCACTTCCACATGTATCCCTCACTCTGCTTCACATTTCACTCCTCTTGACCACCAGGGGTGCCGAACGATTGGCAGCCCTGCCACCAGTCTGTTTGTTTTTTGTCTTTTTAAAATTTTTTAGTGTGTTTTATAAGTTTGTTCTCTGATTTGTTTTATGTGTGGGGGGGGGGGGGATGGGGAGGGGGTCAGTTTCTTACCTTGCCGGAGATGCGATTGTTTTCGGGTCGCATCTCCGGTCGCTCTGCGGCCTACCATCAATGGAGCTGGAGGCCTCCTCGGACTGACCTTGGGCCCCACCGCGGGGCGCGGACTTAATATTGGAGCTGATCCCTTGCCTGCGGACTTACCGTCAAGAGCTCGCAGTCGGGAGAGGCCGTGGATGTCGGGAGCTCCAACGAACGCAGAGGCACGACCAGCCCCGATGCGGGGTTCGATCGCCCGGCGCGGGGGAGCTGACATCCCCATGATGCAGGAGCTGGAACGCCCCGACGCGAGGGCCCAAAATGCCGCCAGCTACGGGAGTCAAGATCGTCCCGTCAACGGAGGGCTCAAGGCCCCCGACCGTGGGAGAGCAAATGGAAGAGATTGAAAAAATTTTGCCTTCAATCACAGCGAGGAATGTGGAGGAGTCACTGTGTTTATGTTAAAATGTGTTTTGTGTGTTCTGTTGGTTTTTATTTGTATGACTGACTTGGCAAATGAAATTCCTCATATGTTGCAAACATACTTGGCTAATAAAGTATTATTGCGATTGTGATTCTCTCCTTATCTGACACCCTTTTAACTCCTTTTCATCTCTGGCCTTTGTCCACCCATCTGCCAATCAACCCTGCTCGCCTGCATCCACCTATCACTTACCAAGCTTTGTCCAACCACTATCTCTCTTCCCCCTCTCCTCCAATCAGTCTGAAGCAGGGTAAACACAAAATGCTAGAGTAACTCAGCGGGCCAGGTAGCATCTATGGAGAAAATGGAGAGGTGACTTTTCGGGTTGGAACCCTTCTTCAGTCTGAAAGTAGGATCCCACCCCAAAACATCACCTGTAGAATCTGAAGAAGAGCCCAGGGTCAAAAGATCACCTATTCATTTTCTCCAGAGATACTGCCTGACCCGCTGAGTTACTCTAGCACTTTGCGTCTTTCTTCAGTATAAACCACCATCTGCAGTTCCTTCTTATTACATTATAACATTATAATCCGAAAAAGGGTCCTGACATGAAATGTCACCTATCCATGTCCTCCATAGATGCTGCCTGACCCACTGAGTCACTCCAGCAATTTGCATCTTTTTTTGTAAAGCCGCATCTGCAGTTCTTTGTGCCGCCTATCCCCTGAATTAGTTTGATGTTTTGAACGTTGTTTATCATCTCTATCTGATGAATGCACCCTGTGACTTTTTCCTCTTCTGCTGTCTTTATTTAAGACCCATGGCTGAATTAGTCCAGCGGGGTCACCATGGTAACACCCAACGAGTAATCTGTTTCTCAGGGATGAAAAGCCTTGGCTCAAGTCAAAATTGGCCAGCAGAAGTGTGTTGCCATGAAACACTAAGACTAATCCCTGCTATGCTTCTGATTTCCAGATCAGTGAGAGGACGGAATCCTTGAACCGCTCGCTAAAGAAAAGGTAAGAATGCTCAGCAGTGGCACTGTTGCTGTGATCAGCCCTTGAACTGTCCCTTTGTTCTCACCCAGCTTCGAGCTCCCTCAGTTTCCCTCTGATCGCTCCCCCGCACCACCCCTCAGTTACTCCACTCCAATAAAGCCCACATCACAACACTTTTCAAAGGGTTATCGTGTGCAGAGTGGCACAACGGTAGAGTAGCTGCCCTTCAGCGCCAGAGACCCAGGTGCAATCCTTCCCTCGGATGCTGTTTGTACCGAGTTTGTACGATCTCCCCGAGACCCCATAGGTTTTCCTCGGGTGCTTCGGTTCTCTCCCACACTCCAAAGACGTTCAGGTTTGTAAGTTAATTTGGCTTATGTAAATTGTAACTTGTCCCTGATGTGTAGGATAATGCTACTGTACGGGGTGATCACTGGTTGGCGAGGTCTTAGTGGGGAAAAGGGATCTGTTTCCACGCTGTATGACTATGACTCTATTGCTATGACTCTCTCTCATCTAGTACAACCTCTCTGCAGACCTACAGAAGGAGAAATGACTTTGCACACGTTCATGGCCATAACCTCAGCTTCTCCATGCTGATCAGATTTCGTGGTCTTGATCCCTTGCGTGACATAGATGACCACTTCCTTCAATCCCCAGCCATCAGAAACTTCCCCATTGTGGTTTACTCATACTTTGTTCTGTTTTCTTTGACAAAGCGCTTCTCAGTGTTATGCGTTTCCATCAGGTCTCCCCTCAACCTCTGGCATTCCAGAGAAAACAATCCAAGTCTGTCCAACCTCTCCCTGTAGCTACTAGCTCCTAATCAAGGCATCATTCTGGTAAAGATGGCAAGGTGGTGAGTTAGACACCTGCACAGTGCAGCTAGGGACAAGATTACAAAGGGATCAGTGGCAATATATCCTGACAGACCATCCCATTGATAGCCACATTAACCCTTGTCCCTATGTTATATTTCTGCACTGTTCATAAGTTCCAGGAACAGAATTAGGCCATTTGGCCCATCAAGTCTACTCCGTCATTCAATCATGGCTTATCCATCTTTCCCTCTCAACCTCATTCTCCTGCCTTCACCTCATAACCCCTGACACCCATACTAATCAAGAATCTGTCAATCTCCGCCTTAAAAATATCCATTGACTTGCCCTCCACAGCCGTCAGTGGCAATGAATTCCACAGATTCTCCACACTCTGACAAAAGAAATTCCTCCTCATCTCCTTTCTAAAGGTACGTCCTTTTATTCTGAGGGTATGGCCTTTGACTCCAGACTCTCCCACGAGTGGAAACATCCTCTCCTTCACTCTATCCAGGCCAGGCCAGACTCGAATAGCCCACAACCCGCGCCGTTCCAGTCCCTCCATTAGAGGAAGGCTGTGGAAGCGTTGGAACAGATGCAGAAGAGGTTTACGGAATGATCCCTGGATTTGGGGGTATTAGCTGCGGGAAGAGATTGGACAGACTTGGATTGCTTTTTCCAGAACAATTCAGGTTGGAGGGAGACCAAATACAGATATCTAAAATTATGAGACATGGACAGGGTAGTCAGTCAAAACCTTTTTCCAGGATGGAAATGTCAAATACTGGAGGGCACAGCTTTAAGGTGAGAGGGGCAAAGTTTAAAGGAGATGTTCAGAGGGGGTGTAAGTTTTTCGCAGAGTAGTGGGTGCGTAGAACGTGCGGCCAGGGGTGGTGGTGGAAGGGCGTTTACGAGACTTTTGGATATGATCATGGATATGGAGGGATATGGATTTGGGGCAGGCAGATAAAGGTTGGTCTTGGCATCATGAAAGGCACAGACATTGTGGGCCGAAGGGCCTGTTCCTGTGCTGTGCTGCTCAATGAACCATCTCTGGACCATGATCATTTTAGTTATTGCTCATTTAATTCCTTCATTTTAATGTATGTGCCCCTATATGTTTCTTCACCATCATCCACTCCATTGTAGTCATAGAACATAGAACAGTACAGCAGACTTGCATGAAGACGAAGAAAGATCTTGTCCCGAAACGTCACCCATTATTTCTCTCCGGAGATGCTGCCTGTCCCGCCCGCTGAGTTACTCCGGCATTTTGTGTCAATCTTTGTTGTAAACCAGCATCTGCAGTTCCTTCCTACACAGCTTACCAAGCCTTAGATAGACGTGAATGCTGGAGTAACTCAGCGGGTCAGGCAGCATCACTGGAGTAAAAGGATGGGTGACGTTCCGGGTCGGGACCCTTCTTCAGACCAGCATCTGCAGTTTTTGTTTCCACCTTATCAAACTTTGCTCACTCACCCCCACTTCTCGTCTGAGCAAAACACAAAGTCCTGGAGGAACTCAGCGGGTCAGGCAGCAGGGAATGGATGGATATGGATCATAAGGTCATAAGGTTATATATGATAGAATTAAGCCATTCGGCCCATCGTGTCTACTCCGCCATTCAATCATGGCTGATCTATCTCTCCCAACTCCATTCTCCTGCCTTCTCCCCATAACCTCTGCCTTAAAATATCCACTGTCTTGGCCTCTACAGCCTTCAGTACCAAAGAATTCCACTGATTCACCACCCTCTGACTAAAGAGATTTCTCCTCATCTCCTTCCTAAAAGAACTTCCTTTAATTCTGAGGCTATGACCTCTAGTTCTAAACTCTCCCACTAATGGAAATATCCTCTCCACATCCACTCTATCCAAGCCTTTCACTATTCTGTATGTTTCAATGAGGTCCCCCCTCATTCATCTCAACTCCAGCGAGTCCAGGCCCAGTGCTGACAAACGCTCATCATAGGTGAATCTACTAAATCCTGGGATCATTCTTGTAAACCTCCTCTTCATAGAACATAGAATGGTACAGGACAGGAACAGGCCCTTCGGCCCACAACGTCTATGCCGAACATGATGCCAAGACCAACACTTCTTGTCTGCCTGCACATAATCCATATCCCTCCCTTGCAGGGGTCATGTGCAGGGATCTGAGATTAGTTTAACTTGGCATCATGTTGGTACATTGTGGCTGAAGGGCCTGTTCCTGTGGTGTACTGTTCTATGTTCCATCAATGAAGAGAATGGACAGGCAACATTTCGAGTGAGTGGGTGTGGAGAGTCTAGGGCCAGAGGGCACAGCTTTAGCTTTCAAATTACATATCTTCAGAAAGGAGATGAGGAGGAATTTCTTTAGCCTGAAGGTGGTGAATCTGTGGAATTCATTGCCACAGATGACAGTGGAGGCCAAGTAATTGAGTATTTTTAAAGTGGAGATTGATAGGGTTCTTGATTAGTAAGGGTGGCAAAGGTTATGGGGACAAGGCAGGAGAATGGAGTGGAGATGGAAAATATAGATCAGCCTTGAACGAATGATGGAGCAGACTCGATGGGCCGAATGGGTTAATTCTGCTCCTATGTTTTATGGTCATGGTGAGAACCTCTCTCTGACTTCTTTTGCCTACTTCTGTTTAAGCTTAAATCCCCTGCCCCCTTCCACTCTCATTTCAGAGAGGATAAAAGGAAATCAGCTTTGATTTATCACGGAGCAAGTTGATTATTGAATTGCTGCATCTGCTATCTGTTTCCATTCACCCATAGCAACAGTTCGACATGTCAATAAACTAAGAGGTTGACAGCTGGAAAATAATGGTTCCTCTTCTGATGTTTCCATATGATTGTGTTACTTTTGAATATTGCTTATTTTTGCAAATTTTGTGGGGGGTTTTTAATCACTTTTTTTCAACGACAGCAACAGTGTTAAGAAGAGCCAACCGATCACGAACATATCAAAGATTGACGATCGATTAGAACAGTATACCAATGCTATTGAGGTAATCTCATTCATTTTCTCTCAAGGTGCATTTGGGTATTGAGGTTTTGAGTTTAGTTTATTGTCACGTGTACCGAGGTACAGTGAAAAGCTTTTGTTGCGTGCTATCCTGTCAGCGGAAAGACTATACATGATTAAGCCATCCACAGTGTACAGGTACATAATAAATGGAATAACGTGAATAATATTTAAACAGAATAAGAGTCCTGTATCATCTGTTCTGGGAGTCTGAGCGTCTAAAATCCCAGTTAGACATACACCTTGCTGTTTCTTATGTGAATGCAAGAAACTGCAGATGCAGGAATCTTGAGCGGATCACAAGTTTGAAGTGCTGGAGGAACTCAATGGGTCAGGCAGCATCTGTGAAGGGTATGGACAGGTGACGTTTTGGGTCGGGATCCTTCTTCAGGCTTGCTGGGAAAGTGGGATTGGCTGCTTGGGAATAGTTGAGGTGAACAGTCGATAGAACGGTTTGGAACCGTAACGTCGCGTCCAGTACCCGTCACACATGACCTTGCCTGACCCACTGAGTTCCTCCAGCACCTTGTGTTTTGTTGTTTATTTTCTGAGTTTTATTCTTTTATCCCATCTATGTAGTTCGGGAATGAAAGATGGAACGGGACTAGGAGCTTTGGGCCTTCATTTTGTTTTGCACTAATATTGGATTTTCTTATTAATTGAACTTTATTTGTTTGTTTATTGTGTTATCTATTGGGTACTGTGTTTGCAGACCTGCTATGCTGCTGTAAGTAAGAATTTGATTGTTCTGCTTCGATACATATGACAATTGAATACTCTTGAATTTTTTCATTGACCTTTCCAACCAGCCTTAGCTGGTCCAGGGATAATGATGTTAATAGGTTAGTTTAGTTTAGTTTAGTTTAGTTTATTGTCACGTGTACCAAGGTACAGTGAAAAGCTTTTGTTGTGTGCTAACCAGTCAGCAGAAAGACAATACATGATTACAATCAAACCATCCACAGTGTACAGATACATGATGAAGGGAATAACTTTCAGTGCAAGATAAAGTCCAGTAAAGTCTGATCAAAGATAATCTGAGGGTCTCGAACGAGGGCAGATGGTAGGTCAGGACCGCTCTCTAGTTGGTGAGAGGATGGTTCAGTTGCCTGATAGCAGCTGGGAAGAAACTGTTCCTGAATCTGGAGGTGTGTGTTTTCACACTTCTGTACTTCTTGCCTGATTGGAGAGGGGAGAAGTGGGAGTGGCTGGGTAATACTGGTCCTTGATTATGCTGGTGGCCTTGCTGAGGCAGCGTGAAGTGTAGATGGAGTCAATGGAAGGGAGGTTGGTTTGTGTGATGGTCTGGGCTGCGTCCACAATTCTGTGCAATTGCTTACGGTCATGGATGGAGCTGCTCCCAAAACATGCTGTGATGCATCTTGAAAAAATGCTTTCAATGGTGCACCTATAGAAATAATGATGGGAGAGGTTCTTAAATCCTGCTAATATTTTATCCAGATTTGAAACAACTTTTCATTCAACTTTGAAGCAACACATTACCGCATCCCAAATCTCTCCTCCACCCCTCACACATCAGGCTTCAAGTCCTTAGCTCTCACTGTGTGAGTGGATAGGTGTTGAGATCGACTGATGGGAAATGGTTAGAGAAAGCTAAACAGGATGTTCAAGCCCTTCTTGACCTCTGCACTTCCCACTGCTTTTCACAGCGAGTGTAGCCCATTTGAAAGTGTTTCAGTGTTGTAACATAGGACATAGGGAGGGAATTAATGGTGAAACTTGCTCATGAAAATTGCCACAGCTGTTTCTGCATTACTAATAAATGATTGTCTTTCATTTCTCTTTTTCAAAGCGGAACATCTCACATGTTACGTGTACTTTATTAAGTATTAAATTTACCCCGCCCTTTGTGATGATCTGTATAAAATCACTAAACTCACAGGATTCACCTTGAACCCAGAACTTGAGTGAAAGCAATATTGTCCATTTGAGTCATGCACCGTACACCACGGATACAGGCCCTTCGCACCAACTCGCCAATGCCAACCAAGATGTCCCATCTAAGCTTGTCCCACTTGCTCACGTTTGGCCCATATGCCTTTAATTTTTAAAGGGCACAATGTATTGGAGTAACTCAACAGGTCAGCCAGCATCTCTGGAGAACATGGATAAGTGACATTACAGGCCATAGAACCATAAAGCACAGAAACATGGTGTTAAAATGCTGCCAATGGGGTTGTTCCTCAAACCTAAGAGTCAGAGTCCATACAGCATGGAGACAGGCCCTTCGGCCCAACTTGCCCACGCCGACCAACATGCCCCATCTACACGAGTCCCACCTGCCTGCATTAGGCCCATATCCCTCCAAACCGGTCCTATCCATGTACCTTTGAAGTGTCTTTTACATGCTGTTGTAGGACCTGCCTCAACTACCTCCTCTGGCAGCTCATTCCATATATCCACCAAACACTATGTGAAAAAGTTGCTCAGGTTCCTATTAAACCTTAAACCTATGTATGTCCTCTAATCTTTGTTTCCCCCACCCATGTTAGAGGAGCCAGAATTTTGAAGAAGTGTCCCGACCCGAAACGTCACCTATCTATGTTCTCCGGAGATGCTGCCTGACCCGCTGAGTAACTCCAGCACTTTGTATCTTCATCCAGTAAAAATACATATGTGCATTTACCCTATTTACCCTATCTATTCACCTCATGTTACCTCAATGTTATGCCAGGAAATCGTTGCATTTTTGTAGACAGTTATTAATTTTGCTCACTCTTATCTCCCTCTTTTTTTCTTCTTTCTCCTTCTTTCTGCTTCTCGCACGCACGCTGGCGCAGAGCACGACAAAGTCACTGCGGCACGCGTCGGTGGACATTCCGAACCTGTCGGAGGATGTGGCCACCATGAAGAACCTGTGGGAGACCGGCGACCCGGCGAGTAACGCAGGCACCCGAGGGACACCATCCAAGGTAAGGGGTAACTCCTCCCACTGCTGTGCCACTTGAGACCATTATTCCTCAGTGTACACTGACCCCGTACCCCTGGCCTGACATCTACACCTGGATGAATTAGAAACCTAATCTTTAGACAGACTTTAGAGATACAACGTAGAAACCAAGTCCGCGCCAACCACGATCACCCCATACATTAGCACTATGCTACACACAAGGGACAATTTACAATTTAATTTACATTTAACCTACAAACCTGTACATCTTTGGAGTGTGGGAGGAAACTGGAGCACCCAGAGAAAACCCACGCTGTCACAGGGAGAACGTACAAACTCCGTACAGACAGCACCCATAGTCAGGATCGAACCCGGCACTGTAAGGCAACAATTCTACTGTGCTGCCCTATCATTCCAGTGGCACTCATCCAATCTTCCATTTTAACGTTGAGAATCTAAGATTTTGTCAGCTGGCATCTCCTGAAGCTGCAACCTACTTCATCAGTTCATAAGTTATAGGATCAGAATTAGGCTATTTGGCCCATCAAGTCTGCTCCGCCATTCAATCATGGCTGATCTATCTTTCCCTCTCAATCCCATTCTCCTGCCGACTCTCCAAAAGCATTTGGTTTAGTTTAGATGTAATAAAAAATGAACTGCAGATGCTGGTTTATGCCAAAGATGGACACAACATGCTGGAGTAACTCAGCGGGTCTGGCAGGATCTCTGGAGAAAATGGATAGGCGACGCTTCAGTCTGAAGGAGAGTATATTTTGGGTGGTCGTTGGGAGTCCCAGTTCAATGGGCTGCTTTGTCCTGAACTAGGTGAATGTTATTGGAGATGTAGGTATCCAGACTTGTGCACAATGTTTCATTGAGCTGTGCCGTTTGGACGGGGGAAAGGCTCCAGGTAGTCCCTTGCTACCCGATACTCAACCGGAGCACCCGGAGGAAACCCATGCGATCGCATGGAGAACGTGCACACTCCACACAGACAGTATCTGAGATCAGGCTCGAACCCGGGTCTCTGGCGCCGAGAGGCACTGGCTCTACCAGCCGCACCACTGTGCCGCCCTCTTTACAACAAAACATCATGGAAAGCTGCTGTGAGTGGGAACGGCAAATCTGCAGAGAAATGGGAAAACAATATCCAGATTTTTTTAAACGTACGTCATTGCCAGAAGTAGGTGGAATAAACCTGCAGGCACGTCATGTTTAGCCAAAGAATAACGGCAGGCATTTTTAAACTTTAAGTGAATTGTTTGAAAGCATGTCAGAGGCGGCACGGTGGTGCAGTGGTAGAGTTGCTGCCTTTCAGCGTCAGAGACGCGGGTTCAATCCTGACCTTGGGTGCTGTCTGTACGGAGTTAGCACCTTCTCCCTGTGACCACGTGGGTGATCTCCGGGTTTCCTCCCACATTCCAAGGACGTGCAGGTTTGTAGGTTAATTGGCTTCTGTAAATTGTCCCTGTAAAGTGTGTAGGATAGAACAAGTATACGGGGTGATTGCTGGTCGGCGTGGACTCGGTGGGCCGAAGGGCCTGTTTCCATGCTGTATCTCTAAACTAAACTTAACTAAACTCCCTGGTTTTTGCGATATTGAAACTGATGATGTCTGAAGAAGGATCCCGAGCTGAAACGTCACCTGCCCATTTACTCCATAGATGCAGCCTGAGTTCTTCTGGCACTTTGTGCTTTGCTCAAACCACACAAACACTAGGGTTATAGGAGTAGGTTACAGGTTGAGTATCAGGTAGCAAGGGACTTCCTGGAGCCTTTCCTCCATCCAAACAGCACAACTCAATGAAACATTGTGCATAGAATGGATACATACATCTCCAATAACGTACATGTACTTCCAGACAAATTGGGACTCACACCCAAAACAGAGGTGCCGTGGTAGCAGTATGTGGACTCCATAAAATGCACTGCACCAACCTGGCAAGAAAAGACACAAAGTGCTGGAGTAAGTCAGTGGGTCAGGCAGCATCACAGTAGAACAAGGATAGGTGGCGTTTCTGGTCGGGACCCTTCTTCAGGCTGATCGGGGTGGTGGAGGGGAGAGAAAGCTGGGAGAGAGGATGGACAGGCGAGTGATAGGTGGATCCAAGTGAGGGGTTGTTTGATAGGCAGATGGGTGGACAAAGGCTAGACGCGAAAAGACAAGGCGTGAGACAAAAAGATTGAGGAGGTGCGGAGAGAGTTGGAAGAGAGGAGGGCCATTGTGGGCTCCATCTTCCCCTGATCATCATTGCAGGCTTTGATTTGTCCTTTTGCATACCTTTCATTCATTTGTTCTTTGTACCTGTTCATATCTCTAGTTTCTCTCTCCCCTGACCGTTAGTCTGAAGCATGGTCTTGACCCAAAACGCCACCTATTCCTTTTCTCCAGAGATGCCGCCTGACGCGCTGAGTTACTCCAGCTTTTTGCGTCTTATCTTACGAGCAGTACAAAGCCTTTCCAGGTGTATCTCTAAAACCAAAATAAATCCCCGCACTTCGAAATCCAAGACAGGAGGTTGCGACATGGGTGAAGATGTTTCAGTAATAAAGGTGTTTTCTCTTTCCAATTTTACTTATCCTCATCCAGGATACTGATGGGATGAAAGTCGGTGTTTGTGACCTCATCAACCAGTGGGTGAGCAAGACCCCTGAGACCAGTGTCAAGTCCAGTCCTTCCAAACCCTCTGTAAGTAAAACTTGTTACTCTCCCTGATCGGTCACTAACGTTAATTTAGTTTAGTTTAGTTCAGAAAAACAGCGCGGAGACAGGCCCTTCGTTCCAGCGAGTCCGCGCTGACCAGGGATCCCCCCGTACACTAGTACTGTCCTACACAATACCGACAATTTACTATTTTTATCGCAGCCAATCAACCTACAGACCTGTACGTCTTTGGAGTGTGGGGGGGAAGCCACGCGGTCACGGGAAAGACCATACAAACTCCGTACAGACGGCACCCGTAGTCAGGATCAAACCCGGGTCTCTGGTGCTGTAAGGCAGCAACTCTACAGCTGCGTCACTGTGTTGTCCTTCTAATTCCAATGGAAAATGTTTATCACAAAGTTAATTCTTACACAGTGCAGATTTGATTCTGCATCACGTTTTTGTATTGACCCTATTATCATGTGTTTCGAACATGTTTTAAATAGAAATTAATGTTAAAAGTTTATTTAAAGTGCAAGTGATATTTATAGCTTATACGACATAAACTGATGGTTAATTTGCCTTTATTATAAGCAGATCAGAACTCTGATACACCGGAAATGTCAAGTGCTGGTAAAGATCTATTCATTAAAAAAAAAGTCCATTATAATGGCCAGCACAGTGGCCCAGGGGGTAGGGTTGTTGCCTCACAGCGCCAGAAACCCGGTGTGATGCTGACTACTGGTGCTGTCTGTACGGAGTTTGCATGTTCTCCCTGTGACTGTGTGTTTCCTCCGGGTGCTCCAGTTTTCCTCCACATCCCAAAGACGTGCAGGTTTGTAGGTTAATTGGCTTCTGTACACTGTCCCTCATGTGTAGGATATACGGCTGATGGACACAAAATGCTGGAGTAACTCAGCGGTTCAGGCAGCATCCTTGGAGAATCGGAATAGGCGACGTTTCGGGTCAGAACCCTTCTTCAGACTGAAATATGAACAGTGTATATGAGATAGTGTATAAGGTTGATCATTGGTCGGCACAGACTCGGTGGGCCGAAGGGCCTGTTCTCTACACTCAACTAAACTAAATGAATTTCTTTCATTGTTTAGCAAAAAAAAGGAAGCAGTTTTCTGTCCAATTTAGAGGTCTTAAATCTATAGAACAAAATAATATTTTATTTCATCCCGTATCTATTCATTCTTTTTCTTCTCTTCAGGCTCCCTCCAAACTCTTGGATTTACTTTGCCTTTGGCTCTGATTAACTCCTGCTCTGCTACATATCTTCTGTGCCTTTTCTTAAATCTCCTCCACACTGGCTTCTCTGAAGGTAATTGTCCCGTGGTCTTGTAACCGCAAGGCATGTTGAAAGATGGCCAGTTTGGCATGTGTGACGAATGAAATCCCAGAGGCACGGCCACACTACAGTTGAGCGTGCATTCCTTTCTATTCATTCAGGTTTCCTGGGGGGTTTTGCTGCGATATACCCCGAGGACATTCTATTCAACAGCACTGCAGGCCCTTTCTCAGTCTTCAATTCACTGGGGGTTTTCTGGGTCAGTTTGTAGATCTTTCTCGTTGAACCCCCCCGTGAGTTGTGAGCTCCCATCATGTTTCACGTTAGAAAATTGAAGAGAATTAATAGTGAGATTATTGTACGGGAGAGAGAGAGAGAGAGAGAGAGAGAGAGAGAGAGAGAGAGAGAGAGAGAGAGAGAGAGAGAGAGAGAGAGAGAGAGAGAGAGAGAGAGAGAGAGAGAGAGAGAGAAAGTGTGCAAGAGCACAAGAAAGTGTGTGAGAGCACGAGAGAGCGTGTGCAATTGAGAGAGTGCGAGTGAGATAGAGAGCATGAGAGAGAGAGTGAGAGAGACTGTGCGAGAGAGGAATACACAGAATATTATTTGTGGCAGGGGCAGGGAAAAGACTATTTTACCACTATTTCCCTCATTATCTTGATCAAGTAGCATTCTCCAGGGTAATCCAGCGGACCAGGCAGCATCTCTGAAGAAAATCGATAGGCTGTGTTTCAGGTTGAGACCCTTCTTCAGACTGACGGACTAGGGGCAGAGAAAGCTGGAAAAGAGATGGGGGTGGGACAAAGATTGTCAAGTGATAGGTGGATTTGGTGGGGGGAGAAGGGGGGGCGGTTTGTGTATTAACTATTTTGGCTAGTGTGTTGGTCACTGGAGACCCGGTTCGATCCTGATCTCCAGTGCTGTCTGTGTGAAGTTTACACATTCCCCAAAACGTGCAGGTTTGTAGGTTAATTGGCTCCCAGTAAATAGCCCCTAGCGTGTAGGGAGTGGATGCAAAAGTGGGATAAAGTAGAATTGGTGTGTAAGGGTGATCGATGGAGCTAATGGGCTGAAGGGCCTGTTTCCATGCTATATCTTTAAAATTAAAACAAAATTTGCAAGGTCTGCCTTATTCTTGGCTGACAATCTATTAAGGATACTTCATAGAATCAGTCCCTTCAGCCCAACATCCATGCCAACCAAGATGTCCCATCTAACCTAGCCCTATTTGCCCATGTTTGGTCCATATCCCTATCCTCAGTGAGAAGAAGGAATGAGGCAAGTCTTTGATTACATTGACTGCTTTTCTGAGGCAGTGTGAAGTGTAGATGGAGTGAATGGTGGGGAGTCTGCTCTGTGTGATTCTCAGCTTTAATAAACCTGGCACAAGCAACTAATCACATTCCCACTTTGAATTCGTCAGTATTTAAGCGTCTTTGTGAAAGCCATAAAATGTAACTCGTGTACATAGGAGCTCTAATAAATACCAATATTGCTCACATTTAGGTTTGTGACTTCCACCGTCAAAATTATTAATGAAATAGCACTGTGGCTCTATTCCATACACACACACACACACACACACACACACACACACACACACACACACACACACACACACACACACACACACACACACACACACACACACACACACACACACACACACACAGAACACAGACATATTCTCTGTCTCACACACAAAATAGTCTCTCACTCCGTCTCATACAAACAACACACACTCTCTCACACACAACACACTCTCCCACACAGGCACAAATGCTCACACACAAACACACACGCACCTCATTGAAACATACAGTATAGTGAAAGGCTTGGATAGAGTGAATGTGGAGATGATGTTTCCACTAGTAGGAGAGTCTAGGACTAGAGGTCATAGTCTTAGAATTAAAGGACATTCTTTTAGGAAAGAGATGGTGAATCTGTGGAATTCTTTGCCACAGAACGCTGTAGAGGCCAAGACAGTGGACATTTTTTAAGGCAGAGAGATTTTTGATTAGTACAGGTGTCAGAGGTTATGGGGAGAAGGCAAGAGAATGGGGTTAGGAGGGAGAGATTGATTAGCCATGATTGAATGGCGGAGTAGACTTGATGGGCCAAAAATGCCTAATTCTACTCCTATCACTTATGATCTTATGACACATACACACACACATACAATCAGAACACAGACATATTCTCTCTCTCACACACACACACACACACAAAACATAGTCAGTCTCTCCCTCTCATACATACAACACACACTCTTGCTCACTCACACACAGACCCCCTCTCTCTCCCTCTCTCACACACGCACACAACACTTTCACACACACACAGTCTTCTCATCACCTGATGGTCATAAATTCTTTCAAAATATCAAAGTGAGAATGTTACATTGTGCAATTCAAAGTGCAAAATATTTTGCTTCCAAAAGCAAACCCACAACATAATTTTCAGTTTTGGAAGACTCGATGACCTGAGTCAAAAAGACGAGGTTCATTGCAAATCACCCTTTTGAGGCAGCACAGGAATACAAAATCTGATCCTCAGCCCTTTGTGGTGAGTTAGTCAAGCTGGAAGTGTTCCCAGTGAAAACCACCCCACACAGAGTGTCAGCCTGGTATGTGGCTGTGGGACAACACCACCCTCTGCTGGCCATGTATACTGACTGCAGCTGGGCAACTGAGGCAGGTTCTATGGAGATACAAGGAACTGCAGAGGAATCCTAAGCAAAAAGTGCTTGAGTAACTTTGCGGGTCAGGCAGCATCTGTGGAGGGAACGGATAGGTGATGTTTCGGGTCGGGACCCTTCATCAGGTTGTTTGTTTGTAGTAGGAGATAGAAAGTTGGAAAAGGCACAGTGGTAAAGTTGCTACCTTACAGCGCCAGATACCCGGGTTCAATCCTGACCAGGGGTGCTGTCTGTACGGAGTTTGTATGTTCTCCCTGTGGCCACATGGGTTTTCTCTGGTTTCTCCCGTTTCTTCCCACATTTCAGACGTGCGGGTGTGTAGGTTAATTGGTTTCTGTAAATTGTCCCTGGGTGTAGGTTAGAGCTTGTGTAAGGGTGATTGTGGTCATCATGGACTCGATGGGCAGAAGGACCTGTAATATCCCCCCCCCCTACCCCCTCCCCTCCTGTCACTAGCCAGCTCCTTTCACCTCTTAACCTCCCACCCCATCTCCTTCCACCTATCTCCCTCCCTCCAGCTTTACGTTTCACTTCTCTTCTCTTCCCAGGCACCCTTTGGTCTCCTTTTCATCCCTAGCCTTTGTCCACCCATTTACCAAGCAAACCTCTCCCCCCCCCCTCCACCCTCAGCTGTATCCACCTATCACTTGCCAGACTGTCCCACCCCCCCTTCTCTCTTCCACCTTTCTCCTCTCTACTCTATCAGTCTGGTGAAGGGTCCCGACCTGACAAGTCATCTGTCCATTCCATCCACAGATGCTGCCTGACCCTCTGAGTTCCTCCAGCACTTTGTGCTTTGCTCATGTTCCATAAATAGCTGCCCTTGAAGCCAGAGAGACAGTTGTCAAGAGTAAATTGCATTTCTTATTCCAACAACTGTATTCGATTAGCTTTGGAATCTGATCTTTGCGCCTCATTGTGACATTCCTACAGTTAGCCATGTTAGTGCTGACTCTTCCAAATATAGTTTGCTTCATGTATAAAAAATCTGAATCGAATCCCAATGGATTAATGTTTTTGCTTTTCTTTAGTTTAGTTTAGAGATACAGCGCAGAAACAGGTCGTTCGGCCCACCAAGTCTGTGCCAACCAGCCATCACCCTGTATACTAGCACTATGCTCCACACTCGGGACAATTTACAAATCTTACAAAGTCAATTAACCTCCAAACCTGTACATCTTTGGGATGTGGGAGGAAACCAGAGCACCCGAGGGAAATCTACGCAGTGACAGGGAGAATGTACAAACTCCATACAGACAGCACCTGTGGTCAGGATTGAACCCAGGTCTCTGGCGCTGTAAGGCAGCAACTCTACCGCTGCGCCACTGTGCCACCCTTATCCCCAAATAAATGATCTCCATCAAAACTTCCAAATCGTGCTGGATTAATCGAAGTCATTTTTGCTTTCCTTTCTTCTGTTACTCAACTTCATATAGTATAACTTGAAGAGTCATTGCAGCTTTATTTAGACTGAATAATGTCATAATGTAGAGCATTTTAACGATGTGTTACTCCAACATGCTTTAAAATAAAATATCAACTGTCATGTTTGACATTTGTTTTATATGTATGTGATTTGTATTTGCAATTGTGATATGAGTTTTGTTAAGTATTTTCTATATTCTGAATGCATGAATGTCCATGAATATATTGGATCTGTCATCAGTTAAACTCCATTAACATATCTGAAGTAGGGTTCCCACCCGTGGGCGGCACGGTGGCGCAGCGGTAGAGTTGCTGTCTTATAGCGCCAGAGATCTGGGCTGGATCCTGACTACGGGTGCTGTCTGTACGGAGTTTGTACATTCTCCCCATGACCTGCGTGGGTTTCCTCCCACACTCTAAAGATGTATAGGTTTATAGATTAATTGGCTTCAGTAAAATTGTAAATTGTCCCTGATGTGTGTCGGGTAGTGTTAATGTGCAGGGATCACTGTTCGGCGTGGACTTGGTGGGGCCAAAGGGCCTGTTATCGCGCTGTATCTCTAAAGTCTAAAAGTAAAGTCTAAAGGACTTTCTAACGGATGGATCTTGAGTAATTCTTCAAAACAGAGCACAATGCCTTTCATATTAATGTATCTGAGCTAGTTATCCCCTTCCATAACAAAATTAGACGCCTGTTTGCAAAATATTGAGCCATGGCATTTCATAAAGTGAAAGACTCAGAGGGTGACACTGCATAGAAACAGGCCCTTTGGACCAGAGAGTCCACACTGACCATTTCAGATTGTCACAACTCATGTTATATCGTTCATTTTCTCTAGGAGATTAAGCCCGGGGATGTGAGGAGCAAGAAGAATATTTGGGAAAACAAATCTGATTCCCCTTCATCCAACAAATTACCAAATGCTGGAAAGGTGAGTAAACTATCTATTGCCTTATTTTGGGAGTTGCGTTGAGAGATACAGTGTGGAAATAAGCTCTACGGCCCACCGTGTCCATGCCGACCATCGATCCACCATTCATACTAGTTCTGTGTTATCCCACTTTCTCATCCGTTCTCCACACAGTAGGGACAATTTTACAGATTAGTCTACAAACCTGCACGTCTTTGCGTTCTGGGATGAAACCAGAGCACCCAGAGGAAACCCTCGCTGTCACAGGGAGAACGTGCAAACTCCACGCAGACAGCACCCGAGGTCTGGATTGAACCCGGGTTCTCTGCGGGTAAACGCAACCACAATTCCAGTTGCATCTGAAATTCACACTCAGTATCTAGCAGTGCATTTAACACACCTTCAATCACAATCGTAGAAACATAGAAAATAGGTGCAGCAGTAGGCCATTCGGCCCTTCAAGCCAGCACTGCCATTCAATATGATCATGGCTGATCATCCAAAATCAGTACCCCGTTCCTGCTTTTTCCCCATACCCCTTGAATCCGTTAGCCCTAAGAGCTAAATCTAACTCTTGAAAACATCCAGTGAATTGGCCTCCACTGCCTTCTGTGGCAGTGAATTCCACCGTCCAGAACTAAGCTGCTAAATGTTCATTCCCTGTTTTGTGGAAGGTCCAAAAATGGATCTTAATCATGAGTTGCAACTTCTTTAATTAAATTACCTCTGAAAACAGATTGATTACATTTTTTATTCCAACGTACGAGCTAAAAGTTCTGAAATCTCCTTTGAGAGGAACTAACTGATGCAAATACATTTTTGGTGAGAATCCAATGTTTTCTCAATGCCACTCTTGTCTGGGTCTCATGACCAGTAGATTGTCATCTGTTAGCTGATGGCAACGGCAAACTCACAAACAAATGGCATCAATGTGGCTGCTCCAAGATCCATAATCAATGTAACACTTCATTGCAAAACTACCATTAACTCACCTCCGCTAAATCATTTCCTACCATTAACAAAACTACCATTAACTCACCTCCGACGTCATTTCCCAAATCACCTCAAATTTCTATGGCTTTCATGGGAATTGTGCAGTGAAGTTATAATTTTAACCATATTATGCTTGGATTGAAATATCCAACATAGAAACAAGCCCCTACAATCCCCTACAAACGAAGTCCCCCCCCCCCCCCACTCCCCACGCCCACCCTACAATCAGTTTAAAAGTGTCCTTTCCCAAAACGTCTCCTATCCATTTTCTTTAGACATGCTGCCTGACCTGCTGAGTTACTCCAGCGTTTTGTGTCTATCTATGGAAACAGGCCCTTCAGCCCATCGAGTCCACACCAACCATCAATCACCCTTTCACACCAGTTCTATGTTATCCCACTTTCACATTCACACCCAGAGTTAGGTTTCTTACTGTCACATCTAGGGACGTATGGTGAAAAGCTTTGTGTTGCAAGCTCGCCAAACAGATCAGATACTGCTGTACATAAATACCATCGACTCAAACTCACGTACAAAAGTACTGGGGGCAATTTACTGAGGGCCAATTAACCTACAAGGTGCACACGTCTTTGGGGTGTGGGAGGAAACTGGAGCACCCGGAGAAAACCCACATGGTCACAGGGAGAACGTGCAAACTCCGTACAGAGAGTACCCGAGGTCAGGATCGAGCCTAGGTTTCTGGCACTGTGAGGCAGTGGCTCTGCCAGCTGCGCTGCTGTTAGAATCTTCATCACAAAGATGTATTAATGGGGAAAAAATCATTCTGAGGCTATTTTAATCTCAATAGCGAATGTTTCCGTGTAATTGTCTCTACAATATGTAGAGCAAGAAAAATAATCCTGTTGTTTCCTTTACTTTTGAATCAGCCGCCAAGTGCAAGGTACAAGTTTGTGGTTACTGGTCACGGCAAATATGAGAAGGTCCCCATTGCTGATGAAGAGCACGGTGCCGATGCCAGTAGTTAATCGGGTGAGTACAATTACATTTGACTTTAAACTTTAGAGATACAGTGCGGAAACAGGACCTTCGGCCCACCGGGTCCGCGCCGACCAGCGATCACCCTGCACACTGGCACTTTCCTACAATGTTACCAATGCCAATTAACCTACAAACCCGCACGTATTTGGAGTGTGGGGGGAAACCGGAGCACCCGGAAGAAACCCACGCGGTGACAGGGAGAACGTGCAAACTCCGTTCAGACAGCACTTGTAGTGAGGATCGAACCCAGACCTCTGGCGGTATAAGACAGCAACTCTGCCACTGTGCCAACGTGTCTTGCTGTGCCATTGATGTCAGCAAGGAGGATTTCAGTAACAATCAACTTTACATGGCGTGAAAATGCTGCCAATGGGGCTGTTCCTAAACCTAATAGTCATAGAGTCATACAGCGTGGCAACAGGCCCTTCGGCCCAACTAGCCCTTATTGACCAACATGTCCCATCTACACTAGTCTCATCTGCCTGCGTTTTCCCATATCCCTCTAAACCGATCCTATCCATGTGGCTGTCCAAATGTGTTTTACCGTTGTGACAGATAAGGGCTACACAGTGACATGGTTATCCTATTCTTCATGGCTCTTCCTCAGACCTTTCTTTGGATAGAGTGTGGCCTCTACTCCAACGGAAGTTGACAAGTGAAACAACACTTGGGTTTCTATCTCAGTCATTGGAGAGGAGGATGGTGCAGCTGGTGGAGCTGCTGCCTCACAACACCGGCGGTCTGGGTTCGATCCTGACCTCGGGATACTGGCATGTACACCAGTATCTGGCCATCGACCGGTCAGACTCTCTGACGCGTTTTATGGTTTGAACGAAACGGAAAAAGTTGCAGTAGTTAAATGGGTCAGGTGGCATCTGTGGAGGGAATGTACAGGTGACATTTCAGGTCTGTTCCCTTCTTCAGACAGACAGTCCACATTTTGGCTCGGACCCTTCTTCATATTTCATGAGAGGAATAGATCGGGTAGACACAAATTATCTTGCCCAGAGTAGGAGAATCAAGAACCAGAGGACATAGGTTTAAGGTGAGGTGGGAGTGGGGTGAATTTACAGTCTAACATATTTTATGCTTTGTTGGTGATCATGGATTTGTTGTCAGGAGCAGGTTGGGCCAGGTTGGACAACTCTCTGTCCTTGGCTAGACTGAATTAGTTTTAATACATCTGCTGTATTCACCTGGACATAAGGAACTTATTTAAGAAAAAGACACAGAGTGCTGGAGTACTCAGCTAGCATAGGGTTAGGCAGCATCTCCGGAGAACGTGGATGGGCGGCGTAGTGGTAGAGTTGGTGCCTTACAGCACCAGAGATCCGGGTTCGATCTTGAATACAGCTGCTGTCTGTGTGGAGTTTGTACACACTCCCCGTGACCATGCAAATTTTCTCCAGGTACCCCAGTTTCAGCCCTGGACTGAAGAATTTGGAGGTGTTCTTGAGTATCATCATGTTGCAATTGAGAGATGCAAGGAACTGCAGATGCTGGAATATTATGTAAAAGTCAAAGTGCCGGAGGAGCTCAGCAGATCAGGCAGCATCTGTGGAGGATATGGATAGGTGGGAAAAGAGTCCGCACCTGAAACGCCTCTGTCCATTTCCCTCCACAGGTGCTGCCTGACCTGCTGAGTTCCTCCAGCAACTTTGCATTTGGCACCAGAAAGCCGATACCAGTTTAAGGGTCTGAAGAAGAGTCTGCGCCACTGTCCTGCCTTATTTACAATAGGTTTTGTAGTCCAACATCATTATTGCACAGCCAACAGTCCGGGGCAACACAGTGGCACAAATGGTAGAGTTACTGCCTTCCAGAGACCCAAGTTCCATGCCGACCTCAGATGCTGTCTGTATGGAGTTTGTACATTCCCCCTGTGACCGCGTGGGAATTCTCCGGGTGCTCTGATTTCCTCCCACACTCCAAAGGCGTACAGGTTTGTAGGTTATTTGGTTTTGTGGGCCGAAGGGCTGAAGGGCTTGTTTCCACGCTGTGTCTCTGAAGTCTGTGTCTCTACAATCTAACGTCTAAAGCCATCAGTTCCTTCATATGAAATGTTACCCAGTTTCGAGGTTGTTGATTCTCTAGTCATTATCTGGCTGGTCTGCCCGCTAGATTAGGGGTATACAATTACTGATGGAAACTGTCAGAATTAAAGCAGTTGTCGATCGGACCCAACTGTCTTTTGTTTGTCAAAGTTATCCAAAAGAAATGTGTGTTGTGGCTTTAGAGTGATTCATGAGCGGAATGTGTGCACAGATCCAGCAATTCAGCAGTGGATAATGCAACAGAGGAATTAGCAAAGACGACATGCCTGGGATACGCAAGTTATGTGGAATTCAGCCCTATGTATAGATTCATGCATCTGGGGCATATTTCTTCCTCACTTATTTATAGGACTGTGCAACATTTTAAAGCAGTCTGCTCCTTTTACCCTGCCTCAATCCTTCTGGATTCCTTGATTTAAAAAAACAATACTGATTTCCAACTTCGTACTGTCATTTTCTTAATATTAAAGCAGGAAGAATAGATAATCAAAGTTGATTTATAGAGTAGAAAGAAAGAACTGCTGACAAAATGTGTAGGAAAGAACTGCAGATGCTGGTTTAAATCGAAGGTAGGCACGAAATGCTGGAGTAACTCAGCGGGACAGGCAGCATCTCTGGAGAGAAGGAATGGGTGACGTTTCGGGTCGAGACTCTCAGTCTGAAGAAGGGTCTCGACCCGAAACATCGCCCATTCCTTCTCTCCAGAGATGCTGCCTGTCCCGCTGAGTTACTCTAGCATTTTGTGTCGACCAAAGAACTGAAGATGCCAGTTTACAAACAAAAGGCACAATGTACTGGAGTAACTCGGCATCTCTGGAGAACATGGATTGGTGACGTTTTGGGTCAGGACTCTTCTTCAAGCTGTTGGGGTGGGGGGGTGTGATTGGAGAAAGCTGAAAGAGAAGAGAGGCAGGACAAAGCATGTAGGGAAAGAATGGATTGTCAAAGTGGATTCATAGAGTAGACACAAAGAACTGCAGATGCTGGTGTACAAAAAAAGGATGGACAGTGCTGGAGTAACTCAACAGGTCAGACAGAATCTCTGGAGGACATCTCTGAAGAAGGGTCCCGACCAGAAACATCACGTATTCATGTTCTCCAGGGTTGCTACCTAACACGCTGAGTTACTCCAGCATTTTGTGTCCTTGATACATAGTCATACAGCCCTTCAGCCCAGCTTGTTCATGTCGGCCAAGGTACCCCATCTACACTGGTCCCACCTGCCTGTGTTTGGCCCATATCCCTCTTAACCTTTCCAATCCATGCATCTGTCCAATTGTCTTTTAAATGATTTGTTTGTTTTATGGATCCATTTCAGCGTTCCAATGGTCTTCCATGTAATAGGGGACAACCAAGTAATATATGTTTCTACGTTTTTTGTTTCTGTCCCCAGTTGACTCTCCTCTTGCATATTTGAGTAACTTCCAGGGCTTATTGCTTGAAATTATATGTGGAAGGACTCATTGCCACAGACAATATTTTGAGCCAACACTACATGAGGGATCCAGTTGAATTCTCAATCCATTCTGGTGCAATCAATAGAGTGAATGTGAGAATCAAGAATCACTGGACATCGGTTTAAGAAGAGATGGGAAAAGATTTAATAGGGACCCGAGTGGCAACTTTTACACTCAGAGGGTGGTGAGTAGGTGGGAACGAGCTGCCAGAGGAGGTAGTTGAGGCAGGTACTATAACAACATGTGGGCAAAAGGGACTAGCTTAAATGTGGCATATTGGTCAGCATGGACAAGTTGGACAGAAAGGCCTGTTTCCATGCTGGATGACTATGACTCAATGTTAGACTTTAGAGAGACAGCGTGGAAACAGGCCTTCAGCCCACTGAGTCCATGCCGACCAGCGATCACCCCGTACACTAGCATTGTCCTACATACTAGGGACAATTTACCATTTTTACCGAAGCCTTGCACTTGCACTTCTTTGGGATGTGGGAGGGAACTGGAGCACATGGAGAAAACTTATATGCTCACGGGGAGAATGTACAAACTCCATACAGACAGCACCCATCATCAGGATTGAACCCAGGTCTCTGGCGCTGTAAGGAAGCAACTCTACCGCTGTGCCACCATGCTGTCCTATGGGGCATCTTGTTAGTATGGACAAGTTTGGGCCAAGAGGCCTGTTTCAGTGTTGCATGACTTTGATTCTCTGTTGCTGTTTCTTTGCATTTGAAATATAATTTACACATACTAGATTTGTTACTGAACAACAAGGGATTAATGACTAATAACTGGGTAACATCTGTTGGGTGATGATGAAAGAACAGGAAGTACCTGTTCCCAATTTCCTCAGAACTTCCTGTTTTACTTCGAAAGCTGCTTCGATGATAAACTTGCATTGAAACCAGCGAATCACAGAATTGAATCCCTAATACAAGTTATAGAAGTAAGCTTCGTCATTAACAAGATTTATGTTGTCAAGTATCCGTCATATTTATATTTTGTTTTCATGCTGTCCATGATCAGACCAACTTCCAAGAATATTTTCCAGTAAATGAAAAAGCAACTGGCGGCCGAATTAAAGTGCAGTTTTATTTTTGTGCTCTAAGTTGGGCTGTCAACCAATACTTCAGACCTCAAATGGATATCCCCAAGCTGTTTCTTTTAAAAATAAATCCCACAATTGCTGCACGCAAGCGTGATTATTCGAGGCACCCAAATGCAAATTATTTTCCTTTTGAGCCGTGGAGTAACAGTTCCAAGAATGATGACACACTTGGTTTAACTCCATCCGCTGCTTCTGGCAACAGTTCCCTTGCCGTGCCCTGCGTTCTACACTCCCTCCGCATGTGCTGGCACCAGCAGGCCCTCGCTCTGTCTCTCCCACATCTCCAGGCCTCACTCACCCAGACCTGCAATGGGCCCCAGCTTTACTTCATTCTACCAGATCAATGAGTCTGAAGAAGGGTCCCGACTCGAAACGTCACCTGTCCATGGTCTCCGGAGAGGCTGCATCACCCGCTGAGTTACTCCAGCACTTTGTGTCTTTCCTTGGTAAACCAGCATCTGCAGTTCTTTTTTTTTTACATTAGTGGCTTCTATCCATACCGTCCCTCATCTCTCATAGTCCATATCAGAACTAATTGAAAAACCTGCGAGCAAAATTAGGGGGCAAAATAGGAACTGCTGTTTATATATAGAATAGTCAGCAATTGAACGATAACAAATATTTTTGTCATTGGATTGGACACCCTTAATAGATATAAATGCTGCCATCTCAGTTCTGGTGGAAATGTTCTTCACACTTGATCTGTTGAACATATCCATCCACTTGTGAACTCCTTCAGTTTTTAACTTTGAATCTAATCTGGCAAATTCAGGCACTGTGGAAGTTGTTTTATCTTCTGCAGATGATTTAAAAAAATGATTGATATTTCATTATTCCTCCATTATGCACCTCATTTTTTTTATTGGCAAGGACTTTCTGGAAAAGGAAATAGGGTGAAGTATTTAAAGAACTGTTGATCCAACATTCCTTTAGTTTAAGTTTAGTTTAGTTTTAGTCTAATTTAATATTGTCCTGTGTACAGTGAAAAGATTTTCTGTTTCATGTTATCCAGTCAACGAAAAGGCTGGACATGATTACAATCAAGCTGTCCACAGTGTACAGATGAAAGATAAAGGGTATAACATTTAGTGTAAGATAAAGTCCAGTAAAGTCCAATTGAAGCTAGTTTGAAGGACTCCGATGAGGTTGGTGGAAGGTCAGGAACACTCTCTAGTTGGCGAGAGGAAGGTTCAGTTGCCTGATGACAGCTGGGAAAATCTGTCCCTGAATCAGGAGGTATGTGTTTTTAAACTCCTGTACCTCTTGCCTGATGGGAGAGGGGAGAAGAGGGAATAACTGGGGGTGAGACTATTCCTTGATTTTGCTGGTGGCCTTGCCTAGGCAGCATGAAGTGTAGATGGAGTCAATGGAAGGGAGGTTGGTTTGTGTGATAGTCTGGGCTGCGTCCACAACTCTCTGCAATTTCTTGCGGCCTTGGATGGAGCTGTTCCCAAACCATGTTGTGATACATCCCGTTAAAATGCTTTCTACAGCATATCATTCTGCATATTATATTGCATTTTATAAAAATGAAATAATGCTGCATAAAGAAAAGTAATTTTGGGTTGTGAGAGTTTCTGCATACTGTTGAGATGAACAGCTTGAATTATGCAAGGTGAGTTGCTGACTGCATCAAACTTCTCTCCAAAATATCCCACCATGTGTTATTCCTCCTCTATCTGGATACATTCAATGTGTTTTTTGTAGCTGCCTTGTAGTAGTGCTCATATGCACAATCGTACATATGGACTGAGATAAGGTCGTGTGTAAGGACTTGTAATATGGTCATAGAGTCATACAGCGTGGAAACAGGCCCTTCGGCCCAACTTGCCCACGCTGACCAACATGTCCCATCTACATTATTCTCACCTGCTTGTGTTTGGCTCATATCCCTCTAAACCTATCCTATCCATGTACTTGACAAGATGTTTTTTAAACATTGTGATAGTACAGGCCTCAACTACCTCCTCTGGCAGTTCATTCCATATACATACCACCTTTTGTGTAAGAAAGTAGCCCTTCAGGTTCCTATTAAATTAATCCCCCCTCACCTATGTCCTCTAGTTTTTTATTCCAAATACTCTGGGTAAAAGACTCTGTGTATTCACCCTATATATTCATTTTGTGATCTTATACACTTCTATAAGAACACCCTTCAACCTCCTGCATTCCAAGGAATAAACTCCTAGCCTGCCCAACCTTTCCCTATAGTTCAGACCCTCGAGCATCCCAAAGATGTATGGGTTTGTAGGTGATATGACCTCTGTAAATTGCTCCTACTGAGCAGGGAGTGGACGTGAAAGTGGGATAACATAGATCTAATGTGAACGAGTGTTCGATGGTTGGCGTGGACACGGTGGGCCGTGTCTTTCAATCAATCATTCGATCAACTAATCAATCAAAAATGGACCCGCACACCAATGGAAGCATTAATGCTTTGAGATATGAATAATTATTGGAGCAAATTAAAACATAATTCACAAGAATGGAATATGATTAAAATGTATTTTTATTACATTTGATAACATGTTGTTGTATGTATAAGAATTTAATTTAAAAAACAACTAATCCATATGGGCAGCGTTGATGTTCCTCTGATTCCCTTGTGTTGCCAGATCAATAGGTCTGGTTTCCGTGGACTGCTAGTTTGTATGTTCAGGCCACTGCTTTTGTTGGCCAGCCTTTTGCAGTACGGTTGAAGTCCTTGAGTTCTTCGTCGTCGATCGCTTTGCGATGCAGCCCTGACTCGATCAACGTGCTACTGATTCTCTTCAGGGGACCTTTAGCTGCTTCCTTCAACTTTCGAGCGTCAAAGCGCGGCCGAAAAAGCAGAAGGGGCAAGCGGCTGGTGAACCACGATGACTGTTGCGTTGCCCTGGGCTTGTCCGAGCCTGGTTCCTGCTCCTCCTGCCTGCTTCCCTCCGTCAAACCCTCTTTCATTGCAAACATTTGGAACAGCATTGCATCCCACATCTTATCAGCCCGTGACCCCTTGGTGTTTTGAGACTCTTGCTTGCCTTCTTCTGTGTGGTTTTGACTCTGCTCCTGAGCTCCTGACTCCGGCGCTGGGAATTTCGGGGGCTCGTCTTCCACCACCATATGCTTCTTGAGACGGCTCCAACCACTCATCTTGCTCCTTGGAGCTTTCACTCTATCGACGGTTTTCAGCGGAGCTGCTGCCTTCAAAACTGACTGGCCTTCTTGGTTCGCTGCCTCGGCGACAGAGTTTGATGGCCTGGGTTCAGATTCAACTTTGCTTTTCTCCACGGTGGACATCGCTCTATGATAGACTTCCACATTGGCACTCACAGTGTCATCTGTCGGAGCATTCTTTTGCATGGCTGACATATCGGACGCTTTGTCTGTGAGACCGCCATGAGGCACCCCATGGGTAAAAGTCTTTTCCCTTGGGATTTCAAAGGTTGGAGTCTTCACTCTTCGAGGTTCGTAGGTTGGAGTCTTTCCCCATGGAAGTTCATAGGTTGGAGTCCTTGCCCTCGAAGGGTCGTAGGTTGGAGTTTTCACCCGTGGAGGCTCATAGGTTGGAGTCCTTGCCCTCAGAGGATCAAAGGTTGGAGTCTTAACCCTCGGGAGGTCATAGGTCGGAGTTTTCACCCTTGGAGGCTCATAGGTTGGAGTCCTTGCCCTCAGAGGGTCGTCGGTTGGTGTCTTCACCCTCGGAGGGTCGTAGGTCGGAGTCTTCACCCTCGGAAGGTCATAGGTCGGAGTCCTTGCCCCCCGATGTTCATAGGTTGGGGTCTTCACCCTCGGAGGGTCGTAGGTCGGAGTCTTCGCCCTTGGAGGGTCATAGGTCGGAGTCTTCGCCCTCGGAAGGTCATAGGTCGGAGTCTTCACCCTCAGAGGGTCATAGGTCGGAGTCTTCACCCTCAGAAGGTCATAAGTCGGAGTCTTCACCCTCGGAGGTTCGTAGGTTGGCGTTTTCACCCTCAGAGGTTCATAGGTGGGTGTCTTTACCCTGGGAGGGTCATAGGATGGAGTCCTTGTCCCCCGATGATCATAGGTTGGAGTCTTTACCCTCGGAGGTTCGTACGTGGGAGTCTTTACCCTCGGAAGGTCGTAGGTGGGAGTCTTCACCCTGGGAGGGTTGTAGGTTGCTCTGTTACTCTGGAACACACCCATCATGGCGAAGTCAGGGCCATTGGAGAGGTAGGGTTGAGCAAGGTGAGTACCAGGAGCAAGGCCGAGGGGTTTCACAGATTGCCCGGTGGAAATGATTGCGGCGGGAATCTCCGTGCCAGGCTGGGTGTAACAACTTGGGGAAAATCGCGGCGGCATTCCAAGCATGGGCGATTCTCGTGCGCTGCCGCTCGGTTGAACACTTGAAAGAAAGAGGGTCTTTACAGGAACCACAGGATCTAGTGGTGGACCAGAGACATGGGTCAGACCTCCACCCGCTACCAGTGAGCCACTTGTCTTTGTTTTGGTGAGAATCTCGATTTTGCCCTTGTAAAAGGTCTTGCGAATCGGATACAGACTAATGCCGTGCGTTGGGGCTGCAGGTGTTGGGTATTGTCTGAGAGACGGCAAAGGAGATGGGAGGGAGCGCATCCTCCGCTCACTGTGCTCCGGAACGGGACTTCCCTCGCTCACGGGCGACAGGGAAGCCCGGAAGGGTTTGGACAGGTAAGTGTGGGATTTATCTGCCCCATCCTCCGGTGATAAGAAGACTTCTGCACTTTGCCGCTTGGCGATCCGCTTTAGGATCTTCTGCAGCCTGGCGTTGTCTTTGTCAGGCTTCGGTGCCGGGGGTGGAGGTGGCGGCACCGTGCGTGGCGACACGCAGTGTTTCATGGTCAGTAACATTTTTATTCCCTGCAACACAACAAAAGACAATTTTATTCCACCGCGGCTTGGTATCACCCACCGCCAACTCAGGTTAGATTCCCAGAAGAAGAACCTTGAGCAGGGAGGAGCTGCAGATGCGGGTTTACACCGAGGATATACACACAATGCGGGAGTAACACAGCGGGTCAAGCAGCATCTCTGGAGAATGGGAGAAACGGAATAGGTGACATTTCTGGTCACAACTCTTCTCAAACTGAGGGTCTTGACCTGAAACATCACCTATTCCTTTTCTCCAGAGATGCTGCCTGACCCGCTGAGTTACTCCAGAGTTTTGTGTCTATCTCTGGTTTTATTTGATGTGTTTGGATAGCATGCAAAGCAAAGCTTATCACTGTACCTCGGTACACGTGACAACAATAAACCTAAACATACTTGCAATGTGCAAGGCGGTTGACGGTTCCTGAGCCACTCTTTCTGCCTGACGACCGCCTGTAGATTTAAGTTGGGCCACAAGCAGTGTGTGTAAGGTGAGATGTCAGCAGGCAAGATCATTACTTCTATCCTTGTCCCAGCCTCTCATAACTTACAGGGCTAGTCCTGGCCATTAAGCGGAGTCAGCCATTCCTGGTCCCTCCTCACTTCTCTCCAGAGTTCAACCAACATAAGATAGCTACACACCGCTCCCCAGAATAAGACCAGGCTAATGTGCAAGTCAGCAATATGTAATGCCACTAACTTTAATAGGTAGAAACTGCAACAGCTTACTGTTAATGGGAAGAGGGAAGTGTTTCCTAATGAGAATTCTTCCCGCATGTTTGTGCGTTACCTTTTGCAGGAGATTGACCCTATTTGGGATAGAAAATCTCTCGCTCTCGGCTGAAAGAATGATTTTCATGAAGGGGATAGGCAGGTCGAATCCACAGAGTTTAATTTAGTTTTGAGATACATCGTAGAAACAGGCCCTTCAGTCCACCGGGTCCACGCTGGCCAACAATTACCCTGTACACTAGTTCTATTCTACACTCTATGGACAATTTACAGAAGCTAAACAGACTTTTCACTGCGCATTGGTACGTGACAGTTCTAAACCTAAGCCTTTGGTGCAGTTGATTGCTTTAATTGATACAGCATGGGAACAAGGCCCATCCAGTCCCCAACGACCATCGATCATCTGTTCACACTAGTTACATGTTATCCCACCTCCTCATCCACCCCTACAAACTCAGGGAAAATTCCCTAAGCCAATTAACCTACAAACCTGAGGTAGACAAAAATGCTGGAGAACCTCAGCAGGTGAGGCAGCATCTATGGAGCGAAGGAAATAGGCAATGTTTCGGGTCGAAACCCTTCAGTCTGAAGAAGGGTTTCGCCCCGAAACGTTACCTATTTACTTCGCTCCATAGATGCTGCCTCACCCACTGAGTTTCTCCAGCATTTTTGTCTACCTTCAATTTTCCAGCATCTGCAATTCCTTCTTAAACCTACAAACCTAAACGTCTTTGGAATGTGGGATAGAATAACAGATATTGAGCAAAATACAAAGTGCTGGAGTAATCTGCTGGTCAGGCAGCATCCCTGGAGGAAATGGGTGGTCAGTACCAGTCTGACGAAGAGTCCTGACCCGAAACATCATCTGTCTATTCCTTCCACAGATCCTGCCTGACACGCTGAGTTACTCTGTGTTCTACCCTAGATTCCAGCATCTGCAGTTCCTTGTATCTCAAGATTAAAAACATTAGATAGATGGCATGTAATAAAAATGATCTGCAGATGCTGGCTTATACCAAAGTTAGACACAAAGTGCTGGAGTATCTCAGCAGTTCAGGCAGCATCTATGGAGAACATAGACAGGTGATGTTTGGGATCGGGACCCTTCTTCAGACTCAGTCAGTCTTTAGACTAAATCAGATAGCATTTTGGTACCATTCTCATGTAGCCAATAAACGTTGCCCATTCCTTCTCTCTAGAGATGCTGCCTGTCCCGCTGAGTTACTCCAGCATTTTGTACCTACATTTAGAGTATAGTGTTCAGTTTTGTTCACCCTGCTTTAGAAAGGATGTTGTGAAGCTGGAAAGTGTGTGGAGAAGGTTTGTGAGGATAATGCAAGAAGAGGGGCTGGGCTATAGGGAGAGGTTGGGCAAGCTAGGATTTTATTCCTTGGAGCTCAGGAGGATGAGGGGTGATCTTATTGAGGTGTATAAAATCATGAGAGGCATAGATTGGGGGAAATGCACAGAGTAGGGGAATTGAGAACCAGAGGACCTTTGTTAAGATGAGGGGGGAAAGATTTAATAGGAACCTGAGGGGCAATATGTGTATGCAGAGGGTGGTGGATATATGAAACAAGCTGCCAGAGGAGGTAGTTGAGGCAGGTACTGTCACAAGATTTAAAATACATTTGGGTGAGTACATGGATAGGATAGGTTTAGAGGAATAAGGGCCAAAAGCAGGCAGGTGGGACAAGTGTAGATCTTGGGCGGCATGGGCAGGTTGGGCCGAAGGGCCTGTTTCCGCATTGTATGACTCAATAACCAGTTAATTTCCTCAGGGCTGCATTAGCTAAAGAATTTGACACAAAGATACAAAGAACAGCAGTCCTTGGGTTCCGACCCGAAACATCACCTATCCATGTTCTCCAGACAACCTGCTTGACCCACCGAGTTACTCCAGCACTTTGTGTCTTTTTGTATGAACCAACATCTGCGGTTCCTTGTATCTCCAAGGAACTAAAAATGCTGGAATCTTGATCAAAACACAAAGTGCTGGAGTAGCTACAGGGAGAGGTGGACAGACTTGGATTATTTTCTCATGAACACTGAAGGTTGAGGGAAGATGTGATAAGATTATGAAATGCATAGATAGGGTAGACAGTCACAACATTATTCCCAGGATGGAAATATCAAATACCGGAAGGCATAGCTTTAAGGTGGGAGACGCAAAGTTTAAAGAAGGGGACAGGTAGAATAGTAACACTAAAGAGATTTTTGAACAGGTACGCGGATATGCAGGGAATGGAGGGATATGGATTACGTGCAGGCAGATAAGAGTTGGTCTTGGCATCACTGACAGTATGGGTATTGTGGGCTGAAGGGCCTGTTCCTGTGCTGCATTGTTCTATGTTCTGTGTTTGAACTCAGCAACATCTGTGGAGGGTAGGAATTGGCGACATTTCAGATCGGATCGGGTCTGAAGAAAGATCCTGACCTGAAACATCGCCTAGTCATTCCCTCCATAGATGCTGCCTGACCCCAAGAATATAACACTATTTTCAGGCAACCGAACCATCCTACCAGCAATCAGCGAGCAGTCCTGAGCTACTATCTACCTCATTGAAGACCCTTGGAGTATCTTTGATCAGACTTTACTGGACTTTATCTTGCACTGAACAGTATTCACATTATTCCCTTTATGCTGGAACCGTACACTGTGGATGGCTCGACTGTAATCATGTATTGTCTTTCCGCTCACTGGTTAGCATGCAACAAACGCTTTTCACTGTACCTCGGTGCTTGTGACAATAAGCTAAACTAAACTAAACTAAACCTTGTCTACTGTCTGTTAAGGCAGAGATAGATCGTTTCTTGATTAGTTTGGGTGTCAGGGTTATGGGGAAAATGGGGTTGAGGGGAAGAAATAGATTAGCCATGATTGAATGGCAGAGTAGACTTGATGGGCCGAATAGACTTATTCTGCTCCTAACACTTATGAATTTATGAACACACCAGGGCACTAATTGTTGTTTGTTGGAAGCCAGAGTTCTGGAACGCAGTATTTTATGGGACACAGTATTTTATTTTGTATGTGGAATATCCTTATTTAGAGGTGTTGAGTTTTTGTCTCCTAACGAAAATAATATTTCAGTGCTCATCGCAAGCACTGAAAAATAAATGGAACCTAATCATAATGTACAATTTACAATAATTTTCCTTTCTTTCTTCCTCAGCTGCTGTTGAAAATTGTGATGAGAATATTGAAGAACTGGAGCCAAGAAATGGACCAAGAGCTTTTGAGCGTATCAATTTTATATATTAATTTGTTTACTTATAAACGTGTTATTGTCACTTATATCATCATTGTTATGTCTTTCACCACTGATTCTGCTGTAGCTTACACAGCAAATGTACCTGGAGAATAGAAACCATTCACCAAATGGCAGAAACTTACATCTAAAATAAGTACAGAATAGCCGAATGGGTCGACTGCAACATCGATTTCCATTATCTTGATAATGGTTAGAAATAGTTGAGAATATCCATTTGTTGAACCCATCTCTGGCTCTGACAGTACTGATAGAACACACGCACCACCAGGTGCTCCGGTTTCCTCCCACATCCCAAATACGTGCAGGTTTGTAGGTTAATTGGCTCTCTGTCATTTGCCCCTAGTGTGCAGGGAGTGCGATAACATGGAACTCGTGTACACGGGTGATCGATGGTTGGCCTGGGCACGGTGGGCCGCAGGGCTGTTTCCATGCTACACAATCTGAACTGTGCCATATTGTTCCACCATGTGCAACTTGAAATGCTGCTCCAGATTCAATCAAGACGTTTAGGATCAGTACATATATGACTTTTTATGAGGTTTCTTTGTCGTATCTCTTAAAAGCTCTCCAGTCTTTTCTCATAATTCAACGACAATCTATATTTTCCATTAAATTCAGCTTTTACAATTAATTCTACTCTCAAGGAAAAATAAAAATATGGAGTGTTAAATGCATAACCAACCTTCCCAACTCGTGCTTAATAAATACCAACTTATCATTCCGATATCTCCAACTGCAAGTGGAGCTGTAGGGAGTGCAGCAGTCTAATAACTCTGGCGACCTGGGTTCAATTGTGACCTCTGCTTCAATCTGTGTAGACTTTGCTCACTCTCCCTGTGGCCATCTGGTCCTCCTTCAATAAATATAGAACATAGAAAAGTGCAGCACAGGAACAGGCCCTTCGGCCCACAATGTCTGTGCTGAACATGATGCCAAGACCAACGCTTATCTGCCTGCACATAATCCATATCCCTCCATACTCTGCATATTCATGTGCCTATCCAAAAGTCTCTTAAATCATATCTGCCTCCATCACTACCCTCGGCAGTGAGTTCCAGGCACTCATCACCCTCGGTGTAAAAAAAACCTGCCCTGCACATCTCCTTTCAACTTTGTCCCTTTCATCTTAGTTATGCCCTCAAGTGTTTCATGTTTCCATCCTGCAAAAAATGGTTCTGACTGTCTACCCTATCAATGTCTCATCATTGTTTATACTTCTATCAGGTCTCCCCGTAAACTCCAGTGTTCCAGGGAATACAATCCAAGTCTGTCCAACCTCTCCCTGTGGCTAACACCCACTAATCAAGGCAGCATTCTAGTAAACCTCCTCTGCACCTTCTCCAATGCAATTACTCTGAATGTAGATGGGGGGTTGGAGAATTGGGATGTTACTGGGAATGTGTGAGAGAATGGCTTACAAAGATATATGAGGAAATGGGCACAAAGTACTGGAGTAACTCAGCAGGTCATCTCTGGAGGACATGGATAGGTGATGTTTCGGGTCGGGACCTTTCTTCAGTAAAATGGAATTGATGATTGCTCAGAGTAGGATAGACTCAATGGGCTGAATGGCCTCGTTCCATAAGGAAATATGGATAATAAATAAATCTAAGTGCTGTAAGTCAAAGACACAATGAACTTGTTTTAAGAAACATTTAATCAGTTACATGGATAGGATAGGCTTTGGGGGAAAGGGGCCAAATGCAGGCTTGTGGGACTAATGTAGATGGGACATGTTAGTCGGCACAGGCAGGTTGGGCTGAAGAGCCTGTCTCCACACTATATGGCTCTCTGACTAACTGTAGGAACTGGAATCTTGAGTGTAAAGAAAAGTGCTGGAGGAACTCAGCGGGTCAGGCAGCATCTGTGGAGGGAAATGAACAGGTAATGTTTCGGCTCGGAACCCTTCTTGGTGCCTTCCTCCAGCAGTTTATTTTTCACCGCTCTTCGGTGCCGTTTGGGTGACATTGTGAGGACTATCAATGGGACCAGAGAGTTGTGAACAGGTGTTGATGAAATGAATGAATGTGAGTAATAAGGTTCTCTGGGGGAGTGTAAGGTAATCCTCTTTAGACATAAAGTGTGTCTTCTCGAAAAGGAATTTGAGTCTTGGAGTTCCCATCTTGGAATTCCTGTCTTGGAATTTTGAGGGAATAGGAATATTTAGTGATTCAAGTATCATAATATTCTATGATTTAGGGTGGCACGGTGGCGCAGCAGTAGAGATGCTACCTTACAGCGCCACAGACCTGCGTTCGATCCTGTCTGTACGAAGTTTATACGTTCTCCCTGTGACTGCGTGGGTTTTCTCTGGATGCTCTGGTTTCCTCCCACATCCCAAAGATGTGCAGGTCTGTAGATAAATTACACCTAGTGTGTAGACCTGAGCTCGCGGGGCTGTCTGTGTGGAGTTTGCACGTTCTCCCTGTGACCGCATGGGTTTCATCCAGGGGCTCCGGTTTCCTCCCACATCCCAAAGATGTTGAGCTTTGTAGGTTAATTGGCCGTTTATGGGGAGTGGAAGAGAAAGTGGAACAAGTGTGAACGGGTGATCTATGGTGGGCAAGGACTTGGTGGGCTGAAGGGTGTATTTCCATGCTATATGTTTCATTCAAAGCTACACGCAATGGTCCTATGTGCCTCCCTGCTCCACATAAGTTTCTGCTCCTATCCACAATTCGTCCATCATGAGATATATCATATGAAGGTAACATGCAACACCAATGTATTCAGTAAGAGAAGGAAAGAGAAACCTAGTCAGAGAAACCTAGCTTTGATAAACATACATTGGAGGCTTTGCTTTAACACTTAATTGCAATACAGTATTCTCTTTAAATGTGAAATTGAGCTTGTTTTGTATACTACTGTCAAGCACAAAAAAGGAAGGTGTTCAAAAAGGAAATTGGATTTATTGCAGCAATTGACGGTTTTATTAAATGTAATGTTTTGCGTAATAAAATTTTGTCCTGGTTTTCTCATTTATGATGAATCTATCGCACTCTGCACAGAATGGAACTTTACACACAGTCCTTGTACAAATTTTAATTATGTTCCCCACAGTAACAGACAATTAGCCTGCAGGGAGTCAGAGAAATTAATGTTATGGGGAGGTCAGCCTATAGACTGAAAACGTTCTAAAAAATGTTCAAAAGCAACCAGACTAACAGTGGGGATATAAAAGAACTGCAAAGGATGGAATCCTGTATAGAACACGGCGCTTCACAGAATCAGAGACCCGGGTTCTATCTGCACGGAGTTTGCACGTTCTCCCTGTGACCACATCAGTTTCCTCTGGGTGCTCCACTTTCCTCCCACATCCCAAAGACGTGCGGGGTTTTATGCTAATTGGCCCTCTGTAAATGGCCCTTAGTGTGTAGAGTGGATGAGAAAGAGGGATAACATGGAACTAGTGTGAACGGGTGATGGATGGTCAGCATGGACTCAGTGGGCCAAAAAGCCTGTTTCCATGCTGTATCTGTAAACTAAACTAAACTAAAAGTCATGGTAGACACAAGGAACTGCTGATACTGGATTATAAAAAACCCCACAAAGTGCCAGAGTAACTTTGAGAAAGTGGTATAACATGAAACTAGTGTGAACAGGTGATCGATGGTTGGGGTGGACTTGGCGGTCTGAAGGGCCTGTTTCCATGCTGTATCTCTAAACTAAACGGAACTCAACTGAACAAAACTAAACTAAACACAGAACACGTGAGCGATGGTCAGTGTGGACTCGGTCAGCCTGTTTCCATGCTGTATCTCTGAACTAAACATGTACTAAACTTCTTGTTTAAGAAGGAACTGCAGATGCTGGAAAATCCCAGGTACACAAAAATGCTGGAGAAACTCAGCGGGTGCAGTAGCATCTATGGAGCGAAGGAAATAGGCAACGTTGCCTATTTCCTTCGCTCCATAGATGCTGCTGCACCCGCTGAGTTTCTCCAGCATTTTTGTGTACGAAACTTCTTGAGTCTGAAGAAGGATCTCGACCAGAAATGTCGCCAATTTCTTCTCTCCATAGTTGCTGCCTCACCTGCTGAGTTACTCCAGCATTTTGTGTCTACCTTCGATTTAACCAGCATCTGCAGTTCTTTCTTAAACATTAGATTAATTGGCCCTCTGTAATATTGCCTCTGGTGTGTAGGAAGCGGATGCTGAACGGAGATAACAAAGAACTGGTGTGAACGTGTGATCAATGGTCGGCATGGACTCGGTGGGCAAAGGAACCTGTTTCTATGCAATATCTTTAAATCAATTCAATCTATGCACAAGTCTAGAATCCCAACTGGAATCAATGCTTGTCTTAGAACAAAGAAACATATTTCCTGATTTACTGGTGTAATCTCTTTAAAGATAGGCACCAATATTTGACAGCACATGGGACGAAGGTAGAGGCTAGTTTAAGAAGTGGCACTATCTGTCAATCGGTAACCACTGCTGTTGAAAGTCCACACTACTGTTAAATGATGGTCCACCAAGTTTCCTATAGAAACACTGGCAGAAGACAGAGAAATCATATCCAATGTGATTTACTTTATCAATTGACTGAAACATTTGAGGTTGAGGGATCATTGTTACTGGAGATGGTGGGATTTAGCTTTATCCTCAACTGTCTGTGTAGAATTCAGGTGTCTATAGGACAGTGCAGCACGGGAACAGGCCCTTTGGTCAGCAGTGTCTGTGCCGAACATGATGCCAAGACCAACTGAGTCAGAGGCTACACAGTGGCACAGTGGTAGTTGCTCCCACACACCGTCAAAGACCCAGGTTCTATCCTGACTAAGGGTGCTGTCTGTTCTGAGTTTGTACCTTTTCCCCGTGACCGCACGCGTTTTCTCCGGGTGCTTCGGTTTCCTCCCGCACTCCAAAGACGATCAGGTTTGTAGGTTAATTGGCTTCAGTAAAAATTGTAAATTGTCCCTAGTGTGGAGGATAATGTTTTGGTGTACGTGGATCACTGGTCGGCACGGACTCGATGGGCTGAGGGGCCTGTTTCCATGTTGTATCTCTAAACTAAACTAAACTAAACCAACTCTTATCTATACTGTAATCCACATCCCTCCATTCCCTGCATATCCATGTGCCTATCCATAAACCTCTTAAATGCCACTATTGTATCTGCTTCCGCCACCACCTTAGGCAATGCATTTTCGACATCCACTGCTCTCTGTGCATAAAAACCTGCCCCGTACATCTTCTTTAAACTTTACCCATCCAGTGCACAACACAGTATAGAAATAGAATTGGATCTAAGCCCTTCTGTTCTTTAGGGTTTTGTGCAAGTAGAACAAATATCAATCTAAATAATAAACTGGTAAGTAATGATTCTAACTTTAAGGCACTAATTTGGAAAGAGTATAGAAGAGATTCGCCAGGATGTTACCTGGACTTGTGGACTTGAGTTGTAGGGAGTGTTTAGATTGGCTGGGACTTTTTTCTCTGGTGTGTAGCAGGCTAAGGGGTGACCTCACTGAGGTGTACGAGATCTTGAGGGGAATGGATAATCACAGCCTTTTTCCCAGGATCAGAGATTCTAAAACTGAAGGGCAAAACATGGAGGGCAATTTGTATGCTGTGTTAAAAAAAGGCTATGAATTATATAGTTTAGTTTAGTTTAATTCTGTTTATTGTCATGTGTACCGAGGTACAGTGAAAAGCTTTTGTTGCGTGCTAACTGGTCAGCAGAAAGACAATACATGATTACAATTGATCCATTTACAGTGTATAGATACGTGATAAGGGTAAAACGTTTAGTGCAAGGTAAAGCCAGCAAAGGATAGTCTGAGAGTCATCAAAGAGGAAGACAGTAGTTCAGCACTGCTCGCTGGTTGTCGTGGGATGGTTCAGTTCAGTTCAGTCATATTTAACAATTGATACTCTATTGACCATTTTATCAGGTTGAAGTTAATTGCAGTAACACAATACTGTGCTTTGCTTTTACCTCTTTGAAAATGAATTGCTGCCATGTTAAGAAATACTTACAAATTTTCTGCCTTTCCAAAGATAACCAGGCATATTTTTGCTTACCATTTGATTAGATTATGTATAAATGTTATGGAGATGAACTCCCATTTGCTGCTTCTGAACACATTGGAAGTCTCCATCATTCACTGGGATGCACGATGCACCAAATCATACCTGAAAGATAAAGATAAAATTAATTTATGGATAGTTTATGGCGGCGACTGTGGAGGCCTCAGTGGGCCCGACTCTGGGTGGACAAGAGGATGGGGACTGGACTTTGTGCCTTCCCCCACAGTGGGAACCACTGTGGGGGGATGTTTTGGTGTTGAACTTCTTTTTAATACTATGTTGTATTTTATTAGTGTGCTGCAAGGACATCTGAATTTCCCCTGAATATGGGGATTAATAAAGTCTAATTCAATTCAATTCAATTCAATTCTCAGGCAGACCATGAAACTGCCTCAAAGATAAATAATGTTTGCAGCAAGCTTAATAGGGGGTTGATTAAAAAAAACTGCAGATGCTGGAAATCTGGAACTAAGTGAAAATCAATCAGCAGGCCAGGCAGCATCTGTGGTGGGGGAAACAGAGCTAATGTTACAGGTTGAAGATCCATGAATTGGGAAGTAGAAGATGTACATCGTTGACATAGAGTTTGACTGACCAATGCAAAGAATAATGTGCGAGTTAACTGCAGAATTGAGTTGGGACATCAAGCTTAATGCTAGAGCTTAAAAAATATTTTAACCTTAGATTTGGATGGCACAGTGGTGCAGCAGCAGAGTTGCTGCCTTACTGCACCAGAGACCCAGGTTCCATCCTGACTATGGATGCAGTTTGTTCGGAGTTTATATGGGCTCCCTGAGACCACGTGGATTTCCTGCGGATGCTCCGATTTCTTCCCACATCCCAAATACATGCGGGCCTGTAGGTTAATTGGCTTCTGTAAATTTCCCCAAGTGTGTAGTAGGATAACGAGTGTGAAACGGTGATCAGTGGGTGACGTGGACTCGGTGGGCCGATGGGGCCTGTTTCCATGCTGTATCTAAACTAAACTAAATTAAGAGTGGATCCAAAGATTATAAGATACCAAGTGTATTAAATGGAGACCCAGGGAACTGCAGATGCTGGGATCTTGAGCAAAACACAAAGTGCTGGAGGAACTCAGCAAGTCAGGAAGTATCTGTGGAGGGAATGGACAGATGATGCTACACATTGGGACCCTTCTTCAGACTGCTATTGGATGCCTTAGTGGTATCTATAAACAATACTAACTGGAAATACTAAGCAAGTCAAGCAACACATCAGGAGGGGAAAACAGAGTCTCTGTTGCTGTGAGACAGAAACTCTACCGCCGTGCCACAGTGCCGCCCAAAAGTTGGAATTATCTTATATCTCAGAGGTGATTAAAATTAAGGGACCACTATCTCCTGGCATGACCTCATTCAAAACTTGGCTAATGAGGCGGTGAACTTTTGTCCAAAGTTGATCTTTGTCAATGTTTCGAATTGCAGCACAGGATATTGTAATTCAACTACGAGCTGTAATTAAGAACTTCAAATTGTGTTGTGAAAGCAATTTGACAACTTGGCAAATGAGGCAGGTCTGTTGTATTGGTCTGCTTCTGAATGCCATTCTGCCAGAAGTTCATCTCAAAGTTCATCTCAAAGACCAGAGACATCAAAGTTAAAATCTTCCTCCTGTGGGGAAACTCATGTACTATTTCCCCACATTCATGGAAAGCCTTCGACTAAATAGTGTGTAAGAAGGAACTGTGTTTAAGAAGGAATAGTGTGTAAGAAGGAACTAAAGATGCTGGTTTAAACCGAAGAAAGACACAAAAAGCTGGCGTAACTCAGTGGGACAGATAGCATCTCTAGAGAGAAGAAATGGGTGACGTTTTGGGTCGAGATCTTCTTCAGAGGTCTCGACCCAAAACGTCACCCATTCCTTCTCTCCAGAGATGCTGCCTGTCCCGCTGAGTTACGCCAGCTTTTTGTGTCTTTCTTCGATTGAATAAATTCAGCATTTAAGAAGCCTCTGGATTAGCACTTCAGGCACGGACGTTAGAAGGCTATGAGCAAATGCTGACAGATGAGAATAACACTATGGATGTCACTTTGTTGCAAAGGAATTGATGGGCTGAATGGCCTGTTTCCATGCTGTACGACTCTATGACCAGACATTTCCTCTAATGATCAAACCCCCTGACATTTATCCATTTCACTAACTTGTCAATATTGATAGATACAGGGCGGCACTGTGGTGCAGCGGTAGAATTGTTGCCTTACAGCGCCAGAGACCCAGGTTCGATCCTGACTACGGGTGCTGTCTGTACGGAGTTTGTATGTTCTCCCCGTGACCGCGTGGGTTTTTCTCAAAATAGCCATTTTACATTTCCCATTTCTGAAATGGCCTGTTTCCACGCTGTATCTATAAGGTCTAACGTCTAAGCATTCCCAAATTATCATTTTAACAAAAAAGGAAAATAAAGACCAGCTATGTTTGGCCCTTGTTGAAATAAATTCCTTCCTTGCCTTGTTGAAAGTTCCTTGACCTAATTATAGAAGAGGCAAAGTCCACTGCCATCTGACACTGTCACCTGTTGACAACTTTCTTGGTACAGGGTTCAAGACTGACACAAACTCTACTCTTTCTTTTAATCGTTCTTTTTTTCTCTGAACAGATAGAAAAAATAAAATAAAATCACCAAGTGCACAATGGTTTCAGAACAGACACCAAATTGTACACAAATTGATCAACTGCCTTGGAAAGGAGTATAATTTTTATTTGAACATGCCTCAAATATTTCATTCCTATTAAATGTGGGAATCGTTGTGTCCTTAAATGCCACCTTTTTTTATTCGGTCGGCTTTTAGTTGACCTTAGTTTATTTAGTTTATTATTATTGCTGTCACGTGTACCGAGGTACAGTGAAAAGCTTTTTTGTTGCATGCTATCCAGTCAATGAAAAGGCTACACATGATTACAATCGAGTCATCCACAGTGTACCAATACGTGATAAAGGGAATAATGTTCAGTGCAAGTGCAAGTCCAGTAAAGTCCAATTAAACATAGTCTGAGGGTCTTCAATGAGGTAGATGGTACTGTAGGTAAGGACCACTTTCTAGTTGGTGATAAGGGTTCAGTTTTCTGATAACAGCTGGCAAGAAACTGGGAAATGTAAAATATTGCATTGCATTGAATTGATTGGAAGATGCAGCATGCAAATGGGCCCTTTGGCCCTCCGAGTCCACACCACCACCAATCACCCGTTCACGCTAGTTCTATGTTATCAAACTTCCTCATGCATTCCCTACGCACTAGAGGCCATTTACAGAGGCCAATTAACCTACTATCCTGCACGTCTTTGGGATGGAGGAATAAACCAGAGCACGCGGAGGAAACTCGCATGGTCACGGGGAGTATGTGCAATTCGACACATACATCGCCCGAGATCAGAATCGCACCAGGATCTCTGGCATCATGAGAAAGCGTCTCTACCAGCTGTGCCACTGTGCTGCCCCATGTGCCCTTAATCTCCACGCTCTGAACAATGTTAATTTCTTCAAAGTTTTGAAGGATACAAAGGCAAATTATCTACCTTAGATGAGGCACTTTGGTCGGTCTGGATGGGTTGGGCCAAAGGGCCTGTTCCTAATCTGTAGTTCTGAATGATATCAGAATTCCTTAACTAAGTCATTATTGGATCTATGAATATTGAACATTCATTACGTTATCTTTGAAATCTTTCAGCTTGGGGCTAAAATCAAGTTCAGACATGAATGATATCATTACATTTGTCAATTGTGAATTAACTTTAGAACATGAAACATCAAAATAGTCAAAATAGATTGTCAGCACAGGAACAGGCCCTTTGGCAGCTAATGTCAGTGCTGAACATGATGCTCACGGTACACATCCCTCCAGTCCCTGTGTTTCATGAGCCTATCTAAAAGCCTCTTAAATGTCACTATCCTATCTGCCTCCACCGCCACCCCTGACATCCATCAACGTATACATTCATTCTACGACAACCTTTCATGCAACGAGTCAAGGTGCAAAGAAAATAAATTGCAAAGCTGCACTTTGTACTTGCAAAAGATATGTCTTGTCAAACTCAAGAATATTGATCAAACCAACTCGTTTTTATTCCTTGATCTGATAATTCGTTGATTCCATATATATTAAACAAATGTCTATTCCCCTTTAAACTTGCAACTCTCCATTATTTTTGTAACTCTCCATTTATTTATCGCTCGATATTCACTTAATTTAAAGGCATTAATTAATACAATATTTATAGCTTTACTTGGAGCATCATTCTACTTAGACATTGCTTCCTTCAGACTATTAAGTTTAATGTACTCATTTTTAATTCCTGTCGCGTATTGTTTCGAGATACATTGTGGAAACTGACACTTCAGCCGACCGAGTCCACACTAACCAGCGATCACCAACACCAGTTTTATCCTACAAAACAAGGGAGATTTTACAGAAGCCAATTAACCTGCAAACCTGCATGTCTTTGGAATGTGGGAGGAACCTGGGAAAACCTACGCGGTCACAGGGAGAACATACAAGCTCGGTGCAAACAGCACCCATCGTCAGGATCGAACTTGGGTCTCTGGTGCTGTAAGGCAGCAACTCCACAACTGCACTACTGTGCGGGCTTATCTGTCAAGTAGTTCAAAAACATTATTGTGCCTATCTAAAAGCCTCTTAAAGTGCAAGAACGGAATGACAGAATGAGGTAGAGTTAAGAGCAAAGGTATGTGGCAGCATCTCTGGAAACAGGGTGTGAAAGAGGTAAATGGTTCAGAAGTCTGATAACAATGGGAAGAAGCTGTTCTTCAGTCTGGACACCTAAGCTTTCAAGCTCCCATATCTTCTTTAGACTTTAGACTTTAGAGATAATGCGTGGAAACAAGTTCTCTCTGCACTCTGTCCAGCCTTACAATGTGCTTCCTATAGCAGGGTGACCAAACCTAAATACAATATTCTAAATGTAGATTTTTGAGATGTGGTTGTACAATAAATGTCTTCCATTAGATCAGCTTTCCACAAATACCTTATGTACTTTAGACTTTAGAGATCACGACCCTTTGGCCCACCAAGTCCGTGCCGACCAGCGATCCCCGTACACTAGCACTATTCTACACACTAGGGACAATTTACAATTTTACCAAAGCCATTTAACCTACAGACCTGTGTTGGAGGAAAGTTGAGCACCCGGAGAAAACGCATTCAGTCACAGGGAACATGTACAAACTCCATACAGACAGCACGCGTAGTCAGGATCGAACATGGGTTACTGCCGCTGTAAGGCAATGACATTATCACTGCGCCACTGTTGCATCCCAGAAGGGTCCCAGAGGTCGAAGAGAAAAGAGGGATCGGCCAGGGTGACAGGCATACTTGACGATACTTCCAGCCTTGCTGAAGCAACGGACCATAAAGGTGGACTGGATGAGAGGAAGTGATGAGCCTGTGATGGACCTGGCTATGTTCACACTCTCTGCAGGTTTAGGTAGTCAAGAGCAGAGCATTTACAGTACTAGGCTGAGATGCCATCCTGTCAGAATGCTTCCTATAGTGCACTTACATGGAGGAAATGATCTGACCAATTCTAACCAACTCAACTCTATTTGTCAGAAAGTCTAGAAGCCAGTTGCAGATGGAGACCATAAGATCAAGGTCCAGATGTTTATGTATGAGTTGATTCGGTATTAAGGCATTGAAGTCTGAGCTGTCGTCAATAATAGCATCCTGTCACAGGTGTTCTTATTGTCAAGGTGGTCCAGAACTGAATGTAGTGTATGAGAGATGCCATCCTCCATAAACCTTGTGTTCCAAGGCAAAACTTAAAGGGGTCTAGATTGTCAGGGATACTGGCATGACCTGGTTCCACAACTTGAATGCTCACGAACAAAGGAGATTACAAAAGGTTGTGGACTCTGCCCGGCCCATCAAGGGTACTAACCTCCGCACCATCTATAGGAGGCCCTGCCTCAAAAAGACAGCCATATTCATCAAGGACCCACACCACCCTGGCCACACTCTCGTTTCACTCCTGCCATCGGGAAGAAGGTACAGGAGTCTGAAAACCGTGACCTCCAGGTTCAGAAACAGCTTCTTCCCAACAACCATCTGGCTATTGAACACTACAAACACCAACCAAGCTCCAAACTAGGAACTGCCTTGTTGCACTGGGGACATCAGCCTTTTATTTAGTTTTGCAGCAATATTGTTGTTTTTTTCTTATTTATTGAACTTCAGGAACAGCTTCCATCCCTACAACCATCTGGCTATTGAATTCTACGAACCAATTAAACTCAGAACTAGGAACTATCTTGGTTCCACTAGAGACTTCGGGCTTGTGTTTTATTTTTTATTTATTGAACTTTTCTTATTTATTGAACTTTTTTTGTTCCTTTTTTATTATGTTGAGCAATATACCTACGGGCCTGTTATGATGCTGCAAGTAGGGATTGCATTGTCCCGTTTCAGAGCACACGATAAGTAAACATTCTTTACTGTTGACATTGCCAATCTTTCAAAGCATGCCATTATGGTAAATGTTAGAGCTGTGGTCACTGAGACAGGCTACTTTATTTCTCTTGGGTGCTGTTAGACCTGTGGGGAAAAGGGTTTAGGTTGCAAAGTGGCCACCTTTGGGGTAAGGATCAAATCAGATTCACCCACTTCAACCACTTACTGAAGAGTGATGTGCAGGAAGGAACTGCAGATGCTGGTTTAAACCAAAGATGGACGCAAAATGCTGGAGTAACTCAGTGGGTCAGGCAGCCCCTCTGGAGAGAAGGAATGGGTGACCTCATCCAAACGCCACCCATTCCTACTCTCCGGAGATGCTCCTGTCCTGTTGAATACTCCAGCATACTGAAGAGTGATCATTGATTACCCAATACTGCCATCTGCAGCTGTCTAGTTTAATTTGGGTTTTGGAGATACAACATGGAAACAGGCTTTTCAGCCCACCGAGTACATGCCGACCAGCGATCACTCCGTACACTAGTTCTATCCCTCAATTTTGCCTTCAATTTTGATACAATAACACAATGGTCATGTTCGATACAATAACACACTGGATGGACTACCATCTCAGAGATCTGGGCTATTGTTCATACATCAATCTGATAATCTGTCGGTACACAAAAATGCTGGAGAAACTCAGCGGGTGCAGCAGCATCTATGGAGCGAAGGAAATAGGCAACGTTTCGGGCCGAGACCCTTCTTCAGACTGATAGGGGGTGGGAAGAAGAAAGGAAAAAAGGCGGAGGAGGAGCCCGAGGGCTGGGGAGGGAAGGAGACAACCAGAGGGCTGATAAAGGGGAGAGGACAGCAAGGGCTAGCAGAATTGGGAGAATTCAATGTTCAAACCCCCAGGATGTAGACTGCCCAAGCGGAATATGAGGTGCATTTCCTCCAATTCTATGTTGCTCGCTGTAGCCATGGAGGAGACCCAGGACAGAGAGGTCAGATACGGAATGGGAGGGGGAGTTGAAGTGCTGAGCCACCGGGAGGTCAGGTTGGTTATTGCGGACCGACCGGAGGTGTTCGGCGAAACGATCACCAAGCCTCCGCTTGGTCTCACCGATGTAGATCAGCTGGCATCTAGAGCAGCGGATGCAATAGATGAGGTTGGAGGAGATGCAGGTGAACCTCTGTCGCACCTGGAACGACTGCTTAGGTCCTTGAATGGAGTCGAGGGGGGAGGTGAAGGGACAAGTGTTGCATCTCTTGCGGTTGCAAGGGAAAGTACCCGGGGAGGGGGTGGTACGGGAGGGAAGGGAAGAATTGACAAGGGAGTTACGGAGGGAGCGGTCTTTGCGGAAGGCAGACATGGGGGGAGATGGGAAGATGTGGCGAGTGGTGGGGTCACGTTGGAGGTGGCGAAACCGACGGAGGATCACTTGTTGTATGTGACGGCTGGTGGGGTGAAAGGTGAGGACTAGGGGGACTCTGCCCTTGTGTGAGTGGGGGGGATGGGGGAGAGAGAGCAGTGTTGCGGGGTATGGCAGAGACCCTGGTGCGAGCCTCATCTATGGTGGAGGAGGGGAACCCCCGTTCGCTGAAAAATGAGGACATTTCGGATGCCCTGTGTGGAACGCCTCATCCTGGGAGCAGATGCGGCGTAGACGGAGGAATTGGGAGTGGGGGATGGAGTCCTTACAGGAAGCAGGGTGGGAAGAAGTGTAGTCCAGATAGCCATGGGAGTCGGTAGGTTTGTAGTGGATGTCGGTAAGAAGTCTATCACCTGCGATGGAGATAGTGAGGTCAAGGAATGGTAGGGAACTGTCGGAAATGGTCCAGGTGTATTTGAGTGCCGGATGGAAGTTGGTGGTGAAGCGGTTGAAGTCAGTCAGTTGTGTGTGGGTGCAGGATGTGGCACCAAAACAGTCATCGATGTAGCGGAGGTAGAGGTCGGGATGGGGCCCTGGTACGCATTGAACAAGGATTGTTCTACGTACCCGACAAAGAGGCAGGCGTAGCTGGGGCCCATGCGTGTGCCCATAGCTACGCCTTGTATTTGGAGGAAATGGGAGGAGTCAAATGAGAAGTTATTGAGGGTAAGGACCAGCTCCGCTAGGCGGAGGATGGTGTCAGTGGCCGGGTATAGGTTGCTATAGGTAATCTGTTGCTCTGTTATGAAGAGATTTTTATTTTCCAATTCCATCATCATTTAGCGTCAAGGAGCAACAGTTGGACTTTACTAGATTTTAACTTGCACTAAACATTATTCCCTTTAACATGTATCTGTACACTGTGGACAGCTTGATTGTAATCACGTGTGGTCTTTCCACTGACTGGATAGCACGCAACAAAATGCTTTTCAATGTTCCTCGGTACACCTGAAAATAAACTAAACCAAACTAAACTACACCAAAGTCGTGTCAGATGAAAATCTGCTGCCTTTATCCAATCTAGCTGAAGCAAACACGCCTACAATATCATAAACATTTCCATTTACATGTGAATATATGTACAAGATCATGAGAGGAAGAGGCGGGGTAAATGCACAGAGTCATTTACCTAGAGTAGGGGAATTAAGACACAAAGTGCTGGAGTAACTCAGAGGCTCAGGCAGCATTTCTGGAGAAAAAGGATGGGTGATGTTTCGGGTCGAGGCCCTTCTTCAGTTTGAGTTACGCCAACATTTTGTGTCTAAATTTAGTATAAACCAGCATCTGCAATTCCTTGTTTCTACTTCTACTCAGTTAGCCTCAGTGCTCTTGTCTATAAACAAAGGTGGTCGAGATTTCCACTCTGGGAGTTGCCAGGCTACTGTAGCCGAAGGGGTCACAGCTGAACCTCTGCTAAGGAGGTGCCAATATCACAGCTAATCACAAATGGCAAACCAGGCCTGTCTCTGCACATGGCTGCTGGCGGCTCACTGGGTCTCAGATCTTGGCGACTGCCAGGTCTTTGCAACTGCAGTTCTTTGAGCCTCCTCTAGGGATTGGCTTGGTAGCATTCTTGCTGATGAATCAGGTCAATGGGTCAAGCCTCATATACAGGAATGTAAGATCAGCTGACACTGATGGAGGCATCAACTAAGATGAAACTGGAGCCAGGTTTGACTTGCAGTTGAACGTAAAGAGCAGCAGAAATCTCCAAAGAGTTCTGGCAAATATCCACCCCTCAAATGCAATTCCAACAGTGACTACACTTTATAGAAATACTTAATTTACCAAAAGGGTCTTTGTGTAAGAAGGAACTGCAGATGCTGATTTACACTGAAGATAGACACAAAATGCTTCAGTAACTCAGCGGGTCAGGCACATCTTTGGAGAAAAGGAATTGGTGATGTTTCAGGTCGAGCCCCTTCTTCAGCATGAGAGTCAGGGAAAATGAAAACTAGAGGTATGAAATGGTTCAGAACAAATCAGAGTTGGCACCGATGACCAAGGAAAGGTAGAGCCCACAATGGTCCATTGGTGGCTTGGAAGAGGTGATAATGATGGGTTTATATAGATGCAAACAGTGGAACTAGCAGGGTGCCTAGGGTGGGGGGGGGAAGGAGGAGGGGCGGGGGAGAGAGAGAGAGAGAGAGAAAGAGAGAGAGAGAGAGAGAGAAAGAGAGAGAAAGAGAGAGAGAGAGAGAGAGAGAGAGAGAGAGAGAGAGAGAGAGAGAGAGAGAGAGAGAGAGAGCGAGAGAGAGAGAGAGAGAGAGAGAGAGAGAGAGAGAGAGAGAGAGAGAGAGAGAGAGAGAGAGAGAGAGAGAGTGTGTGTGTGTGTGTGTGTGTGTGTGTGTGTGTGTGTGTGTGTGTGTGTGTGTGTGTGTGTGTGTGTGTGCAGGGGTTATTTGAAATTAGAGAAATTAATATTCATACCGCTAGATTGTAAGCTGTCCAAACGTTCTTTATGAAGTCCAAGGGTCATGAGAAGCACTTTTGATGATCATGTTCTTTCTACTCCCATCTTGGTTTTAATAGGACTTTATAACAGCTCTACATCTGAAATCAAGGCCAATTGAGGTGGCAACAGAACTACCTGCAATTGTTTGTTTGCATATCCAAGGTATGCAAATAGTCACCACATACGGTGCTTGCAAAGTTACAAAGTACCCCCGCGCCAGGTCCCCCTTTGTTAGTTAGTTGGTTAGTTAGTTACTTGGCTGGACAGCATTAGGAATATTTTGTACAATTATGGTCGCCCCATTACAGGAACGATGTAAGGACTTTGTGATGAGTGTAGAGGAGGTTTACCAGTATGATGTAGGAAGGAACTGTAGGTACTGTTTTCTTTCACCGAGGATAGACACAGAATGCTGGCCAGAATGATGCCTGCATTAGAGGGTATTAGAGGTTGGACAGACTTGGATTGTTTTCTCTAGAATGCAGATGGTTGCAGGGAGACCAGAGAGAAGTATGTAAAATTATGAAAGGCATAGATAGATATAGACAATTGGAACCTATTTCCCAAGATGGAAATATCAAATACTGGAGGGCATGGCTTTAAAGTGAGAGGAGCAAAGTTTAATGGAGGTGTGGGGCAAGTTTTTTACATAGATGTTAGTGAGTGCCTGGAACATGCCGCCAGGGGTGGTGGTGGAGGCAGATATGATAGTGGCATTTTAGAGACTTTTGGATAGGCAGGGATTGGAAGGAACTGGGTTGTGCGGGTAGGTAAAGGTGGTCTTGGCATCATGTTTGGCACAGACATTATGGGCTGAAGGGCCTGTTCCTGTACTATTCTATATTCTATTTTCCAAAATATCTTAATATTTTTCCAGTTTGCTCACTTCCTCTGATACTGATTTCGTGTTGGGTTAATCATGGTACAAATGACAGAATCTCAGCCATCTACCCCTCTCTCATGCACCAGGATGTGCAGAGAAGAGGTCCTGATCCATCTCTGTCCACAACATGCGGCACAGTGGTGCAGTGGTCGAGCCACTGCATCACAGCGCCAGAGACCTGGGTTCGATCCTGACCTCGGATGGAGTTTGCATGTTTTCATTGTGACTGTGTTTCCTCTGGATGCTCCGGTTTCCTCCCACATCCCAAAGACATGCAGGTTAATTGGCCTTCTGTAAATTCCTCCTCGTGTGTGTGGGTGAGGGGGTAGAGTCTGTGGGTAGATGATGGGAATCTGAGGAGAATAAAATATAATGTAAATGGGTGGTTGATGACCGGTATGAACTAGGTGGGCCAAAGGGCCTGTTTCTGTGCTGTACACCTCTAAAATCTGTAAGATAGATTTACCAGATACAAGGAACCTGGCTGGTATCTTGCACAGAACACCAAGTGCTGGAGTAAGACACAAAAAGCTTGAGTAACTCAGCGGGTCAGGCAGCATCTCTGCAGGGCATGGATAGGTGATGTTTCGGATCGGGACCCTTCTTCAGATTCTGTGCAGGGGCCTGAACAGATTTAGCAATTCACTATCACTCAGAACAACAATTTCAATGTTTACAATGAACAATTTTGCATATTATATAAAATAAATTCCTCTCGGCAGGTGGAAATTCATGAGGAATCAAGGAACTGCAGATGCTGGTTTACACCAAAGATGGACACAACATGCTGGAGTAACTCAGCGGGTCAGGCAGCATTTCTGGAGAACATGGATAAACGACGTTTCGGATCGGAACGCTTCTTCAGACTGATTGTTAGGGGGGGGGGGGGGTGAAAGCTGGTAAAGAGAGATGAGGGCAAGCCAAAGTCTGGCAAGTCATAGTTTGGTACAGGTAAGGGGTGGGGGTGGAGGGGGGTGGGATGGGGTGGGGGGACGTTAGATTTTAGTTTAGTTTAGAGACACAGCATGGAAACAGGCCCTTCGGCCCATTGAGTCCATGCAAGCCATCAATCACCCGTTTAAACCAGTGCTATGTTATCCCACTTTCTCATCCACTCCCTACACAATAGGGGCAATTTAGGGTTAGGCTAATTAACCTACAAACCCACACCGCTTTAGTAATGTGGGTGGAAACTGGAGCACCTGGAGGAAACCCACAAAGTCCCTGGGAAAGCGTGCAAACTCCATGCACACAGCACAAGAGGTCAAGATGGAACGGGGGTCTCTGGTGCTGTGAGGCAGCAGCTCTACCAGCTGCTCCACTGTGCCACCACAGTAAATGGCAATTAGACTGAAGAAAGTTTCGACCCAAAACTTCACCTTTCCATATCTTCCAGAGATGCTGCTTGCCCCCACCCCCTGAGTTACTCCAGCACTTTGCGATTCTTTTTGTACACCAACATCTGCAGTTCCTCGTGTCTAGGTTGCCCATCATGTTGACTGCTTTACATTGAAAGGTTAAACAAGGAACTGTAGGTGATGGAATCTTGAGCAAAGCACAAAGTGCTGGAGGAACTCAGTAAGTCAGGCAGCATCTGTGAAGGGAATAAACAGACAACATTTTGGGTCGAGACCCTTCTTGAGTGCGAAGAAAGGTCCGGATCTAAATCGTCGTTTGTCCATTCCCTCCACAAATGCTGCCTGACCCTCGGAGTTCCTCCAAGACTTTGTGCTTTTACCTTGAATGGCGTTGAGCTGCACACCTGCTTTGCATTCACCTGCAGGATCTCATCCTTAATGAAATTGAAGATATTCTTGGAGTTTAATTTTCCTGTTCCCTGTTTAATTGTCCACCAGGTTTATAACAGGCTGTAGCTGACAGCTAAACTTCCAACTGGCCCGTTAACTGTGGATTATGTAGCCATAACGTTCGTCTGCTGCTTCTGCTTTTAAGGCATGCAATCTTGCTCTGCTCATTGTATACTTGGCATCTCATTTCTAAGCATGCCGAGTGCTGCTTCCAGTCTTCATTGAACCATTGTGTCTCTGCTCTCCCCTGCCTCAGTCTGGCATGCCCTGGAGTAAAATGCTGGCATGTTACTGATTTATGCCATTTGGATATTCCAAGACATGGTTGAGATTGAGTCCTCCCTTCCATTGACCTCCATTTACACCTCACATTGCCTTAGCAAGGCCA
>CM075979.1:22761569-23000258 GCA_038087875.1 Malacoraja senta
TCTCCCTGTGACCACGATGGTTTTCACCAGGTGCTCCGGTTTCTTCCTACACTCCAAAGACATGCAGGTTTGTAGCTTAATTGGCTGTGGTAAAATTGTAAATTGTCCCTAGTGTGTAGGATACTGCTAGTGTGCAGGGACCGCTGGTTGGCATGATTCAGTGGGCCAAAGGGCCTATGCCTGCCTTGTATCTCTAAAGTAAAGTCCAAAGTAAAGATGCTGCCTGACCTGCTGAGTTCCTCCAGTACTTTGTGTTCTAACTCAAGATTCCAGCATATGCAGTGCCTATGTTTTGGCATAAATACACGTTAGTACGCTTCGTATGGTGAATCACACAGGACACCATATTGATGATGGGATCAGAACAACTATGGTCAACGTCACCAGATCTACGCAAACTGTGATGTTAATCAATTGTCAGGATGATGCAATGCTTAGAACACAGCTTAGATCATAGAATAGTACAACGGAGGAACAGGCCCTTCAGCCCATAATATCCGTGCCTAACATGATTGCCAAGCTAAACTAATCTCATCTGCCTGCACATGATCCATATTCCACCATTCCCTGCACATCCAAGTGCCATTCTAAAAGGCTCTTACACATCCCTTTCATAAATGCCTCCACCACCACTCCAGACACCCACACCCTCTGTAAAAAACTTGCCCCGCATATCTCCATTAAACTTTGCCCCATTCACCTTAAAGCTATGCCCTTTAGTCTTTGACATTTCCATCCTTGAATGAATGTTCTGACTGTCCAACCTATCAATGACTCTAATAATTTTATGTACTTCTATCAGGTCTACCCTCAGCCTCCGAAGCTCCAGAGAAAATGATCCAAGTTTATTGAATTGGTTAGCATAGTTACTTAGTTGCTGGGTGTTTGTTGCTATGGGCCAGCAGATCATTTTGTAGAATCCACTGTTTCAACTGGTTCAAATTTGAGGTGGTACGGTGGCACAGCGGTAGAGTTGCTACATTACAGTGCCTGAGACCCGGGTTCAATCCTGACTACGGGTGCTGTCTGTACGGAGTTTTTTATGTTCACCCTGTGACCGCGTGGGTTTTCTCCAGATGCTCCGGTTTCCTTCCACAGTCCAAAGACGTGCAGGTTTGTTGGTTAATTGGCTTCTGTAATTCGTACATTTTTCTTAGTGTGTAGGATAGTGTTAGTGCACATGGTGACTGCTGGTCAGCATGGACTCAGTGGGCCTGTTCCACACTGTATCTCGAAAGTCTCACATCTAAAGTCTTAATCTCAAGGAACTACCGGAATTGTTGTGGTGAGTTCCGAAGAACTTTGTCCTGCTTTCAAGGCTTTTGCATAAAATAATTGTTCATGTGCATGGCTGGTAGACACTTCCCTGGAAGAAACTGTGATTAGGGGAACTGCAGATTCTGGAATCTTGAGCAAAAATCTAAATACTTTTGGTACTCAATGGGCCAGACTTGACCCATTCCCTCCACAGATGATGCCTGTTTTTCTGAGTTCCTCAAGCACTTTGCTTCACGATATTGTCCCTTGAATTTACGAGGATGTTGCCAGAACTTGAGGGCCTGAGCTATCGGGAGCAGTTGAGCAGGCTAGGACTTTATTCTATGGAGCACAGGAGGATGAGGGGTGATCGTATAGAGGTGTATAAGATCATGAGAGATATAGATAGGGTGAATGCGCAGAGTCGTTTACCCAACGTAGGGAAAACAGGAACCAGAGGACAGGTTTAAGATGAGAGGAGAAAAGTTTAATAGGACCTGAGAGACAACTTTTACACATAGAGGATAGTGGGTATATGGAACAAGCTGCCAGAAGAGTAACGGTGTCAGGGGTTATGGAGAGGGCAGAAAAATGGGGTTGAGAGGGAAAGATAAATCAGGCATGATTGAATGGCAAAGTGGACTTGATGGGCCGAATGGCCTAATTTTGCTCCAATAACTTATGAACTTATGAAGAGGTGGTTGAGGCAGGAACTACAACAACATTTAAAAGACATTTGGACAGGTTCATGGATAGGAAAGGTTTAGAGGGATATGGACCAAACGTGGGCAGGTGCGACTACTGTAGATGAGACATCTTGGTCGGCATGGGCCAAGTTGGACCAAAGGACGTGTTTCCATGCTGTATGACTATGACTGTCTATGCAACCATTCAACAACAACAGTGGAATGGTCATATTTGATGGTGGGTCCAGATGATCCCCACTACAACTTTCATGGACTATGCAATTTCGCTCTCCAAAACCCCAATGTTTCTGTGCCCAGGTACTCAATGGGCCAGGCTTCTGCACCCAATGGAGACCCTTTTGTCAACACAGGCCTGATTGACACACTCATCAATGTTAGGCACAATAACCTGTTCAAACATCAAACTCCATGATCCCACTGGGACTAACTTTTACTTATAAAGAGAATGCTTCATTGCCACAATGCAGACGGTTTAAGACTGCTTATAGGAAATAAGCTTACAACCTAGCTGTATGAATATTGATGTCTCTAATTTCAAACAACCCGTACATTCCCTCTCTCTCCGTTCCTCCCCTACCCTAGTCATTGTACTAGTTTCACTGTCTGCATAATTCATTATTACCTTCCCACAGCCAACAATAGACCATTGTGGGCTCCCTTTTCTTGATCATCATTGCTTTTTGCATATATTTCATTCATTTATTCTTTGTACCATCTATATCTCTCGTTTTCCTCTCCCCTGCCTCTCAGTGTGAAGAATGTCTCCACCCGAAATGTCACCTAATCCTTTTCTCCAGAGATACTGCCTGACCCACTGAGTTACTCCAGCTTTTTGGGTCTATCTTCGGCATAAACCAGCATCTGCAGTTCCTTCCTACATATTGTGAATTTGCACATTTGATGGCAAGAAGGAGTCTATTAATATCGTTAAGACTGGCTGGATCTTGAATTCCACAGGGAATTGTACTCTATTTCAGTCTCAGCAGTTCAATATTTCTCATATGCAAGAGTGCATGTTTAAAAGTTACACTAGATAAGATGTGTGCGCAAATTCAGGGAAACATGACAAAATATTATCTTAGACACTTGATTTATGGTGCAATGAAAATGATACAAAACTGTGCACTGACATTACAAAATGAATGCTTGCCTCTTGTTAAAACACTGCAGTTCTTTTTTTTTTTCCTCTTTAATATTTCACAAGGCTTTAGGTTTATTACTATCAAGTGTACAAAGGTACATGAAAAACATTGTCTTGCATGCTATCCAAACCAATGAGATAATACTGTACATAAATAATCAATCATCAAAGTATGAAACAGCATAAGATCTAAATATTGAAAATTATATCACTGTGGCACTTTCAAACCAAATACATTTTTCCAATGTACAACAGATTTGATTTGGTCACTTGTCAGTTAGTCTTATTTAAATCAGTTGGATTTTAATACCATTGTGTTAACAAGCCTGTCGTCCCTTTGGCTAACCTAATGCAAACCTAATTAATTTTACTTAATGAATTGCATAACACCGCCACGCTAAAACTCCCCTGGGTATTATCTTTCTCTCCCCTCCCAATTCTTGTCTTTTTCTTTTTTGTTTTGCTTGGCTAACGAGGCTGAAATAAACGTCAATTACCTGCAGCTTTTGAGACAGGGTATGTTTAAGGTGCCTACTGCAAATCCAGGTTAGTTCGCTCTGTGAGATTTGAAGGTCAGATCTTGCGCCTGTAGATTTCAGAGACCATCTTCCCTACAAACTACCCTCCCGCAGCTGAATGGGACGTTAACCTATGCTGGGGGGGAATCCCTGTGATGTTTAGTACTTGGGGGTTTGCTAGAGCTCCGTTACTGAGTCTATACAGGGATGGTATGCCGGCTCCCTGGTCTAGGGAGTGTTTCTCTTTGCCTCCATTAGTTTTGTAACATTACCCAGAGACAGTGATTTCTTTTAACTCGTCGGTTCCTATTGGTTTGGGGGCGTGAAATGAAGACGTTCTCCGCTTTTTGTGTGTGCGTATGTATATTTGTGTGTGTGCGTGTGTGTGTGTGTGTGTGTGTGTGTGCGTATGTATGTGTGTGTATGTATGTATGTGTGTGTGCGTGTGAATGTGTATATGTGCGTTTGTGTGTGTGTGTATGTATATTTGCGTGTGTACGTGTGTGTACATATGTGTGTTTGTGTATGTGTATATATGTGTGTGTGTATGTGTGTATATATGTGTGTGTGTGTGTGTGTGTGCATACATGTGTATATGTGTGTGTATGTGTGTGTGTGTATGTGTGTGTATGTATGTGTGCGTGTGTGTGTGTGGGGGGGTGTATACGCTGTGGGTGCGGAGTGGGTGTTGGGTGTAGGTTATGGGCGAGTCTGTCTGTGAGGTGGGGGAAAGGGTCGGTATGTGTGGAAAGGGGGTTGATGTTGTGAGCTAGTGGTGTATTTTTTTACTGAGGTGCCGTTGTTGATGGGACAGGGGTTTGCCTGAGATGGGGAGGGACGTGTGTGTCTGCTGGGGTTGGAGATGTGGATGTGAAAGATATGGAGTTGGGTGAATTGGTCTCACTCTCCATGTGTGAGCCCTTCGGATAACAACCGTATCGCTTATTGACTAAAGCCATTTAACGAGATTCATCCTTACTGGAACCAATTACATTATCATTTTGAGGGCAAATTTCGCCAAAGAGAAGTTTTATTCCGCTGTTGGTTTTGTAATTATAGTTATGTAATTATAGAGTCCTAACAGCAGAGGCCATTCAGCCCAAATACTGTCCCATTGACAGGGCAACGCCACAGTTAGAATTATGCCCCTTTCCCCTAAACTTTCATTGATTTGATTTTCCTTTGAACAGTGATTGATTGAAAGATACAGCATGGAAACAGGTCATTCGGCCCACCGAGTCCCCGCCGACCATCCATCACCCGTTCACACTAGTTCTATGTTATCCCACTTTCTCATCCACTCCTTACACACTGGGGGCAATTTACAGAGGGCCAATCCGCACGTCTTTGGAAAACGGAGCACCCGGAGAAAACCCACCTGGTCACAGGGGAGAACTTGCAAACGCCACACAGACAGCACCCGAGGTCGGGATCGAACCCGGGTCTCTGGCGCTGAGGGACAGCGGCACTACCCGCTGCACCACCGTGTGCCGCCCCGGCATCAAATACATCCAACTACCAATGAACAGCCAATAAGAGTTGGTTGAAAATGACACATGTTCTATACCGGCTTAATTTCAAAGCATAATTTAACTAAACCCTCGACTGGAAATCCATTAGTGCAGCTGGAAAGATGAGCTGAAATCCGGGCTGTCTTCGAGGAAAATTTAATTTCTTTGGTAAACAGATGAGAACAGTTGGGGTAATGTGTTAACCTCTACGTGGAAAGAGTTAAAGGACCGTTTAGTCCGGTAGGTTAACAAAAACGAGCAGTCAATAGGAACCAATTACTTAAAATACATAGCGGACCAGTCTGCCTGTATCCATCTGGGAGAATTTGAAATAATTCTCCGTTAATAATTCCACAGTTTGCCATATTTCATATATAGCAGGAATTAATAGAACATAGAAGATAGATCAGTACAGCACGGGAGCAGCCCTTCGGCCCAAAATGTCTGTTCCGAACATGATGCCGGAACCAACTCTTACCTGCCTGCACATAATCCATATCCCTCCATTCCCTGCATATCCATGTGCCTATCCAAAAGCCTCTTAAACGCCTCTATTGTATCGGCCACCCCTGGCCGCGCGTTTCAGGCTCCCACCACCCTCTGTGTAAAACAAAATGTTTCCGCACATCTCCCTTCAACTCTGTCCCTCTCACGTTGGAGCTATGTCTTCTAGTATTTGAGTTTTCCACCCTAGGAAAGAGAAGGTTCTGACTGCCTACCATATCATTAGACATCGGAGCAGAATGAGGCCATTCAGCCTATCCAATCTACTTCTCCATTCAGTCATGGCTGTAGAAACAAGGAACTGCAGATGCTGGTTTATAACAAAGATAGACACAACGTGCTGAGTAACGCAGCGGGTCGGGCAGCATCTCTAGAGGAAAAAGGGGTTGGGTGACGTTTCGCGTTGGGACCCTTCTTCAGTTCCGACCCGAAACATCCCCCGTCCTTTTTCTCCAGAGATGCTGCCTGACTCACTGAACTACTCCAGCACTTCGTGTCTACCTTTGTGACTGATCTATCTTTCCCTCTCAACCCCTCTCCCTATCTATGCCTCTCATATTGTCATACACTTGCTTGCCGAAGTCCCACGAGTAAGAAGCCACACACAACTTTTTCCTGTCTCCACACTCGCTCTCTATTTTTTAGACTGCTAAAATTAGCTCAGCCTTATTTTCTCTCCCCTATCCCCTCTCCTTCCCAGTGATCTTCTGGGTGGGGGGGGGGGGTGGGGGCCGAGGCGGCACCAATGCGGTTTCCCCGCGGATCGGGTTTCACTATAAGACCAGGGCTTATTGCCCCCGTGGTGTGTAGCAGACCCGGCCACTTGTCAAAGCCACCAGGAATCCACTCGTCCGTCCTTCGCGGTAAGACACGCACCGGCCTCCTGCTTCGCTTTGCAGGATCATTCTTCAGATCACAGGCAATCTATCAACAAAATATATGTATATATCAGAAGGGAGATGTTGAATTGCAATGTAATGTTAACAAACCACATTGGTGTTAATGTTCGGGCGGCACAAGGGCGCAGCTGATAGAACCGCTGCCTCACAGCGCCAGAGACCCGGGTTCGATCCTGATTTGTAGTGCTGTCTGTGTGTGGAGTTTGCATGTTCTCCCTGTGACTGCATGGGTTTCCAACGGGTCCCCCCCCCCCCGCATCCCAGATGCCTGTCTGCCTATCTCTGTCTGTCTATCTATCTATCTATCTATCTATCTATCTCTATCTATCTCTATCTATCTCTATCTATCTCTATCTATCTCTATCTATCTCTATCTATCTCTATCTATCTCTATCTATCTCTATCTATCTCTATCTATCTCTATCTATCTCTATCTATCTCTATCTATCTCTATCTATCTCTATCTATCTCTATCTATCTCTATCTATCTCTATCTATCTCTATCTATCTCTATCTATCTCTATCTATCTCTATCTATCTCTATCTGTCTGTCTGTCTGTCTGTCTGTCTGTCTGTCTGTCTGTCTGTCTGTCTATGTCTGTCTGACTCGCTTTCTCTACTTAATAGGCGTCTGTAATTGCCTTAAAATGTGTAGGGAGTGGATGAGAAAGTGGATAACTTAGGTAGCACTCGTGTGAAAGCGTGATCGGTAGTCGGCGTGACTCGGTGAGTCGAAGGGCCTGTTTCCACGCTGTGTCTCTCAATGAAAGTAATGGGTCAACATGGAGCATTAAAATGGGAATTGGTGATTGTAATGTACAGTTTACGGTGCGCGTCCTAGAGTAGCTTCTCACTGATCCTAAATGTTGCTCGTATCTCTTCCACTTCAGTTGTACCTGACAGATGTAAAGATCTCGAAGGAATCTTAGGTCCGGTTCGAGGTCGGATGTGAGGAGAGTCTATTTGGTTCTTGGAAATTGGGGTCAAATTAGATTAAACTCACAGAACAATCGAGTGGGTCCAAATTGGAAACGTAATAAGGAAGCGAGTTGCAACTTTTACCAGTGAGTGGAATTAAAAGGCGCTCTGTCGGGTTTGACGATAATGAATGGTTGGTGCGAGCATTAATGCCATTAGGACACCGTGTGTCTAGTGAAGGAGGGGGGGGAGGGAGGTGGAGGGGAGAGAGGGAGATCGGAGATGGAGGGGGAGGAGGGAGGGAGGTGGAGGGGAGAGGGAGATCGAGGGGAGAGGAGGGAGGTGAGGAGGGAGGGAGTGGTGGGGGGAGTGACTGCCCATGTTTCCTTAGGAATTGATTAGGAAAGAAAGGGTCCCAACCCGAAATCTCGCCTGTCCATTTTCTCCAGAGATGCTTCCAGAACCGCTGCAGCACTTTGAGTCATTTTGCGTGGATGAAGAGGATCGAAGGCTTAACTCAAGGAGGGAGGGAGAGGAAGGGGGGCGGGGGGGGGGGGGGGGGTGACAGGGCCTGAAAAATAATTGAACAGTTCCATAGAGGTAGGGGCAGTCACAGAGTTTAATAGATAGAAATCTCGGACTTCCAAATAACAATATGGTCGGAGCGGAGAAGACTGAGGCAGTAAAAAGCGGGGAGGTGCGGTGAGACTGCCGTGAAGATGGATTTGAAGGCGGCATAAAAAGGTAGAGAGACAGCTAGGATTAGAGAATGGGGTTACCGAGCAGGAGAGGGACTGGCAGATGAATAAATTCAGAAAATGTAAATAAAATCACCCGACTGTTAGAAGGATATCTCGATAACGAGTGTATTCGAGCGCGGTTGGCTGTACGGGACACGAAAGGGATTATGCATTTTATAGCTAAACTTCCAGGAAGAGTTCAGAGTCCTGGGGCACAAGGAACTGCAGATGCTGGGATCTTGAGGGAAAACACAAAGTGCTGGAGGAACTCAGCGGGTCAGGTGGATGGATTGGGCAGGCGACCTTTCGGGTCGGTATCCTTCTTCAGGCTTAAGAGTCCTGAGGACTGAGTTTATGGTGTTTAAATATTTACAACCGAACTGCTCCCTCACAGCGCCAGAGACCCGGGTTCGATCCTGACCTCGGCTGCTGTCTGTGTGGAGTTTGCACGTTCTCCCTGTGACCGCGTGGGTTTCCACCGGGTGCTGCAGATTCTTCCCACATCCCACAGACGTGTTGGTTTGTAGGTTATTACGCCTCTGTACCCAGACACTCCAGTATTTTGTGTTTAATTATTTAATTTCTTGATCTTACATCTGGAGAATGGTTAATTCCGCACCCTTGCTTTAGCTAATGATCTACAGATCAATTCGATGATCACCGCTGAGAATACTTAACCCAGGGCTGTGAAGGAGAATTGCAAGAGATTGAGGCTTGACGTGGTGTGCGGTGCCTGAATGTATACATGGGAACGGTTTGCGAGATGAACTCCTGCCGTTAACAGGACGCCCGCGATTGCGATACAGAAACAGCTGCCACCGAGCCGTGTCCCGGGCTTGTCTTACGGAACATTAAGGAGGCATCTCCAAATTAGGAAGCGCGGCGACCCTGCGAGACATATCTCAGCGGCCGCCAGGAGCTGAAGGCGTGGAAATCGGATCTTGCAAAAGAAGGGTTCAGCATTCCCAGCTGTCGGCCGTGCAGCCTAAATCTTGCAGCTGAACTTTAAGGTGCTTATTAATGAAATGCACTCATCCGCCGCGCTCTGTGCACAGGCTATCTCCATGATCTTCTCGGGATGATCTTTAGTCTGAGCCATCGTTTGGCCCTGGCCATTTCGTTGCGAAGGCACCAGATGGCCACTGTTGTACTTGCAATGATCAGTTTGGAGGGTTGGATGTCGAATCATAGTCCTGGAGCAGCACAGAAACAGACCCCAACTCACCCATTACCCATCAAGATGCCCCATCTAAGCTAGTTTCAACTGCCCCTATTTGGTCCATATCCCTCTAAACCTTCCTATCTATCCACAGTCGTCTCCAAATGTATTTTACATTGTATTATTGTACCTGCCTCAACTACCTCCTCGTGTGAAAACTTTGCCCCTCAGCTTCCTATTAAATCTTTCTCTTCTCACCTTAAACCTATGTCCAATGATTCTTGATTTCCACAACCTTGGGCAAAAGACTCTGTGCATTCACGATTTTATACACTCTATCCCAAAAGGGTTTGTATGTTAATTGGCCCTCTGTAAATTGCCTCTAGTGTGTAGGGAGTGGATGAGAAAGTTGGATAACATAGAACTAGTGTGAACGGGTGATCAATGGGCTGTGTGAACCGTGGGCCTATGGGCCTGCTTAAATGCTGTATCTCTAAACTAAACTAAACTAAACTACAAGATCACCATGTACCTGTCCATGTACCCGCCGAGGACACCCTGGACACATCCAGGCCAATCCATACCTGGCTTAGAGTTACAGAGATTCATAGAATCATACAGCATGGAAACAGGCCCTTCAGCTCTACTTGCCCACACCGACCACATGCCCATGTAAACTAGTCGCACCTGCCCTCACTTGGCCCATATCCCTTGAAGAACTGAAAGACTTAGCTACCTACGCTCCAAGGACTAATGCCCATTTCATACACCCCCCACCCTCTGTGAAAAAGTTGCCCCTCAGCTTCCTATTAAATCTTCCTCCTCTCACCTAAACCCTGTGTTCTCTGGTTTGTGATCCCCACGTGTCTATGTGGTGGTGCGGCTGGCAAGATAATGCAGTAAGCACCATTTCACATCAGTGTTGCATTTTATGTGTGACCCTTCTCCCAGAGTCCAGGATACCTGCATGACTGCTTGAATTCCTTGTCTTTTCCATTCATTTAGATTTAATTCTGTGTTTCCTTCCACTGAAACAGGCAAATCACCACAGTCTTGTCATTTTAACTGTTTTCAACATTGTCTCAATTTTGCATAAAACAGTGAACTTCAATACTGGCATTTTACAAAGATACAATACTGGAAATTTGTGTCATAGAGACAAATAGCATGGAAGCAGGCCCTTCGGCCCAACATGCCCATGCTGACCACATGCACCATGCACACTGGTCCCATCTGCCCATGTTTGGCCCATATCCCTCTAAACCTTTCCTATCCATGCATCTGGCCAAATGTATTTTAAACGTTGCAATAGTACCCACCTCAACTACCTCCTCTAGCACCTTGTTCCATATACCACCACCCTGTGAAAAATTGAGACCTTTCAACATTTTGCATTGAGATTATAAATGTTTCTTTTAAAATAACAAACCTAAATTTTAGATGCATTGTCTTTTGGTTATTTCTCATATCAATGGGTTCTAAGGTGGAAAGATCCCAAAATGGACCCACATGGAACAGATAACGATTCTAGCTCCAGTAAATCTCCAACCAGAGCAGAAAACAAGACTTTCAGGGCAAATTTGGAGAAACTACTCAGGAAATTCATTGTTTTTTAAAATCTAAGAATCAATTGCAGGATCCCCTAAAGATGCTGCAAGTGATACAGTTTGTAACATGAGAGTTTCAGTCATATAGCCATACAGCACAGAAACAGACTTTTCCAGTCCAACTTGTCCAAGCCAATCTAAGTTGTTCCCCACGTTTGACCCATTTGCCCTCAAAACCTTTCCTATCCATATACCCATCAAGGAAACCCCAGGTAGATCCAGGCCAATCGATACCGGACTGGAAGAACTGAACTGATCCACCCAAAGATCGCCATGATTATAACAACCCCAGTTTCTCCCAGCTGTTATCAGGTAACTGAACCATCCTGTCACCAACTAGAGTGCAGTCCTGACATCCCATCTACCCATTATCTTTAACAGACTTTATTGGACTTTATCTTGCACTACATGTTATACCCTTTATCCTGTATCTGTGCGGTGTAAATGGCTTGAATGTAATCATATATAGTCTTTTCATTGATGGATAGCAATCAACAAACAGCTTTTCACTGTGCCTCAGTACATGTGATAATAATAAATAAAACTAAACTCTGGTCCAGAATCTATCTGTGGACGTGCAGAGCACAACCTTTCAACCGAGGCAAAATTTTAAAAAATCAACCCCATGGCAGTGCCTTCCTTTAACCCCTGAGTACAAGTTCCTAGATCTCTCTGCTGCTCTTCCCAGTGCTATCTGGGCACCCTCACTCATAGAGCCCAGGGAAACCTTGCCTCATGACTCGTAGAGTACTCGGTACCAAACTACAATGCTCTGAGTCAAAGTCACCATGGTCTTCATCCAAGACCCAACATCTTGGGGCAGGAGCAAGATACAAAGTGCTGGAAGAACTCAGTGGGTCAGGCAGCATCTGTGGAGGGAAATGGAATGGCGGCGTTTCTGATCGGGACCCTTCTTCAGAAAATGGGTTCTTTGGTCAGGATCTGGTCAAGCAGGCAGACTCCAATTTTAAGAGATTTTTTGGTCGCAGAAGATGCATTTGTCCTTTTTGCAGATCCTAATTTCAACAGAAGGGCGGAGCTCAGCAATAGAAAGATGACAAAGGACTATTGAAACTTTTAAGAAATGATTAGACAGGTACATGGATATGACAGGTTTAGAGGAATATGGGCCAAATGCAGGCAGGTGGAACTACTGTAGCTGGGACATGTTGGCCGGTGTGGGCAAGTTGGGCCAAAGAGCCTGTTTCCATGCTGTATGACTATGACTTTAAATCACCACAGTCTTGTTCCTTCTAACAGCTTTCAGCATTGTTCAGTGATTCCCATGAGAATTAATCCCGAATATTGTTTGCCCCTCAAAAATCTTTAACTTCAAAGATTATAACAAGAGGAAACAGTCAACGTTTGCTCTAAGGATTTGATAGTGTCAGGATATCCCCCTGTTCATTGTTTAGCTCAGGAGCACCAGATATGTTGCTAAGAATTTAGTTTGCCTTCATATAGAGTCATGGAGTCACACAGCTTGGAAACAGGCCCTTCGGCCCAACTTGCCCATGCCAACCGTGCACCCCATCTAAGTTAGTCCCATTTATCCATGCCTGCCCCATATCCCTCTCAATCTTTCCTCTCCATGTAACTGTCCAAAGATCATTTCAAGGAACCATGTTCTTACCGCAGTCATTGAAAATAGTTGGAATTAATGCAAACTACAAGTGAACTGTAAATTATCCTCTAATTGTAATGGTTTCACTGCCCATAGTTGATGCTGTTATTATTCAGGTTCTAAGCCGTATATATTGCGACACAAAGAACTCCAGGCGCTGGAATCTTGAGTAAAATGCCAATATGCTGGAGGAACTCAACAAGTCAAACAGCATCTGGGTAGGGAATGGACAAGGAGTGACTCCATCGGTCTGAAGAAGGGCCTCGACCAAAATTATCATCTGTCCATTGCCTCCACAAATGCTGTCTGACCCACTGAGTTGCTCCAAAACGTTTTTTCCACTCTAAACCCTAGTCATTGTTTTGTCCCCAATGAAGCAATCTTTAAGTAGATGGATTGTAATTCTCCCCCATCAATATTTTTAAATGTTATAGATTGGTTTTGCTTGGTCTCCCATTGACAGACGTAACTGGCTTGAAAGCAGTGGGATGTTGCTAGGGCTAATAGAGCTAGCAACGGCAGAGACCCAGGTTCATTCCTGAGTACTTGTGCTGTCTGTATGAAGTTTGTATGTTCTCCCCGTGACCTGCCTAGGTTTTCTCCAGGTGTTCTGGTTTCCTCCCACATCCCAGAGATGTTTGGGTTTGTAGGTTAATTGTTTTCTGTAAGTTGCCCCTAGTGTGCAGGACATAGAACTAGTGTGAAAAGGTGACCGATGGTAGGCGCGGACTCAGTGGGCCGAGGAGCCTGTTTCTATGCTGTACCTCTAAATTAAACTCAACTTGGAGGCTGGTAGTATGGTGTGAAGGGCAAGAAGACCTTGAGTGGTGCAAAAATTGAGTGTCTTCAAAAGCCTGAAAAACCCTTCCTATAAATAGTTATGGAGATTTCAGGTGATTTTTTAACAGTTTATTTTCTCAATGTGTGACATAGAACAATTCAAAACCCAGTGTAACGGAAGTAGAACTTAAAAATTATCTGAAAGAGAAATCTAATAATGTAATATAAAGCAACCCCCTTCTGGCACGTGCTCTTGCCTCATCCCACAACCCAAGGAGATGCTAGTTTGTACAATCATTGACTGCTCCAATCGAACCCAGACTGAAGAATGGTCTCAACCTGAAACGTCATCCATTGCTTCTCTCCAGAGATGCTGCCTGTCCCACTGAGTTACTCCAGCATTTTGTGTCTGACTCCTTGTGTAGGTGGAATGTTGTAGAACAAGGGTATTTGATTCATAGAGTCATGTTGGAGTCCAGGCAACACGGAAACAGGCCCTTCGGCCCAACACGTCCATGCCGATCAAGATGCCCCATCTAAGCCAGTCGCATTGGCCCATGTTTGGCCCATATCCCTCTAAACCTTTCCTAAGCATTGTTGATGGGCAAGTGTGAACGAGGGTTGTTGAGGGTCAAGTGTCCTGACCCATAACATCGGCTGTCCATTTCCCTCCACGGATGCCCCTCTGCAACCCTCTCCCATCAAGGGTTTCCATGGAAATAAGGGAGGAATCGCAATTGATGCAACTGCCACGAGAGTGGGCATAGACTCAATGGGCAAAATAGTTATGATCATACGAAATATAAAAAATAAACTAAAGTAAAATAAATATAAAATAATTATGCCCTAAGATTCACACTGATATCAATGGGTGTCTGGTTCCATGTCGGGTATTGGGTCTGATCAAATACAGGAACGGGTGTCAAGGGTTATGGGGAGAAGGCAGGAAAATGGGATTGGGAGGCAGAGATCAGACTTGATTGAATGGCGTGGACTCGATGGACTGAATGGCCTAATTCTACTCTTAGAACTTGTGACCGTGAACAAAATGACAATTTTCCCAGAGTAAGGCTGGGAAGCTCAGTACAATGGGTTTTTCTGTTGTGACAACCACAAGAGTTGAAGGTGCTTCAAGGAACAGACAGGAGGAGATTAACCTGGGCAAATGTCTTTCGCCCTGACTTTGTGTGGGCCTAATCAATTCTTGGTGACGTCGACCCTAGTGAACCAGTCATGCTATTTTAAAGGGATTGCAATGCTCAGAGTCATGGAAATGTTGCAGGTATTTACTTGGCATCTTTTGGGACTTGGCAGACAGAGAGTAAATCCAAAAAAGATAATCCCACAGCTTGAGATGGGCTTTGAAGGGACCAGTATGGCTGATCATCACTCTATGGACAGCTGCTAATGCTGTCATGTAGACTTCCGTACAGCACCAGTGCTCTCTACCCTACACGTTTTGGTGGCTATAAACGGTATTAGCCCCGCACAGTTAGTAATGGTGCTATTTCTGTCCGGTGGTTTTAATTACTTGAGGCATACTTTAAATTGCAAGAGCATAGGCTATGTTCCTTACACGAGTGGCCATTCTAAGTGATGCTCCCTCTTTCTTTCCCGCAGATCTAAAGGGCTCAGCTCAAAATGTCTGACACCGAAGAAGTGTAAGTATCGATTGATAGTTCGTCACTATTTAGTTTAAACTGGGTGCTAAACCAGGGATAAGTTCCTTTCTACATTTACCACCTGCCAGCTACTGTTTCATTTTGAACTTCCTTTAAGATCTGCCTTTGTTGACTTTAAATTGTTGGGGCGGCACAGTGGCACTGCTGTAGAGCTGCTGCCTCACAGCGCCAGAGACCCGGGATCGATCCTGACAGGCAGCACTGCCTGTGTGTAGACTTTGTACCTTCTCCCTGTGAACGCATGGATTTCCGCCGGTTGCTCCAGTTTCCTCCCACATCCTAAAGACGTGCGGGTTTGCAGGTCAATCGGCTTCCCTAAAATTGCCCGTAGTATGTAGGGAGTGGGTGGGATTGTGGGATAACATAGAACTAGTGTGAACGGGTGTTCGATGGTTGGCTGGATCGAAAGGCCTGTTTCCATGCTGTGTCTCTAAACTGAACTATGTGTAACTTTACCTGCGACTAACTTTGTGGGTTTTTTCCTCCCCTCCTATAGGTATGAGGGTAAGTCCATTCATTAATTTGCAAGTAAAATGCAATCAAGTAATCCACACACACACACACACACACACACACACACACACACACACACACACACACACACACACACACACACACACACACACACACACACACACACACACACACACACACACACACACACACACACACACACACACACACACACACACACACACACACACACACACACACACACACACACACACACACACACACACACACACACACACACACACACACACACACACACACACACACACACACACAAAGAAAACATTCCACCCAACAATTCTGTGCTGGTTCCCTGTACCCAATCGTCCCATTCCTTCCACTTTCTCCATTACCTGAAAATGATTCCTTAGACTACCGGTTCAATGCCTTAATGAAAGCCCTGACTGATTCTCTCTCTACCATCTCAGCACACAAGTGTGTTACAAATGAATATTGTTCCTGGAAACTGAAGGATATCCTGTGATACGAATATAAAGTTATGAGAAGCTTAGATAGAATAATCAAAATCCTTTTGGGGGTAACAAGGGTGTAAGGGAAGAGGTAGGAGTCTTAGAATGTTGGGAATATTTGGAATGTTGTCAAAGGAGGTGGTGGAAGTTGATACCTTACTTTGTTTAAGACAGACACTTAAATAGGCATTGAAGGATACAGTCCTAATTCCGGTAGTGAGATCGGTGTAGATTGGCAAAAGGATTTGCTTAGACAATGTCTTCAAAGTGCCTGTCTCTGTGCTGTACCATTCTGCAGCTTTATAATGTGTGGTTCAAATTGGATATATAGAGACAAGCTGTTGTCAGGGATCAGAATTTTAAGACTGACCAAACGCTACAAGGACAATGTAAGGAAAAACAGAGAAACGAGGAACTGCAGATGCTGGTTAATACACAAAAGGACACAAAATGTTGCACTAATTCAGTGGGTCAGGCAGCAACATGGAGAACATGGATGGTTAACATTTCAGATCGAGACCCTTCTTAAAAATGTTTTTCTCAGGGCAGCACAGTAGCGCAGCGGTAGAGTTGCTGCCTTACAAGCGCCAGAGACCCAGGTTCAATCCTGACTATGGGTGCTGTCTGTATTGAATTTGTACATTCTCCCTGGATCACGTGGGTTTTCTCCAATTGCTCCAGTTTCCTCCCTCATCCCAGAGACGTGCGGGTTTGTAGGTTATTTGAGTTCACTAAATTATCCCTAGTGTCTAGAATAGAACTAGTGTACAGTGATCACGGTCGGTGTGTCTCTAAACTGAACACGGGTTTGTTGTAGAATAATAATGGTCTGGAACACACTGTTTTGCTGAGATGATAGAACCAGAATCTTTCTGGACCTCTCCACATCGAGCTTCACGAGTCTTGATCAGCGTTTTTACAGAGGTCCAACATTATCTCCCTGCTTTTGTGCTTAATGTCTCCATTTATGAAAACTAGCACTCCATATCCTTTACGTAGTAGAAGTCATAATAAATATTAGAGAGACAAACACGCTCTTCACCTTCCCAATACAATCGAGGTTAGGCTCGCTGACAAGCAATAGAGACCACTCCAAATTAACCCATTAGAAATCTGGAAGGATGCTTTGGTATAATCAGTGCTTGTGATCATGCATGTATATATATATCATACACATTAACCAAAGTATTAATCAATCATTATTTATGTTGCAAATATTTATATTATGTTGGTATATTGCATTGATAATGTAATCTACAAAATATGATGTATTTAGCTAGATTTAAAATGCAGTTCTGATATTTTAGGTTATATTTAGCATATTTGTAATAGAGATATCAATTAAAGGATGACATTATCAAAATCGGCTAGGAATTATTGGATATATTCATAATATATATGTTCAACCACTATAATATTTTTTTATTTTAAAGTTGGCTTGTTTTAATGTTATATTCTATGATTATACTGATATTGAAAAATACTCAGCTGTTATTTTGTAATTTTCTTAAATATTAGGTCAGTGTGTGCAGTAGCTGTAAGTGATGGGGGCTTTTACATTTTGGTCGACTGTTCTTGGTCCCACAGCAATGCTGCACAGTATCATTAGGAGATGGGGAGAAAGAGAGAGGAGAGAAAGAAAAAAGAGGAGAGACAGATAAATGAGAGAGAGATTGATGAAAGAGAGATAGGTATGAAAGAGGGTGAGAGAAAGAGAGAGTGAGTGAAAGAGTGAGTGAGAGAGAAAGAGAGAGTGAGGGAGAGAGAAAGAGGGATAGAGAGAGTGGAAGGAGAGAGGGAGAGAAAAGGGGAGAGAGGGAGAGAGGGAGAGCAAAAGAAAGAGGGAGAAAGAGAGAGAGAGAGAGGGAGAGAGAGAGAGAGAGAGAGAAAACAACATCCTTAGTTCCCATGAGGTTTTAACCTCCTGCTCTTTTCCTTGCTCTCCACCTTGTAAATAGTTTAAAAAAAAAAGTTTATTACCTTTTACGTTGTTGATTGGTTTTGAAGGAATTCTCCAGATAACATCCAAAACAGTAGACTTTTTAGAAAGTCATCTGCTAGTTTTCTCTGCTCTCGCCCATTTTAATTCCAGTTCCTTTCCTGCACAATTGTTGTGGTGGCGTTAGTAACATCTCAAGCACAGATGGCATGTGTTGGCAAGCTAGTTGACAATGGCATTACAAGCTAGCCTGAACCATAGGTACTATCAGGCTACAAGAGATGGTCTCACCAAACTACGTCTTTGTAAGCTTGGGTTGATCAATCAGAACAAGGTGGTTCAATAACTTATGATGCTGTACTGACTTGATATCCTGACCTTGCACTTTCCAGCAAAGGCCACTGAACAAAGATCAGAATGAGATGTCTAGTTGAAAGCAGTCAGTTCTCATGCAGCTTTCCAAATTGTCTCTCAACTTAGTTTGGTTTACTGTACTGAGGTACAATGAAACGTTTTATTTGCGTGCTACCTAGTCAGAGAAAAGACTATATATGAATACAATCAAGCCGTCTACAGTGGACAGATAAAGGATAAAGGATATAACATTTAGTGCAAAGATATAACTTTGAAGTCAATAAAGATGAAATTGAAAATAATTCAGAGGTCTCCAATGAGGTAGATGTGACATCACGACCACACTCTAGCTGATGAGAGGACTGTTCATTTGCCTAATAACTTGGTGAGGCTGTGGAATTCATTGCCACAGATGGCGGTGGAGGCCAAGTCATTGGGTATTTTTAAAGCGGAGTTTGACAGGTTCTTGATTAGTACGGTTGCAGGTAACAGAGAGCAGGAGAATGGGGTTGAGAGGGAAAGATAGATTGCCCATGAGTGAATGGTAGAGTGGACTCAATGGGCCGAATTGCCTGATTCTGCTCCTATGACTTATGAACATAACAGTGCCTGCGACTCGGTTACTCAAGCTTAGTTAGGATTCTGGCTGGGACCCTCGAGGTAGAGTAATTGTGGCTTCTCCAATGCACAACTAGTCTTGAAGCCCATCGGGGAAACGTTCCAAGCCGAGAAATCGGCAATTATCATCATATTTTCTTTTTGACGTTGGATTACAGAACATGAGGAACATGAGGAACATGGAGAGGGAGGTAATGATGTTGATTCCCAATGTTTCTTTTCCATCCACAGTACCTTTTACTAACATAATTTAATCATTCCGATGACTCTCCAGTATTTTGTCTGGACCGTTCTTCACGTATGAATCCAGGTTGAAAATATTGGCAGACTTTTCTTTAACCTTTACACTTACAGTTACCTTAGAGGTTACAGATAGGATTCAAGTGTTAATCCTGTCTGAGGGTCTACCTCAGATTGACCAGCTGAATGAAATCTGGATGTTGAATTTGGAGCATTCTTCATTTGAACGGACTTGTAACAACTCATAGAGTCATACAGCACAAAAACAGGCCCTCCAACCTAACTAGCCCACGATGATCAATATGCCCCTTCTACACTAGTTCCACCTGCCTGCATTTGGCCCATATCCCTCTAAACCTATCCTTCCATGTACCTGTGTAAAAGTTTCTTAATGCATCTCATGTACCGAAAAGAGATGCCTCCTGTTTTTAGGTCTTCTCTTATCACAAAGCATCATAGAAATTTTGGTTAGAGTTTATATTTTGATTTCCACCTCTCTTCGGCCCACGGTGTCCATGCCGAACATGATGCCAAGTCAAACTAATTACCTCTGCCTGCACATGATCCATATCCCTCCATTCCCTGCATATCCATGTGTCTAAAAGCTTAAATGACACTATTGTAACCATCTCCACCACCACTCCTGTTAGTACGTTTTAGACACCCACCACCCACTGCATAAAAACAATTTGCCCCACACATCTCCTTCAAACTTTACACTTCTCACCTTAAAGCTATGGCCACTCTTCGAGATTTCCACCCGAGTAGAAAGGTTCTGACTGTCTACCCTCTCTATGCCTCTCATCATTTTATATACATCTATCGTGTCGCCCCTCAACCTCTGGCATTCCAGAAAAAATAATCTATTTGTCCAATCTCTCCTTATAACCAATATCTGCTAATCCAGGCACCATTCTGGTAAACCCCTTCTGGACTCTCTGCAAAGCTTCAACGTCCTTCCTATAATGAGACGACCAGAACTACACACAGTTGTTGAATACAATAACATTTAAAATGGTACAAACCCTGTGAAATGTACACATTGCCTAATTTGAAATGACCGTAGTGGAATTCTATTTGATTAGAGAAATAGATCTTAAGGGTGTGTGGTGTCTGTTTGTAAAGGAATGATACAAACCGTTGCATACCTTTCCAAATTTGAAATCAAATCATGGCATTGTTAATGTTAAGATTTGTAAATTACCTTAAACACTGATCATTAACAGAAGAAAAAAAAATCTAAACAGAAGAAGTTGTCAATTAAATATATTTACACAGTGATTTTTTTTCTAATAAGGGGAAGTGAAGTTCTGATATATGCAAGAGGTTAATTCCTCCCATATTAATTTCAAGGAATATTTATGTTCATTTTTTGCTTCAAATGAAATTTGTGTTTGTTTCAAACATTATTGGAGTAATCAAAATGAAATGCAAGAACACATGGGAATTAGATACTAAAATGCACGCAGATAAATGCATTTGCATATATCATGATTTCACGCTGATTTGAATTTGGAAATATGTGTATGTAGGTGTTGTATCAAGTTGTGGTTCTAATATTTCAATTTGCAAGTAGGTTTTAGTGTTATGGAATTTATATCTACTGTGAAGTTTTGCATTGAATGTGAATGTTTTAAATCTGTTCAGAAAAGCTGAATCTTTGAGCATGAGTTAGATATGTTGGTAAACCTTTTCAGAGCCAAGTTGAAGTGGGTTTCCATTGTAATTACAATTGTTCGCTGATGCATAAACATACATTTTTAAAGTTGGTAAATCTTCTGCCTACGTCTGGGATTTCGTTTGTAATTTACTTAATTTTTCCTGCAACAATTTTGAGCCCTTACGGCAACATTTATTTTCCCATTCCTGTGATCTTCCTATTGAACAATGGTGTAACTGAAATCCTGCTGTGATCCAGCCAAGAATATTATAAAATTATCTTGCTTTTGTTTTTCCGTGCTTCCAAACAAAATTCTGCTTATGTGTAACGTAGCATCAGTAGATAGATATATTTAAGCTTCAAGAATAACACATGATAGTCATTGTAAAGTTATCATTCGGCATGAGTTGTGAGCCTCTGGAACTTAAAAGTGTTGGAATGATACGGGCATTTTTAGAATGATAATAAATGCCTCTCATTTCTATGGTTAAACGGTATTTGTGCATGGAGTGGAGTTTTGTTTTGTGTTGACTTTTTTTTCTTTATGATATGATTTGATTTATAATTTATAATTTTTTTTCTGCCAATATTGTGCCTTTACTGCTTTTTCAATCCAATGTGCTGCATTGCCGCTTTGCTGTTGCCTTACGCTAACAACATCAGAAGAAGAAGTTGCTGAGGAAGGTATGTGATGCAATATCCCCTTGCTCACCCTTTATGTTTCTTTTTAACTTTCACTCCCCATTCTTTGTCTTCTTACATTTCATCTTTCCCTATTCTTCAACTTAGTTTCCACTGTTCTTTTGTCTTCAATAACCCCTTACTTCTCCATAACTCAGTATTTCTTCAGTCCTGGTTTGCATTCTCTCTAATTTTCTTCGATTTAACTTTTTTTTTAATCATCATATCTTCTTTAGTTGTTATTTTATTTCTCATCTCTGTATCATTCTTAATCATGTCTGCAAAATTATTCTGACTCTTTCACTTTTACTGAATTATTATCATGTCTTGCTTCATCATTATACTTCTGTCACGATCATCAAATATTGGGTAACTTTCAAAATCATTAATCATTTTTCATCTTCTATCATTTCTAATGATCACGTTTTCTCTATTATCTCTAACAATTCAGTAACATGTTAATCATCTTATCATTTCCATCCATTGTGTCTCCTTCTTTACTAAATTATCCTGCATCAATTAGCACCTCTAATTATTAGTTTAATTTAGAGATACAGCATGGAAACAGGCCCTTCGACCCACCAAGTGCACGGTAACCATCGATTACCGTTCACACTAGTTCTACGTTATCCCACTTTCACATCCACTCCGTACACACCGGGGACAATTTACAGAGGATCAATTAACCTCCAAACACATACGCCTTTGGGATATGGGAGAGAACCGAAGAACCCGGAGGAAACCTGCGCGGTAACAGGGAGAAGGTACAAACTCCACACACATACAGCACCCGAGGTCAGGATCGAACCTGGGTCTCTGGCACTGTGAGGCAGCGGCTTTACCAGCTGCGCCACTGTGCCACCCTTACATTTTACACTGTTTAACTCGTTAACTCATGTTTATGTGACAGTTGCTGTTTCTTCCACTGATTTTAAAATACAGTGGTTTAATTAAAAAACATGAGCAGGAGAGATATTGCAAATACTTACTCACTGGGCGCTCATTTGGCCTGTGGATAGACAGTTATTGGGTTGATTAAATAAGTGATGCAAGAGAAGTGTTTCTCTTGCATTTTGGTGGTGATTTGTTGGTGCTGCCATTTATCTGTTGCATAACTGGCTTTGCTCTTCAACATGCAGTATTAACGTATACTTTGGTTCTTTGCATTTGCTGCTGACTGCTTGTTCTTGGCCTTTCCCAGAAACATATGCGGAAGAAGGTATGCTTCTCTTCGTTATTTCAAATCTCCTTTCCAGGGGTTATGTTGTATCAGCTGCATTTTGTTACTTGTGTTTCTTGATTGCCAATAATTTTCACCTACTCTGCCTGGTAGCCTCACAGAATGCCCCTGCAAACGTTTAGCATCTGGTTTTGGCTATTCATCCCCTGCCCAATTTCACCTTAACCAAGCCCCTTTGATAGTAGGTTAAGGCCTCCCAAATTCAGACTATGATAATTGCACTCTGGGGGAAAAGTTCTGAATGTCTACCCCATTGTGCCCCAGTGGAAGGATCTGCAGGCATTAGGGAGGGTCCATAGCAAGGACATTTATGAGGATGATTGGGTTAACAAATGATGAGCGTTTGAAGGCACTGGGCCTGCACTCACTGGAGTTTAGGAGGATGATAGGGGAACCTCATTGAAAGTTACCAAACAATGAAAGGCCTGGATAGAGTGAATGTGGAGAGGATGTTTCCACTAATGGAAGAGTCTTGGACCAGAGGACATAGACTCAGCATAAAAAGAGGCATCTTTAGAAAGGAGCTGAGGAGGAATTTCTTTAGTCAGAGGGTGGTGAATCTGTGGAATTCATTGTCACAGACGGCTGTGGGGTCCAAGTCAATAGATAGTTTTAAGGCGGAGATTGACATATTCTTAATTAATACGCGTCAGGTTTTATGGGGCGGAGGCAGGAGTATGGGGTTGAGAGGGAAAGATAGATTAGCCATGATTGAATGGCAGAGTAGACTTGATGGGCTGAATGGCCTAATTCTGCCCCTAGAACTTTTGAACATATCTATGCCTCTTGCCCTGGAAAGAGGTCACGTCTTATGAGTGAGTCTTTTTCTGCACAAGCAATCCCAGACATCGATTATTTTCCTGAGTTCATTCTCTTTTACTTTTAAATCCAAAACGCAAAGGGCCTCAGAAATTCTGTCATGATTTTGGGTTGGCTGTTTAACCACCAATAGTATTAGTTCCATTCTTTCTTTTATCTCCCATGGATTACTTTCAGTCTTCAAGTGATTATATGCTGATTTTTATTTTAGTTTAGTAGCTAATTTAATTTGAAAGACATTCTGAACAGTATACTTACCGAGCATGATAGTTGTCTTCATAATCTTACCAATAAGAAATTTTGTGTTTTTTTTTTGTAAAACCAGCATCTGCAATTCCTTGTTTCTCCTTTCATCCTATCCTTCCCTCCTCCACCCTCTCCACAACATAAAGCTCTCACTCGATCTCCCACTTCGATATGAAACATTAACTCTATTATGCTACCTGACCTGCTGAGTATTTTCGTATTTTTTAAATTCATTTTTCAAGCATCTAGAATTTAGTGGATTTTCATAAGGTCTGATTGTCCAGACTGATTATCCCGTTATTCCCTTTATCATGCATCTGTACACTGTGGGCAGCTTGATTGCAATCATGTATAGTCTTTCTGCTGACTGGATAGCACGTAATAAAAAAAAGCTTTTCATTGTACCTCGGTACACGTGACAATAATCTAGACTAAACTAAACTAATCCTTGGATGGTTGAATAAAGGATGTATCATTAGATGCATGATTCACATTCTTAATCATAGAATATAGCACAACAACAGACCCTTCGGCCCACAACATCTGTGCTGAACATGATGACAAGACCATCTCTCATCTACCTGCACATCATCCATATCCATCCATTCCCTGCTAAAATGGCAAAAATAAAGGCAAACTGAAATGTGGATGTCACACAATACATTTCACCCTCTGCATGTCTTGCCATCCATCACTCGTTCAGACTCCAAATGGAAAGTTTATCAACATTCCAGGCCTTGTTCATAGACAGTCTACACCACAAACAGCTCTAAGAGCAAATACCAAAGCTTCACACTTGCGTTTGGGGATCAAAAGCTTAGACTGTTGGCAAGGAATCAGCTCCAGATGTCTACTTTTGTTCTGCCACTGTGAACCCTTTCATTCTTGAAATGCCCGGAACGCAAGTTGCTTGAATGATGTGTTAATTTTATTCACTTGTGTTTCTTCATAACAAAAGTGGCCTTTACCTCAAAGGATAGGCAGTGTGAGCATATGAAGTCAATTGGAATTCATGTAGTGTTAAAAGTGTCAAGGAATGGAGCTTTGTTTTTGCATACTTTTCTTCAGTGGTGTATCAATACAAATTCTAACTTTTTCTGTGTCAATATTGTTTCTTTTCTGCTTTCCTATCACACGATCTGTTCGCTGCACTGCTGTTTTGCTGCTTGTCCCTCACTAACATCTTTAGAGGAGGCTGCAGCAGAAGAAGGTATGTAATGAAACACCCATGAATCATCTGCTTTCATTTTCCATTCATTTTGTTTCCTTACTCTCACTCTTGTCATTTCATTATTTTCTCTCTTTCTTTCACTTCATCAATTCTTCTTCTCTGCATTCTTCTCTATCACTCGTGTTCTAGTTTACTGCTTCATTCACCTGTTCTCTTTCAATCGCCACTTCCACTTTCCGTTTTCATGCCTCATCTTCAATTTGCTCATTTTATTTTTCTTCACCTCTCAATCATTTCCCACCATCAACAGTCCTAATTATTCCATATACTGTACCTGAATCCCTGATTATTGCTGATCACTCATTATCACCAATTATTTTATGCCTTGAAGTTTTCTTGATCATTTCCTATGGTAATCGAAGTTCTAGTTTGGTGTAATTTTAATCGCCATTGATTTGAGACATGATTCGGGGAGTTGACAACGTTTGATGATTAAATTAGTGGAGTTCAAGGGGTTTCATTTGTTAATCTGGTGGTTCTTCACAACAGAGTCTTTGCTGCATTAACATTTTATCCAACGCTCAGTATTAACATGTACTTTGCTTCTTTGTATTCGTCGCTCTTTGCATGTACCTGGCCTCACCCAGAAGTCCACCATGAAGAAGGTACGTTGCTTTGTTAATCCAAGTCTCTTTCATGGTAAATGTTTTGGTACGTAGAGACATAGAGTCATACTGCACGGAAACAGACCCTTCGGCTCGACTCGTCCACGCCAGCCAAGATGCCCCGTCTAAGCCTGTCCCATTTGCCCGCATTTGGTCCATATCGCTACAACTCTTTCCAATACATCTATCTATCCAAATGTCTTCTAAATGCTGTTGTTGCACCTCCCTCAATTACCTTCTCTGGCAGCTCGTTCTGTGTACCCACCACCTTCTGAGTGATAAAGGTGCTCCTCAGGTTCTTATTAAATCTTTCCCCTCTCACCTTAAACCAATGTCCTCTGGTTCTTGATTCCCCTACCCAAGGTAAAAGATTCTGTGCATTGACCCTATCTATTCCCTCACAATTTTATACACCTCTGTATTGCCTGCCCAATCCCTCCCTATACCTCAGGCCCTCAAGACTTGGCGACGTCCTCATAAATCTTCTATGCACTCTTTTTAGCTTAATGACATCCTTCCTACAGCAAGGTGACCAAAACTGAACACAATACTCCAAATGCCTCATCAATGTCTTGTACAACTGTTATATAATGTCCCAACTTCTATACCATGACTGATGAAGACCAAGGTACCAAAAGCCTTCTTGACTACCCTATCTACCTGTGATGCCACATTCAGGGCACAGTGCACCTGTACTCCTAGATCCCTCTGCTCTACAACCTCCTCCAAGGCCCTGCCATTTGCTGCACATTAAAAAGGAGACAATAAGATGTCCACTTATATTTTCGAGGATACAAAAGTCTATGACATTTGGGACAATCTTGACTTTGGCATGGCATGTGGTTAGAAAAAGTATGCACAGACTTACCACACTGTGGCAGCTTAATGCACGTTTGTTTAAGGTGGTTAAGGTGGCTATCTGATTCAGGATGGGCACACTAACTAAGAACTTGTGGTATCATTAATACTCGAATGGCATTCTAGTCGCCCACTGTTCAGGAACCCAGCCTGAACACCCTGCTCAGTCAAAACTGTTGGGTAAGAAGCAAGTTGTTTCATTGTGGTGTTCAGATTGCATTCTCAGGGGGAAAAAAATGGTGTCGTCCTATTGAGATTGTTCACATTTAAGCAATATTTGTGTCAAGTGGGTGTGAATAAATATATGGTGCATGCTTGAACAAACCTCTATGTAACGGTATAAATGCAAAAGTTTTACATTTTATGCTGCATCATCAAATAATTTGGACATGGTAGGAGATTCTTCATATTTGGGCATATATCACTGAAAATCTATGAGAATCATAGGAATAGACACAAAATGCTGGAGTAACTCAATGGTTCAGGTAGCATCTTTGGGGGAAATGGACAAGTGATATTTTGGTTCGGGATCTTATTCCCAACCCGAAATGTCACCTATCCGTGTTCTCCAGGGATGCTGCCTGACCTGCTGAATTACTCCAGCATTTTGTGTCTTTCCTTGGTAAAAAAGCATCTGAAGTTCCTGGTCTCGGTACTATGAGAAACATAATCAGTGGCACAGCCAACTCCTATTTGTGTCTGGGAATAGTGTTCAGAACATCAGCACGGAACAACTCGTGGAAATATGCTTGAATTCTGACATTGCGAATAAGTTCACGTGGGTCAACACGATCATTTATTTTTGTTCACCTAGAGTTGAGAAACTAAATCATGAAATTTAACGAGCAAATGAGGTCCAATTTAACCTTATTTATTATAAAGTCAATGTAAGCAGAGGATTATATCGATGCTGACAAAAAGATTCAGTCCATTCATGAACACACTGTTGAATCTGACCGAGACATAGTCACATCTGAAACTAAAAGATTTTTATTCATGTATGTCTAATTGGTCATTCTGGATTCCTATTAATTGTCGTAACAAAACAGGATTGAAAGGATGCTAATTCGTAGTGAAATATTTGAATATATGTTGAGCATCTTTAGACTTAGAGATACAGCTTGGAAACAGGCCCATTGGCCCACCGAGTCCGCGCCGGCCAGCGATCACCCCGTACACTATCCCACACACTATAGACAATTTACAATTTACAGAAGCCAATTAACCTACAAACCTATACGTCTTGGGTGGAAATAGTTTCTGTACAAAACTTTAATAAGCATAAAGCTGGTTCAGAGAATAGTATAGCATGTGAATAGGCCATTCGGCCCACAATGTCTGTGCCCGAACATGATGCCGTTAAACTAATCACCTCTGCCTGCATGTGATCCATATCCCTCCATTTTCTGCATATCCTTGTACCAATCCAAAAGCCTTTTAAACCCCACTAGCATATCTGACCCCATCACCGCACCTGGCAGCATGTTCCAGGCTCTCATCACCCTCTGTGTAAAAACAAAACGTGCGCATATCTCCTTTTAAACATTTCCACTTTCATTTAAATACTGAAATATGTTGAAGTGGAACCCTTGGCCTTTTGATGGTTCCAAACGGAAATCAAAATTTGTGGATGTTTAAATTATTCTGGCTTCCGATAAATGGAGTGAATGGGACATCCTGGCTGATTGTTCAGAGTTCATTGACAACATTGAACAGTACAACAAGGGACCAAGCCCTTCAGCCCTCAATGTCCATGCCGAACATGATGCCAAGATTCACTAATCTCATCTGTTTGCACGTGATCCATATTCCCCCCATTCCCTACATACCTGCCACTGTCATATCTGTGTAGGAAATAACTACAGACGCTGGTTTAAATTGAAGGTAGATCCAAAATGCATCGCAAAGGCGGGGGCCAGGGCAAGCGGGGGGAGTGCTGTCTGAAATTCACACGGTGCAAAGCCAAGGTGATACAGACACACACCGCGATGAACAAGAAGGTTGGCGCTGTAATTAAGACAGCTAGCACAGTGTACCGTAAGTCCTTTAAAAGAGGGGGAGAGACAGGGGAGGTGGGGGGGAGAAGGGGGAGAAGAAGTGGAGACAACTTTTAAGAAGCCAGAAATACCCAGCTATGAAGTTCGGCTGACATTTATTTTTACCGGTCGGTTATCCTTGGTTCTGAAAACTCCTGCTTACATTTTTTCCCCAATGAGCCAATGAAAATGATTGGTCAGCAAAGGTGATTAACTAAAAGTACCTACGATACCTCGACCACCTACAACTACATGGCGACCCCACTACAACTGCACCTACGACTACAGGATTATCAACTATCTCCATGGCGACCAATTTATGGTCGCAGAAAATTTTTCACCGTGTTGAAAAATTTGCAGCGACCATACTGAGGCTGCGACTAGTTCCCAGAATGCGGGAACTCCTCGCGACCATGAAGGAGACTTACCAGAGACCACCAGTGAACATGTGGCGACCATGTGGCGAGCGCAGAGTCTCCTGCACTCGCCTAAAAAGTCGCCTGTGGGACAGGCCCATAAATGTAATAATTAAACTAATCTCCTTTGCCTACAATTCCATCATTCCTTGCATATCCATGTGCCCATCTAGAATCCTCAGAAACATCCCAATCGTATCTGCCACCTCCACCCCCAGCAGCACTGGAAATACATATAATCTGCAGTCAGTTTGCAAACTTCACATAAGTGGAAGTATTCTATTAAACACATTGATTTAATCATGTTTTGTGTAATTCACAGTTTATGACTATGAAGATGAAGGTGGTATTTTAATTTCATCTTCAAAGACCAATATACCTACTTAACCAGTTTTTTTCTTCCTGCATTTTCTGAGTTTGAAATCTTGTAAATACGTAATTTAAGGTGATTCAAGAGCAGACTATATATATATAGCTGCAAGATGTAATAATCACCATAACTGCAGAGATCAGTGCAGTGCTTTCTTTATGGATTGATTTATAATGTTCATTTAAAATTGTTAACCATGTACTCTCAATTTCATAATCTGGCTTCAATTTATTCCTTTGTTCATATTTCTTTAAGATGTTGCAAGTTTAGTGTTGCTTTGGCAATGCCATAACTGTCTTTGTTTCATGAGCCAATCTACATTCGTCGAGTAAAACACAAACTGCTGCAGGAACTCGGTGGGTCAGGCAGCATCTGTAGTGGTAGTGGATAGTTGATGGTTTGGGCCGGGACTGCCATAAAAAGGGTCCTGACCTGAAACGTCGCCTGCCCATTCTCTCCACAGATGCTGCATGACCATCCCCCGCACCCCACCCCACCCCACCCCCACTGTTCCTCCAACACTTTGTGTTTTAATCATGATTCCAACATCTGTATTTCCTTGTGTCTATCTTTATGTGCGTGTGTCTGTCTGTGCATGAGTATGTGTGTGTCTGTCTGATGTCTGTGGGTGCCTGTGTGTGTCGATATGAGGTCCATGTGTGTGTATGTGTGTTTGTGTCTGTCAGAATATGTTTGTGTGTGTTCCTATAGGTGTGTCCGTCTGTGTGTGTCTGTCTGATGTCTATGTGTGTCCAGGTGTGTGTGTATTTGTGTGTGTCTGGCGAGCTGTATGTATTTCTGTGTGTGTGTGTGTGTGTGTGTGTTGGTCTCAGAATGTGACAATAGTAAAGATGCCTTCGAGTGAAGGATAGGTTGCTAATTGGATGATGGATGTGGCAGAGATGCCAAGGCAGCTGATAAAAACAGGGGAATGAATCGACCTAACATTCCAAAAATAACTTTCTTTGCATGAAACATATTTATATTTTAAAGTAAAGGCAACTTACAAAGTATGTGCAAGTCATACAGAGTGGCAATATCAATTATATTACAGCTGGAATTTGTGTTTGCATTTTGCACTCTAATTATTCTCCATGGGGAAATGACAGAAGCTGTTGAGTGGGAAGCTGGATATTTTAAGGCTGTAAACCAGGGATTGGCAACCTACGGCCCCCGGGCCGAATGCGGCCCGTAACCCAAAATCATCCGGCCCGCGGGCGGATTTTTTTCCCCCTTAATCATCCGGCCCGCCGAGCGCCCCGAGCAGCGGCCGGGCTCTTGTTGTACCGCATCCTGCGCAAAGCCGCCAGCATGGCCACGCACCTTCTGTGAACACGTTTAAGAAAGAACTGCAGATGCTGGAAAAATCGAAGGTAGACAAAAATGCTGGAGAAACTCAGCGGGTGAGACATGCAAAGATTGCATGAGGCTGCCTCACCCGCTGAGTTTCTCCAGCATTTTTGTCTACCTTCTGTGAACACGTGATTTGATGCCAGCCATCCGGGGCGGGATCATGTGAACACGTGATAGATGTGGCCCGCCATCCGCTCACAGACATGCGTCCCGGCCCCTATGTAGAACACAGTTGCCGACCCCGTGCTGTAAACCATTTCCCGGCTTTAGTGACACTGCCGTTATGATGAATGCACATGGCATCCAATTCTACATCAACACTCACACCCATTTGTGATTTGATTTGGTGATCATTGTCGACGAGGTTTACTTTGCAGGAATCAAGTGTGCCTCATTATTTGGGAAGAAATGATTCATCAATTGACTGAGTCCAATCCCAAAACATCTGTTGGGAGAAATTAGAGGATAAATCATCCGTGACGCCGATCACTTTTTCAATGGCTGTCTGGGATCAAAGATCAGATCTCGGACTGAGATACTGTAAGACGTCCATCACCTTCAGAGCTGAACCACAAAGGAGTGAACACCATCCGTGAGAAGAATTAGAGTGCAAAATTGTATTTGTAGTGCGATAGATTTTCATTTATTTTTGATTTGATGCTATGTCGCATTTTTATTTTTATTGCACGTGAGGAACCTAATTTCTAATTTGCTTTTTCCCCCCCATGTTGCAGAGGAGGAAAAGCCAAAACCAAAGTGAGTAGAGAATTGTTATGACCATTGAGATTTATTTAATTGAAGATAGACAAAAATGTTGGAGAAACTCAGCGGGTGAGGTAGCATCTATGGAGCGAAGGAATAGGTTTCGGGTCGAGACCCTTCTTCAGACTGATGTGGAGGTGGGGGGCAGGAAGAAGAAAGGAAGAGGCGGAGACAGTAGGCCGTGGGAGAGCTAGGAAGGGGAAGGGAAGGACGGAGAATGCAAGGACTACCTGAAATTGGAGAAGTCAATGTTCATACCGCTGGGGTGTAAACTGCCCAAGCGAAATATGAGATGCTGCTCCTCCAATTTGCGGTGGGACTCACTCTGGCCATGGAGGAGGCCCAGGACAGAAAGGTCAGATTCGGAATGGGAGGGGGAGTTGAAGTGCTGGGCCACCGGGAGATCAGGTTGGTTAGTGCAAACCAAGCGTAGGTGTTGGGCAAAGCGATCGCCAAGCCTACGCTTGGTATCACCGATGTAGAGCAGCTAACACTTAGAGCAGCGGATGCAATAGATGAGGTTGGAGGAGGTGCAGGTGAACCTCTGCCTCACCTGGAAAGACTGCTTGGGTCCTTGGATGGAGCCAAGGGGGGAGGTAAAGCGACAAGTGTAGCATTTCCTGCGGTTGCAAGGGAAAGTACCAGGGGAGGGAGTGGTTTGGGTGGGAAGGGACAAATTGACTAGGAAGTTACAGAGGGAGCGGTCTCTGCGGAAAGCCGAAAGGGAAGCCGGAGATGAGAAGATGTGGCCAGTGGTGGGACCCGTTGGAGGTGGCGAAAATTTCGGAGGATTATCTGTTGTATGTGACGGCTGGTGGGTGGAAGGTGAGGACAAGGGGGACTCTGTCCTTGTTACGAGTGGGGGTATGGGGAGTGAGAGCAGAGCTACGGGACATAGAGGAGACCCTGGTGAGAGCCTCATCTATAGTCGAAGAGGGGAACCTCCGTTCCTTAATGAATGAGGACATCTCCAATGCCCTGGTTTGGAACACCTCATCCTGGGTGCAGATGCGGTGTAGATGGAGAAATTGGGAGTAGAGGATAGAGTCCTTACAGGAAGCAGGGTGGGAAGAAGTGTAGTCCAGATAGCCATGGGAGTCATTGGGTTTGTAGTAGAAATAATTGAAGAGATTGAAGAAGAATTCAAGAGAGAAATAGATCAGGTAGACGCAAGGAGTCTTTTGGGGACTCGAGAACCAGAGGACATAGATTTAAGGTGACGGGGGAATAATTCAAAGGGAACCCGAGGGGTAACTTTTCTACACAAATGACAGTGGATGCATGGAACGAGCTGCCAGAGGAGGCCGTTGAGGCAGAGAACCATCTCAATGTTTAAGAAACATTTAGACAGGTATATGGATCTGGTAGGTTTATAGGGATATGGGTCAAACACAGCCAGGTGGGACTAATGTAGATGGGGCATGTTGGTTGGTGTGAACTAGTTGGGCCTGTTTACACGCTGTATGACCCTATGAAATCTATGCAGAAATCTCAACACCAGGTCACGATCACTGCCATGTGTGGTTACCATCAAACTTGGTGTGGTATACGTCACAGAGCCATAGAGTCATACAGCATGGAAACAGGCTCTTTGGCCCAACTAGGCATTATGTTCAGCACAGACATCCTGGGCCAAAAGGCCTGTTCCTGTGCTATAGTTTTTCAATGTTTCTGTGTTCCACTTGAGTCTGGGGATTTGATTCTTTGTCCTTGCAATAGCAGAAGGGAAAGGAATAATTTCCATTAGGTGGGATAGTCTCAACATCCATAGAATTCGCTGAAGAAGAGTCTCGCCTCGAAACATCACCCATTCCTTCTCTCCAGAGATGTTGCCTGTCCCGTTGAGTTACTCCAGCTTTTTGTGTCTATCGTAGAATACGTAGTTTGGCAACAGTAAAGTAAATATTGTTTTTCACCTTACATCAACGGAGCAGAAAATGAAGGTGTTTCATTTTCCCTGTTCTTCACCACAAAGAAGAACAATTACAAATCTTTGTTTCATAAAGTGTTTAAATTCCAACTAATATTAACATCTGATGCTTTTCTTCTCAGAGTAACTGCTCCCAAAATCCCAGATGGAGAGAAAGTTGACTTTGATGTGAGTGAAGTATTTAAGGAAATTTAAAAATGCACGCGTTACTATCTATATGTTGCTGGTTTTGGTAAATTTTCATGCAAGCTTGCCTCCATTTGCCAGGACATTGAGTGTGAGTCAGAAAGTCATAGTGCAGCTTTATAGGAGTTTGGTTAGGCCGCATTTGGAGTATTGCGTACAGTTCTGCCCACCCCATTACAAGACAGATATGACGACTTTGTGGAGGAGGTTTACCAGACGCTGTCCGGTTTAGAGGCTATTTAGTTACAGGGAGAGGTTGGATGGACTTAGATTGTTTTCTCTGAGGTGCCGAGGTTGAGGGGAGACCTGATAGAAGTATTTACAATTATGAGAGGCATAGTTAGTCAGGGTAGACAGTCAGAAACTTTTTCCCAGGGTGGAAATATCAAAGACTAGATTTCTAGATTTCCTTGCTGCCTTTCACACTCTATTACTTATGGGCCTGTCCCACTCAGGCGATTTTTCAGCAGACTGCCGGCGACTTTCAAGTTGCCGGCAGTCGCCTGAAAAACCGGGAACTGGAACGGCGACTGTCAGAGTGGAACACACACATACACAAACACATCGCTTCCTTCACCAGCCCGTGTGAATTTTTTAGACAGTGCACCCCCGCTTGCCCTGTCTAAAAAATTCACACAGTGCAAAGCCAAGGTGATACAGACACACACCGTGATGAACAGGAAGGTTGGCGCTGTAAAAAGACGGCTAAAGCCTTTAAAAGGGGGGGGAGAAGGGAGGGAGAAGGGGGGAGACAGAGTTGAGACAACTTTTAAGAAGCCAAAGATACCCGGCTGTGAAGCTCGGCAGACATTTAACAATACTGTTAAAGAAGGAACTGCAGATGCTGGAAAATCGAAGGTACACAAAAATGCTGGAGAAACTCAGCGGGTGCAGCAGCATCTATGGAGCGAAGGAAATAGGTAACGTTTCGGGCCGAAACCCTTCGGCCCGAAACCCGAAACGTTACCTATTTCCTTCGCTCCATAGATGCTGCTGCACCCGCTGAGTTTCTCCAGCATTTTTGTGTACCTACCATTTAACAATACTGGTTGGTTATCCTTGGTTCTGAAAACTACTGCTTATCTTTTTTTTCCCCAATGAGCCAATGAAATTCACCGGTCAGCACCAGCTCAAACCTACGAGAACGTCTGAGAACCTTCGACCTCCTGGCAACCCACTAGGACCTCCTGCCGACCCACCTACGGCTTGAGAATTCTCGCTTCTCTCCACGGCGACTTCATTCTAGTCGCCGCTAATTTTTCAACATGTTGAAAAATTCACGGCGACCATAATGAGGCCGCGTATAGTTCCCACAATGTGGGAACTCCTCACGACCATGAAGGCAACTCCCCGGCAACCACCCGCGAACATGTGGCGACCATGTGGCAACTGCATAGTCGCCTAAGTGGGACAGGCCCATCAGGTCTTCGTTTAAAGCTCAGAACTTATTTTGTTTTTGTAGAATAGCATTGTGGTATAAGAGCAGCACAGGGGTAGAGTTGCTGCCTCACAGTGCCAGAAACCTGGCTTTGATCCTGACTGTCTGTGCGGAGTTTGCAAGTTCGCCCAGTGACCGCGTGGATTTCCTCTGGGTGCTCCGGTTTCCTCCCACATTCCAAAGGCAAGCGGGATGTAGGTTTAATTGGTCCTCCTTAAATTGCCCCTGGCGCCAATGTGTAGGGAGTGGATGAGAACGTGGGATAACATAGAACTAGTGTGAACAGGTGTTCAATGGTCGACATGGACTCGGTGGGCCGAAGGGCCTGTTTCCATGCTGTATCTCTAAAACTGAAAGTAAAGAAAGTCACTCTAGAATACTCTCCCACTGATTAGTGCAGTTCTGTTCAAGGGAGGCAAAAGTGTTTAATTGTCATATGTCCCAAAATGGATCAATGAAATTCTTAATTGCAGCAGCACAACAGATACAGGGAACATAGTACAGGTCCACCATCGATTTTCCGGCAATTGGTAGTAGGGCCCCTTCTTTCACCCTGACAAAATACCCCACACCCCCCCCCCCCTCCCCTCCCCCGGAAGTACCCATGAAAATGTGGTGCCTACACCGAATGAGACGGCCGATCACGACCTTAGCAGGACTTCCGCGGCTAATGGTGGGTCGAATTTACCTCTTGCGGCAGGGGCTCTGGGACCGACCCGGCCGGAACTGGCATTTCCGTTTCCCCTAGCCGACTTCCCAGGACGATATTTGTGGGCCGGAATCTCGCCTTGGTGCTTTGCTCGCAGTAGACAATTACAAATAAAACATTATAATTCGAACATGTGAAGATTTAAATAAAATACCAGAGCAAAAGAAAGGCTACAGACTTTTGGCTGTTGAGTGGAGCTGCTGCTCATGGTAAAAGCTGTTTTTATGTCTGGCTGTGGCGGCTTTGACAGTCCGGAGTCGCCTTCCAGGCAGAAGTGCTTCAAAGAGTTTGTGGCCAGGGTGAGAGGGGTCAGAGATGATCTTACCAGCTCGCTTCCTGGCCCTTGAAGTGTACAGTTCGTCGATGGGGGGAAGGTTGCAGCCAATAGCAATTGAGGAGGAGGAAAAGCTATTCAGGAGACAGAAAAGCCGGAAATCTCCAGGACCGGACAATGTTTCCCCCTCTACCCTCAAGCCCTGTGCCGAGCAACTGGCACCCGTCTACACGGACATTTCCAATCGGTCCCTGCAAACCTGTACTGTCGCTGCCTGCTTCAAAGTCTCAACTATTGTTCCCGGTATCCAAAAAGCCAAGCATTACTTGTCTTAATGACTACAGGCCTGTTGCACTGACCTCTGTAATCATGAAGACCATTGAAAGACTCATGGGCCTGTCCCACTTATGCCTGTATGGTCGTGAGTAGTTGCCCAAAGAGTCGTCCCTTTTTCTGGTCGCCGCTGGATTTTCAACATGTTGAACATTTTCGGCGACCTGCTGTGACTATGACGGGCACCAGCAGTCACCGAAAAAATCGAGTAAGTGGTACAGGCCCTTTATGCTGGCCCACCTGAAAAATATCACAAACCCCCTGCTGGACCCCCTGCTGTTTGCATACCGGGCCAATAGATTAGTGGATGAAGCAGTCAACCTAGGCCTGCACTTCATCCTTCAGCACCTAGACTGCCAGGGGACCTATGCAAGGATTTTGTTTGTTGATTTTAGCTCTGCATTCAACACCATTGTGCCAGAGCTACTACTCTCCAAACTCTCCCAGTTGACTGTGCCTGAACCCCTCTGTCAGTGGATCACCAACTTCCTGACAGACAGGAAGCAGCATGTGAGGCTGGGAAAGCACATCTCAGACTCGTTGACCCTCAGCATAGGAGCGTACTCTCCCCTCTCCTTTAATCTCTCTACACCAACGACTGCACCTCCACGGATTCCTCTGTTAAGCGTCTCAAGTTTGCGGACGACACAACCCTGATTGGACTGATCCAGGATGGGGAGGAATCCGCCTTCAGACAGGAAGTGACACAGCTGGTGTCCTGGTGCCATCGCAATAACCTGGAGCTCAATGCTCTTAAGACAGTGGAATTGATTGTAGACTTTAGGAGAGCTCCCCCTCCCCTCACCCCACTCACCATCAAAAACACCAAAGTCACATCTGTTGAGTCATTTAAGTCCCTTGGAACCATCATCTCCAGGGACCTTAAATAGGCCACCATCGATTACATAGTCAAAAAGGCCCAACAGAGGATGTACCTCCTGCTGTTATGATAGTGAACGCAGGCTTTGATGTGATATTTCTGCTGCTGTATTGTCACTTGTATGTTTGTGTGTTATTCAGGACATCCATAAAAAGAGGCAGAACAAAGATCTGAGTGAGCTGCAAGGCCTGATTGATCTTCACTTCGAGAATAGGAAGAAGGAGGAAGAGGAACTGATTGCACTGAAGGACCGGATTGTGAGTGAAATAATTCAAGGGACCCTTGCAACCAATGCCACAGTGCAGTTCATTCTGCATCACTGCATTACACCGACTGCGCTATTATTGCACAGTTGCATCTCACCATGGCTGCTGTCTCCTATTCTACAGTAAACAGCAAAGATCCAAAAGCAAGCAAGATAGACCACTCCTTCTAAATGCAATGGGCTGACATGTAGTACGCAACGGAGCGGAACGTGGGCCTTTTTTTCATCCATTTCAGTAAGCCAACCCGACCCAACTCGCAGTGTAATCAACGTTGCGGGGGAACAGATTGTGTTAATAAATTATAATTCTGAAAATGAGGAGAAGATTTTTCCCAAATAACTATTATTTTTACGAGGATGTTTCCGTAACCAGCTTCCGTCTCCGCACTAGTATCCTATGGGATCTTTGGTGCGGAGACGGAAGCCAGTTACGGAAATGGGGCTGAAAATTACCCATGAATCTGCCCATGACCGTACTACGTCTTTTTCGTCGAGTGATCTATCTTGCTTGCTATAGGATCTTTGGTAAACAGGAACAGCTTCTTCCGTAGACACAAAGTAACTCTGCAGTAACTCAGCGGGTCAGGCAGCATCTCTGCAGAATGTGGATGGGTGACGTTTCAGGTCATGATCGATCCTTCTTCAGGCTGATTGTAGTTCGGAGGGGAGGGATATTAGAAGCAAGAAAAACAGGTCAAATCATGGCCAGTATCAGATCACCTCTGGCAGGTTCCCTGATGGGCCAATTGTTGTCCATGGTCAGTGTGATCCCAAGAGGGATACAGCATTGAGAACTGTGGAACTGGTTAGTGGAGGAAGGGGGGGAGGCAAGGGAAGAAAGGGGTGGAAGTGGGGAGTTGAGTGTTTGTAGAAATTACCTAAAATTGGTGAATTAAGTGTTCATACTGCTGGCATGGACATCTTCCCCTCGGTAATCAGGTTTCTGAATGTTCCTTCCATAAACTAGGGTAAGTAGGAGTCAAGAGAGGCAACAGTGTTTAAATGTCACTTGTACTGGAAACAGAACAATGAAATTCTTACTTGCAGCGTCATAACAGGCCTGTAAATACTGTACTCATAGGTAACATAACAAAAATATGATAAATTATAAATCCCAATATAATTGCAAAAAGCTCACAGTCCCTAGTGCAACCAAGACCGTTCATAGTTAGTAGTTTAGTTGGTGTTTGTGGTATTCAAGAGCCTGATAATTGTTGGGAAGAAGCAGTTCTTGAAAGTGGAGGTCACAGTTTTCGGACTCTTATACCTTCGTCCCGATGGCGGGAGTGAAACGAGAGTGTGGGTCCTTGGTGATGCTGGCTGCCTTTCTGAGGCAGCGACTCCTATGGATCCCTTCAATATCACCTCTACCCTATTGCGGACATTGGACTTTTGTCTATGGAACTGATGCGCTACAAAACAGAGAGCTATATTCTGCACTCTGTATCTCCCCTTTCGCTCTACCGTCTGTACCATTATGTTTATACCATTATGTTTATGTATAGTATTATCTGATCTGATTGATATAGAATGTAAAACAAAACATTTCACTGCACATGTGCCAATAATAAATCTAAACCTAAAGATAATACAGTAAGTCACAGTGCAGGCACACAATGACCAGATATTACTTGCTTCTCTCTTGACGTACTGCAATTAAAAGGGAGTCTCTCCCAGCCCCTAATCTAATCTCTCTTCCACAGGAAAAAAGACGGACAGAAAGATCTGATCAGCAAAGAATCCGTGCGGATAAAGAAAAGGAGCGTCAGAATAGGCAGGCAGTAAGTTCCAGACCACTGAGGCATTAACTACTGACCATCCAAGGTGGCTTCGAACAAAGGGAGCTGTTAGTAGAAGCAAGATTTAATAGGAACCTGAGGGGCAATTATTTCAATTGGAGGGTGGCACAGTGGCGCAGCAGTAGAGCTGCTGCCTTACAGCCCCATGTTTGATCCCGACAACGGGTGCTGGCTGTATGGCGTTTGTACATTCTCCCTGTGAATGCGTCGATTTTCTCTGGGTGTTCTGGTTTCCTCCCACACTTGTAGGTTAATTGGCTTCTGTAAAATTGTAAATTGTCCCTAGTGTATAGGATAGTGTTAGGGCGGGTTGCTTGCTGGTCGGCACGGACATTAAATCGTCCCCCCTTTACCTTAAACCGATGTACTCTGGTTCTAGATTCCCCTACCCTGGGCAAAAGACTGCACTTACCCTACCTACACCTCTCATGATTTTGTTCACCTCTATAAGATCACCCCTCATTCTCCTGCATTCCAAGGTATAAAAGCCCTAGCCCGCTCCACCCCTCCCTATAGCTGAGGCCCTCGAGTCCTGGCAACCTCCTCATAAATCTTTTCTGCACCCTTTCCAGTTATTGAATTAGCTATTTGATTCCCGCATTTTGCATTGTTTGTGAGTATTTCTTGACCACCACATTTTCACAATCTCTTGTGATTCATTCAATAGGAGGAGAAAGTAAGAAGGGAGGAGGATGATATTCGAAGAAGGGCTGATGATGATGCCAAGAAGAAGAAGGCTTTGACTAGCATGGGTGCTCAATACAGCAGCTACCTTGCAAGGGTAAGACCCACCATGTGGTTCAAGACATCTTGAATATCTAGCCCGTGTTGGAGGGAATTGTACATTTGACTCTGACTCTGACTCTGGGTTTAACGTGGGGCCCACTCACCCTCTTAATTACGGCTCAGACAAAGAAAATCTCATATTGGCGAGTTTCTCCAACAAGTTAGTTTATTCATGGTCTTACAGACTATGTACTGCAGTTGAAAAAGTGTCTACCACAATCAGTAATCTTCGTTCCTCGGCATGAAGCAAAGTTTAGTGTTCCCAGCAAACCGATTGGGCACTGAACATGTTTTATACTCTCCATTGCATGCCAAGAACACCAAAGTAAAGAATCTAAGGCAACTCAGTAAAATGTGGTTTTATGGTGATACAAGGCTGCAGATGCTGGAATCTTGAGCAAGACACAAAGTGCTGGAGGAACTCAGTGGGTCAGGCACCATCTGTGGAGGGGATGGACAGACAACCTTTCGGGTTGAGGCCCTTCTTTGGACCTCATTTACTCCAATGATGTTATTATTTCTAATATGTTGAAGAATGATTTCTTGCAGAAAACTAGTATCTCAGAACATTTGTGTGTAAGAAGGAACTGCAGATGCTGAGTTATACCAAGGATAGACACAAAGTGCTGGTGTAATTCAATAGGTCTGGCAGCATCTCCAGTGATGCTTCCAAACCCGCTGAGTTACTCCTGCACTTTGTGTCAATCTCAGAACATTTATTTGGCGTGAAGTGTGCCCCTGTCCCACTTAGGAGACCTAAATAGCAACCTCTGGTGACCTTGCCCGCCACCCAAAAAAAATCACGGTCGAGGTGACCTGCAATCTCCTACCACCTCCCACGCATATGTTGAAAACCTTCCTCGACTATGAAGAAAACCGGCTTCAACTAGACCTGCGACAAAAAATTTATTGATTTTTAAAACGGCAACCTATTTTTAGTCGAGGCCAGTTTAATCATGATGAAAAAATAGCAGCAACCTAGATGAAGCCTCGACCACGCGGAAACTACTTTCGACCATTAGGGAGAGTGACCAAAACCTCCGGTGACCTCATGGAAACCTTGGGTGGTGGGCAAGGTCACCAGAGGTTGCTGTTTAGGTCTCCTAAGTGGGACAGGGGCTTAAAAAGCTTTGCACATTGTAACTCAAACGCAATTAAAGAGCAGACACAAGAAACTGCAGATCTTGGAATCTTCAGCAAAACACAAAGTGCTGGGGGAACTCAGCAGGTCAGGCAGCTTCTGTGCAGGGAATGGACAGTGTGAAGGAGGGACACGATCCGAAAAGTCCTCTGTCCGTTCTCTCCACCGATGTTACCCGGCTCGTCGAGCTCCTGCACCACGTTGTGTTTTACAGTGGAAGATCTTGATCTGCAGGGATAAACTCGTTGGAAAACTAATGGAAGTGCAAATACATACCCCCACAATTAAAAGATATTCTGTTGGTGTATCAGGCTGACCAGAAGAGAGGCAAGAAGCAGACTGGGAGGGAAACAAAGAAGAAGATCCTCGCAGAAAGACGCAAGGCACTGAACATTGATCATCTGAATGAAGACAAGGTCAGGTGAGTCCCGACAAATGGCTCCCAATGTAAAAACAAGGAACTGCAGATGCTGGTTTACAAAGGAAGGCACAAAATGCTGGTGTAACTCAGCGAGCCAGGCAGCATCGTTGGAGAACATTGATAAGTGATGTTTCGGGTTGTGACGTCACCTATCCATGTTCTCCAGAGATGCTGCCTGACCCGCTGTTGTCCTGCCAGCTCCACTGTTTGCATCCATATAACCCTTTGTTATCACCTCTTCCACAGCCAGCAATGGACCATTGTGGGCTCCACCTTTCCTTGGCCGTCAGTGCCGGCTCTGATTCGTCCTGAACCTTTTCATACCTCTAGTTTCCCTCTCCCCTGACTCTCAGTCTGAAGAAATGGCATCGACCCGAAACGTCACCTATTCCTTTTCTCCAGAGATGCTGCCTGACCCCCTGAGTTACTCCAGCATTTTGTGTTCTCTTTTTGGGCCCCAGTGTAACATTCAATGAAATTCTGCTTTGTTCGCTGTGATTTTGTCACTTCAGGTATGTTACTACTAAAGACAGACACAAATTAGTGGAGTAACTCAACAGGGCAGGCAGCATCTCTGGAGAACATGGATAGGCGACATTTTGGGTCGGGGCTCTTCTTCAGACTGACCTAAAACGTTGCCAATCCATATTCTCCAGGGACCTGCTTACTCCAGCATTTTGTGTCCTTTTTTTTGATATCAATCAACATTTGCAGTTCCTTGTTATGTTCCTATTTATTTTGAAGGACACATGTTTTTTATTCAGAACACAACCTCTGTCTCAGCAATTGGTTCGCTTTTCCATGATCAAGAGAATAATTCTTCATTTTACTTTAGTTAGAGCAGCACAGAAACAGGCCCTTCGGCCCAACACATCCATGCCGACCAAGATGTTCCATCTAAGCTAATGCCATTTGCCCATGTTTGCCCATATCATTCTAAAGCTTTCCAGGCCATGTTCTTTTAAATGCTGTTGTAGTCCTGAGCACCAAATATGATCTTTCTTCTTCTTATACATTACTTTTTTTAATATAAATTTGGCGATACAGCATGGAGACAGCCCATGGACTTCGGCCCACCAAGTCCACAGACACTATTGATCATCCGTTCACATTAGTTCAATCTTATCCCACTTACTCATCCACTCCCTACACACTAGGTGGAATTTATAAAGGCCAATTAACCAACAAACCTCCTTCTCCAAATGATGAAGCTAGATCTTCTAGCTGGAATTCCACACCATTTTTCCTTCATCATAGAACATAGAACAGTACAGCACAGAAACAGGACCTTTGGCCAACAATGTCTGTGTAGACCATGACGCCAAGTTAAATTAATCTCATTTGCCTTTCCGTGATGCATATCCTTCCTTTCCTTGTATATCCAAATAAAAACCTCTTCAACCCAGCTGTCGTATCTGTCTCCACCACCACCCCTGACAGTGCATTCTAGGCACCAACCATCTCTGTAATAAAAACGTGCCCCACACATCTCCCTTAAACTTTCTCCCTCCCACCTCACCTGTAAATTAATGTGGAGCTTGGAAACCCACCCAGTTTTCACCCCACTTCTTCCCTTGCTGTTACAAACCCCTGTACGAGGGTGACAACATTGGACCTTGCGCCTTTCCCTTGTCTTTCTTGGTCTTATTTTAAAATTTAAATTGTTTTTCTTAAACTACCAGAGAGAAAGCAAAGGAGCTCCATGATTGGCTGTGCCAGCTAGAATCGGAAAGATTCGATATGGGCGAGAAGCTGAAGAGGCAGAAGTATGAGGTATGTATCGTGGAGATGTCCTCTGATGCACATCCGCCTTCCTAATTACCTGGCGTAGCTAGCTGACTGCTAACCTCATCTTTAGATCCGTTTGTTCCACAACTTCTCACTCTGTAGAATAATCTGCTCTTTTATTTTTCCTTCCAAACAGATAACCTTACACTTTCCCACATTATACTCCATCTGCCATCGTAACCTATTTATTTCTCTTTGCAGGCTGTGTGTGTGTGTGTCTTACTCACTGCTTTCTTCCCCATGCCTTTCCATCATCAGCAACCTTGACAATGGTTCAATGTGTATTGTCACATGTACCTAGATACAGGTCTTTGTTTTGATCTTTGGTCTTCTAAGTACCAATTCAACGATTCAGTGGTTCAATTATACTTTATTATCACATATACCTAGGAAGAGTGAAATGCTTTGATTTGCATAGAACCCGGCAAAATCATATGATATGTAAACACAATCACACATAAATATAAGAGTGTGATGACGATAGGGTACAAATACTAGATTTAATCTGAGGCAGTTTAAAGTATAATGTCCTCAGTGTTTTCTCCTTATTAGAGTTGACGGTACTGACAATTTTATGAAGTCATTCCATTGCTGAAGTTTTATGAAGTCATTCCATTGTTTTTAATATAACAAGGCAATCCAAGATGACATTGCACAGGCCAAACTCCCCATCATTGACTCCATCGATATCTCACACTACCTCCGAAAGTTGCCATATTTCTGGTGCCAACTTATATCTTTCAAGTACAGGTCCACCACCGATTTTCCGGCACCCTTGGTTCCAAAGCCTCTCTGGGTTATCCGTTTTGCCAGACCGACAGAAGCCATAGCCTCTGAGGAGTCAAACGGTACCGGAATGGTTTGCCTAAGCCAAACGGAGGGCCGAGATACCAGCCCGCAAAGTTGGCCTTGGAATTTGGCTTTGGGAACGGATCCGCCAGCTCTGGCCGGGCTGGAGTTCCAGTGCCCCAGACGCAGGGAGCAAATTTGACCCACTGATCGGCTGCGGAAGTCCCGATGAGGACAAGATCGGCCACCTCACCTGGCCGAGGCACCACATTTTCGGGGGGACTTCTGGGTGGAAATTCAAGTGCGTTCTTGTAAATTTGTATGGATTAAAGGAGGTGCCGGACCAGAAATTGACGGCAAATCAGTGGTGAACCTGTATCAATTTCTTAAATATATCCTGTTATCCTGATGGCAACGTTGGATTGGTGATGCAGGGGTCAGCCTGGCCTGGCCTGGCGATGCTGTTGGTGTCCTCCACCACCGTTCTGTGCTGCTGTAGGCCACGGCCAATCCACGCCCTGGTCCCACCTCTGGGGTTTGGGTAGGTGGGGACAGCAGCATCGCATATACAATATTTAAAAGGTTTCATGTGTGGGAAGAAACTGCAGATGCTGGTTTAAACCGAAGATAGACACAAAAAGCTGGAGTAACTCAGCAGGACAGGCAGCATCCCTGCCGAGAAGGAATGGGTGACGTTTCGGGTCGGGACCCTTCTTCAGACTGTGATTCAAACTTTAAGGAGGAGCCTTCTTCCTTGAAATAGGCCATTCTGGAGAGTATGAAAAGACTAATGCCAATGTTTTTAGAAGATAAGAATACTATTAATTACTCCAAATGGAGAAGTTAAAATTTAGTAACAGTTGGATGTAGAACCAAAATGAAACATGGTGGTATATCTGATCCAATACGCTTGGCATCCGTCTTTCTGCGAGAGATGATCGTGCAGCTTTGTCCTGCTTGGAGACGGAACATTTCACCTGTGGCTGACTAGACCCAACATTGACCTATTATCCGATCCAACACATGGATAGAAAGCTTCAGAGGGATGTGGGCCAAATGGAACTTGTTTAGATGGAGCATCTCAGTCGCCATGGACGAGTTGTGCCAAAGGGAGTTTCTGTGCTGAATCACCATGACTTAGTCACCACTGGTTGATGGTGCTTTCAAACTTGATGGGAAATATTCAATTGCCTCAACCTCTGGTGCAGTCATCTGTATACTATGTACATCATTTATCATGGAATTGACAACAGAAAATTTCTTAATGCTATTCTTCAAATTTTCAGAGAGACAGTCAGTGCACAAGTATTGGGTTGATAAAAGTCATTCAATCTTCAAGTATCGCTATGTTTTAGTTTAGTTTACAGATACAGCGCGGAACCAGGCACTTCGGCCCACCGAGTCCGCACTGACCAGCGATCCCCGCACATCAACACTATCCTACACACATTAGGGACAATTTATATTTACACCAAGCCAATTAACCTACAAACCTGCACGTCTTTGGAGTGTGGGAGAAAACTGAAGATATCGGAGAAAACCCACACGGTCGCGGGGAGATTGGACATTTTTACATTAGGCCCAATATTGAACACATTGATGAAGACTGTACACATTACTTCCTCACATGATACATAATACATGTTTGTAATATTCCACTGAAATGCATATTGCTGTAATTTATTTTAGACTTCGTCTCTTCGTACAAGGTTGCAGCTACTCTCCAAGTTGTAAGTATTAAGCAAGGCCACTATAGTGGCACTAGAGGTATTGCCTGGGTCATGCATGGGATGACTGCATGGTAAGCTCCAGGCCCAGGGAGAGGGTAGCAGGTTACCGTCCGGATTCAACCCCAGTAACCTGAGTAAACAATGCAAGTGGCTTCATTATTATGAGGAACTGAATTGTAAACCCTCCGCTTTTAAGACAATTTAAGACACTGTCTTATCAATCAAATGATACCATTCATCTCCAGTATCTCATAGATGAGTGAATGTTTAGTTAATCACACTCAGGGATTAACTCGGATAAGGGAATTTTTGTTCAATCAGGAAATTTATGGGATCCTTGTTAATGACATTTATTTTCATTTGACACCCTTGATGCACATTTAAAATTGAAACCAATCTCTATTTTTAGATTTTAGACTTTACAGAGATACAGAGCAGAAACATGCCCTTCGGCCCGCTGAGTCCGCGTCGACCAGATATCACCCCATACATTGGCTCTATCCTACACACTAGGGACAATCAACAATTTTTTTTACTGAAGCCAAATTAACCTACAAATCTGTACGCCTTCGGAGTGAGGCAGGAAACCGGAGCACCCGGAGAAAACCCACGCGGTTACGGGGAGAACGTACAAACTCCATACAGACAGCACCCGTAGTCAGGATCGAGCACGTGTCTCTGGCGCTGTAAGGCAGCAACTCTACTATTGCGCCTTTGTGCTGCTCATTGAAGTACCTGAAGTATTTGATTGAAATATCACATTTAATCTAACTTAGAAACACTTTCTGAGCAAAAACATTTTTTTTCTCACCCTGTAACAATGGTGTAGTTAGCATAAGAATATAAATTCACCATTTTCTTTAAACCTGACCTAAAAACTTGGTTATTTTGTTGATTTCTGTCTGGGCCTCCTCCATTGCCAGAGTGAGGCCACATGCAAAGTGGAGGAACAGCACCTCATTCTGCTTGGGTAGCTCACAACTCAATGGTATGAACATTCAATTCCCCAATTTCAGGTAATCCTCTTTCAGGAAAATTATGGGATCCTTGTTAATGAAATTTATTTTTATTTGACATCGATGCAAAAAATGTATCTCATAAATGTATTTAAAATTGCAACCACTCTCTATTTAATTGTTCAACATGGTTTTGAAGCACATTGAGGAAAAACTATTTATTTTTTCCCAACTACAATGGTGTAGTAGGCATTAGAATATAGAGACACCATTTCCTTTCATCCTGACCTGAATGTTTGAGGTTATTTTACTGATGAATTGACCTCTGGTTAAACCTGCTACCTTCTCAATGAGCTATCAGGCTAGCTACCACAGTTCAGTACAGATTTCGAGCCAGGATGTCATAAATCCAAGGGTCCTTCACTTTTCATAGGGTAACATTTAGCCGGATGGAAGCGGGGAGCAGATGACACAGTGAGTATTGGTCCAGGTCTGCACCGTGGTCGATTTGTTTAATCCAACAGGTTCCTTTATTCCTCTTCATGAGCTCCTCTGCAAGAACAAAACATGTGGTCCGTGTGGTCCTAAACTCCAGCGGCAGGTAACTGTGAGGCTTCGGGAACAGGCACTAATGAGCATATGTTGTTTACAGATTACCACAGCCAGAAATCGCATTGATGAACTTCAAAAGCAGTAAGTACATTGCAAGCCCCCAACTCCAAAACCTCGTCCAAAAGAACTTGCGAGCATGGTCATCTAATGTACCTACAATGGACAAATCTAACAAGAATTCAATTCAAACAGGCATCTGCACGTGGAAGCCAATAATGCATTACCGTTACATCTATGAACTTTCGACAACCTTCCAGTGCCTGTTAGAATTAAATTATTTTGTTCTGAAATGCAAAAGAAAGATTTTAAACCATTTTCAAAATATGTCGATCTCCACACAACTGGATCATCAATCAGCCAAATCTCTCAGAGCAAAGACTCACTAACTTTATTTAAACATTTCAAAACTGAACTTCATTCAGAACATAAAATATATATTTTTAAAATTGTACAAAAACTCTTTGCACATTCTCTCTATATTTAACAGTGTCACACTCAGTAGTGTTCACACCTAAGGTGGACACAAAATGCTGGAGTAACTCAGCGGGACAGCTAGCATCTCTGAATAGAAGGAATGGGTGACGTTTTGGGTTGTGATCCTTCTTCGGAATGAATCAGTCTGAAGAAGGGTTCCGACCCGAAACATCACCCATTCCTTCTCTCCAGAGATGCTGCCTGTCCCGTTGAGTTACTCCTGCATTTTGTGTCTACCTTCGATTTAAACCAGCATCTGCAGTTATTTCCTACGCACTGTGTTCACACCTATCTTTTAACCAAGCATCCTTGCCACTCATGTGGCCCACTGGGGTGATGTCCCTTCCCATGTTTGAGGGGAGTCCCCACCAGATTCTGCCCCTCAATGTCCAGCAGCGGAAGGACCCTAGACTGTGCTCCTCCCCCACAGAGCCTTGGCATTGGTGGTATGGTGGTGCAGCTGATAGAGCTGCTGCCTCAGTGCCAGAGAGCCGGGTTTGATCCTGACCTCGGGTGTTGTCTGTTTGTGGAGTTTGCGCGTTCCTCCACGTGGGTTTCCTCCAGGTGATCATGTTTCCTCCCACATCCCAAAGACGTGCGGGTTTGTAGATTAATTGTCCTCTGTAAATTCCCCCCCCCCCCCTAGTGTGTTGGAAGTGAGTGAGAAAGTGGGATTACAGAACTGGTGTGAACGGGTGATGGATGCTGGGACTGTCTCCATGCTGTATCTCATCCAAATCGAATTAATAAACAGCAATTGGGAATGGCATTGCAATCAGTTCCACAGCTTCTCACAATTGAATAGGCATGGTCACACAATGCTTAAAATACTAGAAGACAGTTGATGCCTGTAAAATTGGTCTCCCACCACTTATTGCCATCTTTAAGAAATTTAAATAAAATTGATTTCCTCTTGTTTGAAGAAAAAATGTGACTAGCCTGAAATCTAGTTGTGTGGAAACGCCATAATTTTTAACATCTTCTGTCCCATATTGATAACACTGACAATGTGGTCTTATGTTTCTTTTTGTTTAATGCCTTTCCTATTTTATCTAGTTCACTGATTTCCTCCAATGGATTTTCACTTACGTTACCCGCAGAACATACTGTCTAATCTGTTGTTGCCTCCATGGAGCAAAGCATTGTGCATATCTCTTCTGCTAAATACACCTTCCCCTCAAACATCATAAATCACTGGTCATTTAAGACGTTGGTGAGGCTGCACTCGGATTATTGTGTTCAGTTTTGATCACCCTGTGAGAGGAAAGATGCCACTAAGTTGGAAAAAAGTGTAGAGAAGATGTACGAGGATCTGAGCTCTCGGGAGAGATTGGGCACACTAGGACTTTATTCCTTGGAGCGTAGGAGGCAGAGGGGTGATCTTGTACAGGTTTATAAAATCAAAATGGGCAATAGAGCACCCATGGACTCACAGAGAGACGGTGCAAGCTCCACACAGACAGCACCCGAGGTCAGGATCGAACCCGAGTCAGTGAGCTGGCAACCTGGCATCACATTCGGCACAGACACCATGCTGTACTGTTCTATGTTTAGGCTGCAGTGGAGCTGTAAAGGTTCTAGTTTGGGTCCCAGGATGTGAAATGATAACCTGGCTATTCAGCAGTAGTTATCCACAATGCTTTGTGCGAAGGTTGGTTTATTCGTGTGATTACTTTTTACTGTTCGTTCGCTCCGGGTTAACCTCTGTGTTTACGGGACTGACTGATGCTGGTTCGTCAGTGCATCCTGCATAATGTGACAACACGTGGCACTGAGCGCCCACACATTCCACCGGCAGCTCTGCTCAACGACCCTTCCTCACCAATGGCACCTCGTGAAAAGATCAAGAAGATCTCACCATCATAACCTGGATCGCAGGCATCCCAGCATTGTTGCTGATTGAATTCCAAAGTTTAAGCACTTTCCAGACAGGGAAAAATTGGAAAATGTTTTCCCTGCCAGAAAAACGGGGAAAAAAGGAAAACATTGAAAACAATGTTTCCTGAAAAATTTGGAAACTTTACCTGAAAATAGGGCAAAAAGAAAATAATGAAAATATTTTCCTGAAAAACAGGGAAAAGGAGAAACATTGGAAAATGTTTCCTGAAAAATGGGAAAAAAATGGAAAAGTTAGAAAAACGTTTCGAAAAATGGGTAAAATTGGAAAAGTTTACCTGTAAAGGGGGAAATTTGAAATATTTTCCTGAAAAACAAGGCAACAGGGAACAATTGGAAAAATGTTTCTGGAACAATAGGTAAAGGGAACAATTGGAAAATGTGCAGGATTATAACTTGGAAAAAGAATTCTAAATATTCCTGAATGGTTCTGAGTTAATTTCACAAAACAATTGGATTTTTTTTAATTTAAAGAACATTTCACAAATTTAATTAGAAAGTATATAGCATCATCCATGTTCTCCAGATGGCACCATAGTGTTTCTGATGTACTGGACGTCATTAATTTTGCGGTAAGCAACAAGGTCAAAAATCAACCTGCAACTGTGGACGGTGTTCCAGGGACCAAGTTGCCAAGTAAGGTCACCATCTGAGCATCTATTCTGAATTCCATTTGAATCCAATATTAGTAGTGTTTATTTCATAACATTCAGAAGATGATCAATAGGCCAATCACTCCTGCTGCGTTATGTAAGTAATTTATTGATTTGCACTAAAGACCACCAAGAATCCTTATTGGTAAGTGAAGTATGACTGTTTACTCGAGACCCATGCTGGCATGTTGACTTTTTATGTTTCAAATATAAAGAGTAGCATGCATTGTTTTGCTTGAAAATAAAGCTTGCAAAAGTATAGAATAAAAGCTAGGGTAATGCAGGTAAGTTAGATATAAGGATACCACATATTATTTTGCTCAGTTTGATCACTTCTATTAAGTGGTGTTTTATCATTCTATATCTGACTACATTCAAACCCACACGGGGAAAAGGACAAGGTGGGATGGTGTCTCTTTCCGAAACCTCGTCTTGGTTGTTTTCCTGAAAATTCGCAACAAATTCCAGGGCTGAAAGCCTCCAAAGAACCTGAGAACTCGGGAGCAGTGTTATATAGCCACAAAAAAAACCCACACACAGTTCTGGAGAAATTCAGCGGGTCAGGCAGCATCACTGGAGGACATGCAGAATAAAAGGACGTTCCTTTAGAAAGGAGATGAGGATGAATTTCTTTAGTCAGAGAATGGTGAATTTGTGGAATTCATTGCCACAGGTGGCTGTGGAGGCCAAGACATTGGCTATTTTTAAAGCGGAGATTGACAGGTTCTTGATTAGTAAGGGTGTTAGGGATAGACACAAAATGCTGGAGTAACTCAGCAGGACAGGCAGCATCTCTGGAGAGAACGAATGGGAGACATTTCGTGTCGAGACCCTACTTCAGGGGTTATGGGGAGAAAGCAGGAGAATGGGGTAGAGAGGGAAAGCCATGATTGAATGGCAGAGTAGTTTCGATGGGTCAAATGGCCTATTTCTCTTCCAGTGACTAATGAACGTATGACACTTATGAAACCCGATGTTTGGGGTTTGGGCTTCTTCAGACTTATTTCTAATCTGAATTTGGACTGATGTTATATCTTTAGTTCTGCAAATCCCTAAAAGCAATGGATAACAAAAAGCTATCAATCACAGTTGTTATGGCAAGGGTTTTAGATCATTGTACTTGCTGATATTCCACCATAGCTTTAGTTTTGTCTCTGATTCTAAACCAAAGTCAAAGCTGAGTTCAAGCATAATGAGGTAGAGCTGCGATGAAAATCTTGCTTAGGCAGCATCAGAGGCACAAAGACTCGGATACAAAAAGCATAAATTGCACATAAATTCTACAAAGACTGTTCAAAAGAAGACACTGGTGTCCATGCAGTCACAGGAAGAACATGCAAACTCCACACAGACAGCACCTGAGGATCGAACCCAGCATCAAACCTAGGTCGAACCTTGGCGTTGTGAGGCAACGGCTCTACTGGCTGCTTCCCTGTGCCATCTTCATATGTACTGACAATGTACCTATAACTCAGCAGGCCGAAGTACCTGTTTCCACGCTGTATCTCTAAACTAAACTAGTGTAACCCAAAACAGTATCTTGAATGAGACACTTCATCAGTTCTCAAGTTCACGAGATGGACCACGATGCAAGTAAAGAGAGAAGGAGATTGAGATTCCCAAAGTCATCAAACACTGATAAAAGTCCTTTATAGGAACCACGATTCACAAAAGATATAAGCTAAAACAAAGGAAACTTAGCAAAATGAAATAATTTTCCATTTTCATGAACACCTTTGCAGATATCATATGCATATTACATCTCAAGACACACAGCACTCTTGCTCCAAGATTACCTTTTTGCAGGCAAAGCATTAGGTTTATGTTTATTATTGCCTGAGGTACAGTGAAAACTTTGACTTGCATGCTATCCAAACAGATCAGATAATACCATACATGAATACCATCAAGTCAAACTCTACATCAGATACAGCAAAGGGGAAGATACAGAGTGCAGAATATAGTTCTCAGCATTGTAGCGCATCAGTTCCAATGTTAGACAATTAGACAAAGTCTAATGTCCACAATGGGGTAGAGGTGAATCATTCAGTACCCTAGCTTATGGAAGGATCGTTGATAACAGAGGGGACAAAGCTGTTCCATAGTCTGGTGGTGCGCGCGTTCAAGTTTCTGTACCTACTGCCGGATGGGAGCAGGGAGGCATGAAAGAGAAGGAGCCAGATTTCACCACAAATGGTGTTATTTTTAATCGGTCAGAGGTATAGAAAAGACCCTCAGCACTCACCGGAACTATTGAGGCACAAGGAACTGCAGATGCTGGAATCTTGAGTAAAGCACAAAGTGCTGGAGTAACTTAGCGGTCAGGCCACAGTGAGCAGTTTTGGGCCGCACATCTGAGGAAGGATGTGCTGGCGTTGGGGAGGGTCCAGAGGAGGTTTACGAGAATGGTCCCAGGGATGAACGTTTTTTTTTTTTTTTTTTTTTTAATTTTATTTATTAGAAGTACATTACATCACAGCCACATACATTAATACTCGTCATTTATATCTTCTTACAATTAATGTACTCCCTTTATTTATTTTTTTACACTAAAGAAAGAAAAGATTGAAAGAGAGAAGAAAGTGAAGGAAAAAGTGCAAGTGTAGAAAAGTGTAGAAAATGTAACAACAAAAAAGGACGAAGACCCTATGAGAGCGAAATTAAAAACAAAAAGAAAAAGAGTTAAGAAATAGGCCCTAAGAAAAGAAAAGAGAAAGAGAAAAAAAGAAAAACAAATGTTTTTTTTTGAGCATCACGTAAATAGGACATACCAACTCTTCAACTATCATCCCCCCTTACCCGACCTCAATTTTTTATTTTTTTAAAGTACTTTTGCACCCTATGTTTGTAATAATTCTATAAATGCAGACCACGTCAGGTGGAAGTGATCTGGTTTACCTGCTAGGACCAGGGATGAACGTTTGACGGCATTGGGCCTGTACTCGCTAGAATTTAGGATGAGGGGGAACCTCATTGAAACTTAACGAATAGTGAAAGGCCTGGATAGTGGATGTGGAGAGGATATTTCCACTAGTGGGAGGGTCTAGGGCCAGAGGCCACAGCCTCAGAATAAAAGGTTGTACCTTTGGAAAGGAGATGAGGAGGAATTTCTTTTGTCAGAGGGTGGTGAATGCGTGGAATTCATAGCCACAGAAGACTGTGGGGGCCATGTGGAGTCAATGGATATTTTTTAGGTGGATATTGATAGTTTCTTGATTAGTAAGGATGTCAATGGCGAGAAGGCAGGAGAATGGGGTTGAGAGGGAAAGATAGATTAGCCATGATTGAATGGCGGATTAGTCTTGATGGGCTGAATGGTCTAATTATGCTCCTACAACTTATGAACATCTGTGGAGGGAATGAACAGGCAACATTTCGGGTTAGGGCCCTTTCTTCGGACTGAAGCTCTTCAGAATTCAGGGTGAAATTATTTGTTAGTTTGGACGAGGCACGTGAAGCTGGTTTAGTTTCGCAAAGGGAAACCAAACATGGAGGCGAAAGCTGACGGTGTTTTGTTTTCTGTTTGCAGCAGCAAGAAAGGTGCTGGAAAGGGCAAGGTGGGAGGCCGCTGGAAGTAAGCGGCTGGAGAGATGTCTTCTGTTGCAGGGTGACCCAACTTCGTTGCCTCATCATTGGATTCCTGCCAGGTGTATCTTAAGTGGCAAGACGCTCTGCAGCACCAGGAGATCCAAGGCTTTAAAACAACCACCGAGTCATCTGTGGCTCGACATTGCACATTGGATCTACGACAATAGTCCCTTTACTTACTGTATTAATATACGGCCCATCCTCCTCCTTGTTTTTGTAAATAAAAAATGGCATCTAACTTATTTTCTTTCCAACTGAGTATTTGTCTCCGTCTCGTGTACAGTGAGCCAACTCAATAAAAGAGGATCTACACGAGACTTTTGAAATATTGTGCTGGTTTGGGCCTCAGTTAGGTCATGATGAAGGGTGGGTGTAGTTTTGGGGGGAAGGTGAGCGGGGGGAAGGGAAATGGTCGAGCTACGAGTATTTCTATTTGGGACTACCGATAGCTGGAGTGTATGGTAATTACTGGGAATCGTAGCAAATAGGGCTGTACAGTAGCGCAGCTGGTCGAGCTGAGACCCAGGTTCAATCCCAACTTCGGGTGCTGTCTATGTGGAGTATGCATGTTCTCTCTGTGACCCGGTGGGTTTCCTCTGGGTGCTCTGGTTTCCTCCCACGTCCCAAAGACATGCAGGTTTGTAGATTAATCTACCTCTCAAAATGTCCCCCAGTGTGTAGGGAGTGGATGAGAAAGTGGGATAGCATAGAACTGAGACACACAAGGAACTGCAGATGTTGATTTAATTGGCTTCTGTAAATTGTCCCTAATGTGTAGGATAGAAGTAGTGTGAATGGGTGATTGGCGTGGACTCAATGGGTTGAGCGGCCTGTTTCCATGTAATATCACCAAACTAAACAAAGGAGACATTTTTTTATTCAGAGATTGGTTAGATTAGGAAACATAGTTATCTGGAAGTTTTTTTTCTGAAAAATAGTTTTCAATAGCTATCCAGCCAAGTAGGTGAGGGTAAGTTACATAGAAAGTTATGTTTGATGTCAGTTAGATAGAATTACTGCATGTTTATGTGACTATAAACACCAGCACAGACTATTTGGACTAAATATGGGCTGTATACTCAATGGAATTATATGCCTGTTCATCTTTGTATATACAACACATAAATTATAGTGTGTTACACAGGCAGAAATCGCTCCTTGGGTCCCTGATAGTAAACTCAGCCTTGATTCAGAATCGTGTGCATTCATTATCAATGTGAACATTTACAGATTGAGTAAAAATGACAGAATGGTAGGTTTGTGCCTTAGATCGGTAGTGATGAGGGGCATGTGTTCCCGATTGTTGGAAGTATGCATTGAAGAAGATCAACAGGTAAATATAAAAATGTAAAAGAAAATTGTTTCATACAAAGTAAAGAATTATATTAAAAATATATTAAATTATGAGAGGCTTAGATAGGGAAGACAGTCAGATCCTATTTCCCAGGATGGAAGTATTAAATACTGGAGGGCCAAAGTTTAAAAGAGATGTGTGGGGCAAGTTTTTTTGTTACACAGAGGGTGGTGGGTGCCTGGAACGCACTGTCAGGGGTGGTGGTGGAGGCAGATATAATAGTGGCATTGGTGCAGCACTGTGGCAACAGCAGCAGAGTTGCTGCCTCACAGTGCTAGAGACCCAGGTTCGATCCTTATTTTACTGTCTGTATGGAGTTTGTACATTCTCCCTGTGTCCGCGTGGATTTTCTCCAAGTGCTCCTGTTTCCTCCCACATTCCAAGGACATCCACGTTTGTAGACAAATTGGCTTTGGTAATTTCAAGTAAACTCAGAACCAGTTCCAAAGTAAATATAGATTATTTTCATATAAGAACTCAAAAATGTTCATTCTGTGCAGTATTTGGTCGAAACGAGTCAACATAAGTATCTGTGAGTTAAATGAAATTCAGTAGAAAGGAACTGCAGATGCTGGTTTACACTGAAGATAGATACAAAATGCTGGAGTAACTCAGTGGGATAGGTAGCATCTCTGGATAGAAGGAATGGGTGATGTTTTGTGTCGAGACCCTTCAGACTGAATGAAATTCAGAATTAATTCCAATATAAATCAATGAACCTTTATATATCAAAAACACTTTTTTTTTTCATTCTAATTTATTTCAGTGAATACGTATCTGCAATTTGTATGAAACGCATCATAATTTCCAAAATAATTATAGAACCTATTATATATTAAAAACACTAAAATGTTCATTCTATGTAATTTATTTAAGTGAATTAAGTCAACTTAAATATCAGTGATTTAAATCAAATTCAGAATCAGTTCCCATCTAATTAAAGAACTGTTTATATATTTAAAAAACTTAATGCTCTGTAATTTATTTGTGAAATAAGTCAGCATAAATATCATTAGGTTAAATGTAATTCGGAATATTCATATAAACTTTATATATTAAAAAATAAAAACATTTCATTCCAAATAAATTATTTAAGTGAAATGTCAACTATAGATATGTTAAGGGAAAACGAGTAGCAAAGTCAAATGTGGGTCCCTTGAAGGCAGACACGGGTGAAATTATTATGGGCAACAAGGAAATGGCAGAAGAGTTGAATAGGTACTTCGGATCTGTCTTCACTAAGGAAGACACAAACAATCTCCCAGATGTACTGGAGGACAGAGGATCTAAGGGGGTAGAGGAACTGAAAGAAATTTTCATTAGGCGAGAAATAGTATTGGGTAGGTTAATGGGACTGAAGGATGATAAATCTCCTGGGCCTGATGGTCTGCATCCCAGGGTCCTCAGGGAGGTGGCTCTAGAAATAGTGGACGCATTGGTGATCATTTTCCAATGTTCAATAGATTCAGGATCAGTTCCTGTGGATTGGAGGATAGCTAATGTTATCCCACTTTTCAAGAAAGGAGCGAGAGAGAAAACGGGGAATTACAGACCAGTTAGCCTGACTTCGGTGGTGGGAAAGATGCTGGAGTCAATTATTAAAGAGGTAATAATGGGGCATTTGGATAGTAGTAAAAGGAATAATCCAAGTCAACATGGATTTATGAAAGGGAAATCATGCTTGACTAATCTTCTGGAATTTTTTGAGGATATGACAAGTAAAATGGATGGGGTGCCAGTGGATGTAGTGTATCTAGACTTTCAGAAAGCCTTTGATAAGGTCCCGCACGGGAGACTGGTGACTAAAATTAGAGCACATGGTATTGGGGGTAGGGTGTTGACATGGATAGAAAATTGGTTGGCAGACTGGAAGCAAAGAGAAGGAGTGAACGGGTCCTTTTCAAAATGGCAGGCAGTGGCGAGTGGAGTGCTGCAAGGCTCGGTGTTGTGGCTGCAACTGTTTACCATATATATTAATGATTTGGAAGAGGGAATTAGGAGCAACACTAACAAGTTTGCGGATGATACAAAGCTGGGTGGCAGTGTGAACTGTGAAGAGGATGTTAGGAGGTTGCAAGGTGACCTGGACAGGTTGAGTGAGTGGGCAGATGCGTGGCAGATGCAGTATAATATAGATAAATGTGAGGTCATTCACTTTGGCGGCAAAAACAAGGGGGCAGATTATTATCTCAATGGGGTTAGGTTAGGAAAGGGGGAGGTACAGCGAGACCTGGGTGTCCTTGTACACCGTTCATTGAAAGTTGGCGTGCAGGTACAGCAGGCAGTGAAGAAAGCTAATGGAATATTGGCCTTCATAACAAGAGGATTTCAGTAGAGGAGTGAAGAGGTTCTTCTGCAGTTACATAGGGCTCTGGTGAGACCACATCTGGAGTATTGTGTACAGTTTTGATCTCCTAATTTGAGGAAGGACATCCTTGTGATTGAGGCAGTGCAGCGTAGGTTCACGAGATTGATCCCTGGGATGGCGGGACTGTCATATGAGGAAAAATTGAAAAGACTGGGCTTGTATTCACTGGAGTTTAGAAGGATGAGGGGGATCTTATAGAAACATATAAAATTATAAAAGGACTGGACAAGCTAGATGCAGGAAAAATGTTCCCAATGTTGGGCGAGTCCAGAACCAGGGGCCACAGTCTTAGAATAAAGGGGAGGTCATTTAAGACTGAGGTGAGAAAAACCTTTTTCACCCAGAGAGTTGTGAATTTATGGAATTCCCTGCCACAGAGGGCAGTGGAGGCCAAGTCACTGGATGGATTTAAGAGAGAGTTAGATAGAGCTCTAGGGGCTAGTGGAGTCAAGGGATATGGGGAGAAGGCAGGCACGGGTTATTGATAGGGGACGATCAGCCATGATCACAATGAATGGCGTGCTGGCTCAAAGTGTCGAATGGCCTCCTCCTGCACCTATTTTCTATGTTTCTATAAGTATCCCTTGGGTTAATTGAAATTCAGAATCAGTTCCCATATAATCAAAGATATATATATACATCCCTAGCCAGTCTGAAGAACGGTCTCAACCCGAAACGTCACCCAATCCTTCTCTCCAGAGATGCTGCCTGCCCTGCTGAGTTACTCCAGCTTCTTGCGTCTACCTTTATCTCTCTCTCTCTCTCTCTCTCTCTCTCTCTCTCTCCCTCATGAAGATTTCATCCTATATTTGACACGTTATTCACGATTAAAGCCAAGCTTCACAAGATTTTTACATATTCTGATTCACATTTTCCCCCTCTAGGCAGAGATCACTTTCACTGAACATTTTACGCTTTATTTCTCAACCTATTACTGATTCAAGTTTAAAAAATTCAAAATACCTTGAATTTCTAACCGACCAGCTTCAACTGATGACATCACAATGGCAGCTTCAACTGATGACATCACAATGGATAGACTAGCAGGGGAGGGCGAATTGCTATTGCAACACGCAGGGCAAGTGCAATTAGATTTGTTTTAAAGGGCACTGCTGAGGGAGGGAAGGGGAGTGCTGGAATCTTACGTTCGGGAACGGCTTGAGTTGGAGGACCACGCCTCCCGTGGGGGGTACGTGTAGGGAACGGGTGCGTTGGGGAGCAGACCCAACGGGTCTGCACGTGGTCTAGTATATATATATATATATATATGTGTGTGTGCGTGTAACTATATACATGTATATATGTCTGTGTGTTATATATATATATATATATATATATAATATATATATATACACACACATGTACATGCACATACATGCACATATATAACAAATAATATAATATGTAATATGCCAAATATATAAAATATTAAAATTTAATTCAGTGTAATATATTTAAGTGAAATAAGTCAAGTATCAAAAATTACATTGAATTTTTAATATTTATATATATTATCTAAAATAGATAGATAGATACAAACAAACATTGAAATTTCATTTATATTTATTCTATGTAATTTATTTGTGAACTAAGACAACATGGGTATCATTAGGTTATATTTCTGAAACTCAGAATCAGTTCCAAAATTATAGCTTCTTTTATATATCAAAAACTCAAGAATGCTGATTTTATGCAATTTATGTGAAATAAGTCAGCATAAGTATCATTAGCTTACATGAAATTCAGAATCAGTTCCACATAATCATAGAACTGTTGAGATATTAAACACAAGCCCATTGCTTGTGTGTGAGTTATTTCAGTGAGCGTGTGGAGATTGTATGGAACTCACAGAGGCTGACCTCCTTGCCTGAGGACGAGCGGAGGGGGTTCCGGGGGAAGGGATTTGCGGGGGACGGATCCCAGGCGGCGGGTGCAGCGGCGGGGAGGTCGGGGAGAGCCGGAGTAGCGAGCGGAGGTTCCGGGGACTGCGCGGCCGGCGGTTACGAGCGGTCGCCATGTCATCCAAACCCAGCTGCCTGATGGTGTTGAGCGCGGCGGCCGGAGGTGGGCGAGACCCGGGGGCGGGGGGGAGACGGGGAGGGAAGGGGTGGCGTGGGAAGCAGCGACAGTGGAGCTAGAGGCCGTTCGGCCTGGCGGTGCTACCCCCCGTCCTCAGCCTGGGGTGTGGGCAACAGTGCGGCCACTCCGCCCACCCTGCCTGTCCTGGCTCCACAGTCCTGGGCGCACCAGCAACGATGAAGATTGAGGCCATTCGTCCCAGCCTGCCTGTGCTATCCCCCATCCTCAGGCTGGGGAACGACGGCAACATAGGGTTGGGGGTGGTGAGAGGCCATTAGCTCCATGTGCACAGACCTAGAGGGCACCAGCAACGATGAAGGCAGTGGCTATTCGGCCCAGCCTGGTGGTGCTATCCCGTCCTCAGGCTGGGGTAAGGACAGGAACTTAGAGACAGGTGGAGAGAGGCCATTCAGCTTTGCCTGCCTATGCTGGCTCTACACCTCTGAGACAGTACAGAGCGAGGCCATTCCGCCCACCTTGCCTGTGCCATCTCCTTGTCGCATGTTATGGCAGAACCCCATGTTATGGCAGAGGGCCAGCAACAGTGCAGAGAGAGAGGCTATTCAGCCTACCAAGCTTGTACTGGATTGCTATCTCTATTCTCCAATTGCAAACCGGTGGCATTTAAACAATGAACTAATTCTGCTGTTGTCCAACCTTTCCAATGGTGATCACATAAATCGTAGTGATTGCTAATTTTCAGCACCACACTACACTAGGATTGCTGTTCTCAACTCTGCTGCCCCACACCATACCGTAGAGCTTACTGTAGAGAAAAGGCTGTGGCGTGTAGCCCACTCTGGGTAGTTTATGTTCCAACCAGCACAGTGGCGCAGCTGATAGAGCTGTTACCTCACAGTGCCAGAGACCCTGGTTCGATCCTGACCTTGGGTGGAGTTTGCACGTTCTCCCTGTGTCCGCATGGGTTTCTTGGGTGCTCTGGTTTACTTCCACATCCCAAGGACGTGCAGATTTGTTGGTTAATTGGCTATTGTAAATTGTCCCTAGTGTGTAGGATAGAACTAGTGTACGGGTGATTGTAGGTCGGCGCCCACTTAGTGAGCCGAAGGGCCCATTTCCATGCTGTCTCTAAATTAAATAAACTAAACCAATACAAACTACTCTTGTGACCAATGTGGAATTATTTTTCAAGGTAATGATTACGATTAAATGTAGTAGCAGTGTGTGTGTGTCTGAGTATATGTGTGTGTGTCAGTGTGTGCATGCATTTAATGATTGTAGATGGTAGCACTATGGGATTGTACTAAGCTGACTTGTTTCTTTCCTGTTTCCTCCATCCTTGCCCACTACTACTGCTAACCATCCCCCCCCCCCCCCCCCCCCCCCCCCAATCTACAGGAGTATCTGCTCAGTCATTTCATCAATCCTTTGTGCTCTGTAGCACAGCTTTTAACCTGCAGATTGCTACTCCGGGGGTAAGTAACTTGGAGGTGCTTATTTCATTAAGATGTGTCTATGTTATGTAATGCACTGTAATATTCGTTCTACTCGAATGTGTGAGATGTCTGATCAGAAGGACTACAGATTTGTTGAATCAGTCAAGAAGAAGGGTCCCGACCCAAAACGTCACTTATCCATGTTCTCCAGAGATGCTGCCTGACCCGCAGAGTTACTCCAGCATTGTGTGTCTTCCATGATAAACCAGCATCTGCAGTTCCTTGTGTCTACCAAAGAGGATCCATTATTGACAAGATTGATTTACGTGGTAGAAAGTATGTTTGCATGAACTTCCTGTTTATAAAACCTTTCTTTGCATTATCCCATTTTGTTAGTCCCATCTGCCTGTGTTTGTGCCATATTTCTCTAAAACCTTTCTCACCCATGTACCTGTCCAAATGGCGTTTAAATGTTATTGAATCTTTCCCCTCTCACCTTAAACATATGTCCTCTGGTTCTTGATTCCTTTACTCTGGGGTACATTGGCGGAAAACCCGGGGGGGTCAGAGGGGACGTGTCCCCTCCATGTTTTCAGAGGTGGGGGACTGTCCCCCTCATGTTACAAGCTTTGTAAGGTATGTCGGGTTTAATTTTGTTCGTTTAAACTCGTTCGTTTCGAGTCGAGACATTCGATTCGAGTCGTTCGTTCATCTCTGCATTCCTCTGACAAAAAAAACGATGTGCTAATTGTCTTTGTGACTGTTAACTGCTATCGATCCACTAAGGATCCATTCCTGCATTGTCACATTGTTTTCGTGTCAGAGGAATGGAATAGAGTGTTAAATGTCTCGATGCATCTGAGTTTTAATGAGATTGTTTATTGTCGATCTCCCATTAATTTTTTTCAAAGGAACGCGAAATACTTGAAGCAAGGTCCGTTCACGAAAACGATGTGTTAACTGTCTGTGTTAATTGCTGCATCGAAATCCATTCATTACTCCTCATAATATAATTGTGTGAACTGACCTTGCTCCAAGCATGATGCGTTCCTTTGAATACAATTAACGGGAGATGCATTTTAAAAATGTCAGGCGCGGCACAATTATTTGAACTTTGGAGGCTGATTTGTGAACATCGAAATGTCTGACGGTCCAATGCGGAGATGTTTGAAGAGAAGGCATCCAGACGGGCGGTTGTAATCAATAATACGGTAACCAAATTATATTTATTCATTGCTAGAGAGGACGATGTAAACATAGTGAGGTTAGTGATCAGCCTCTAACATTAACCGCTCCTTGTACTGTTCTGTTGTGTAGGAAGGAACTGCAGATGCTGGTTTACCTCGACGATAGACATCAAAAGCTGGAGTAACTCAGAGGGTCAGACAGCATCTCTGGAGAGAAGGAATGGGTGACGTTTCTGGTCGAGTCCCTTCTTCAGACTGAAAAAATGTTTCGACCCTTCTCTCCAGGGATGCTGCCGGCTTGGCTGAGTTACTCCAGCTTTTTGTGTCTAGTAATATTGTTTTATTCCCTTAATTTATCTCTCATCATAAACATTGGTAAACTTCTAACAAAAAGATTAGGTAAATTGAACATTAACGTTATTTTTTCCCCCGACAGCAAGGTCCGTAGACCAGAGGGATAGTAGTGTGTGTCTCTCTACTCACTCAGTATGTCCATCAGAGCAGCCGTCCCACCGTCGCGACTAAAACTGTATAAAAAGCAGCGGCTCAAAACATTGCTGATTGGGCAGATCTGCCCAGAAACCACCTCTTTCACACTCACCCCAGCCCTGGGAAACAAAGTTTTCAGAGCCCTACAGTCACCCCAGCCTGACAGCTCCAGCACAAGCCTGGCTGATGGCAAAGTCATGTTGGGATCGAACCCGGGGTCTGGAGCTGGGGGGCAGCAACTCTACCACTGTGCCGCCGCGCTATCTAACTTAGTGACATTGAGAAGCAAGAGATTGCAGGTGATGGAATCTTGAACAAATAATTAATAAAATGCTGGAAGACCTCCAACATTTTTGTGTTTGCAAAAAAACATATTTATTCATATATCTGGCTGTTATTGACAAGGCCAATGTCCTTGACCGAATGGCTTGCTCGCCCATTCCAGTCGGTCACGTTACGGGCGACTAGGCGTTGCACGTGTATCACACCCGGCAAGGATGTCAGATTCCTGCACTCAGAAGCAAGAGAAAACCAGATGTTTTTACAGTCATCTGTCATAGCTTTGTTGACACCATTACCAATAACAATTTACATCCCATCGCCGCCCTGGTGGGATTTCAACTTAAGTAATTTGATTGTAACTGCATGTCTCTGGAAGATATAAGAATATATAAGGTATAATTACGTTAACCACCGTGGCACTCCGGTATCTCAAGTTGGGAATACTGGGAGGCTGGAAACCCAGTGATGGATGAGCCGCGCTTCCCATTACCTGGGAAGACAAACGCTTTCATCCCATCCCAAAATGTCCCCTGCGCTCTAGCCGACCATGTATGGAAGCTGTGTGGGAAAGAACTGCAGAGGCCGGTTTACACCGAAGGTAGACACAAAAAGCCAGAGTAACTCAGGCAGCATCACTGGAGAAAAGGAATAGGAATAGGAATAGGAATAATTTATTGTCACATGTGATGAGGCACGGTAAAATTATTTGCTTGCATACACAATGTATATGAATAGCAGTCACCTGCGGCGCTGACAAAGTTACAAAGCTCGCCGCTCTTCCTATTTATTGTCTCCCACGTTTCGGGTCCAGACCCTTCTTTACACTACTGAAATTTCTGGGCCTATTTCCGCACTGTCCTTCATATTCCCTATTTAGTTTTTAGTTTTACAGATACAGCGCGGAAACAGGCCCATCGGCCCAGCGATCCCCGCACATTGACATTTACACCAAGCCCATTAACCTACCCACATCTTTGGAGCTTACACCATTTTCTTATTTGACCTATATGTTAAAACTTTCACGGTATAAATATCAGCTGGATATTTAAAATCACGTTCATTTATTTATCGGTATTTTTTGGCATTCAGGTCTGGGGCGGGTTACCGAGCGGAATATATCTTTTGTCCACTTTTTTTCCCCTACTGCATAGCTGCATGAATTCTCGGGACTGTCGGGACTGCGCCAACGTTTTAGAGTTTTAACTTTTGATATGTGTTTGCCGTCCGGTCTTGTGTTTAGTTAAGTAAAACATGTCATTATTCATATCGGGACGCCTTCTGCTTCGGGAGCTCTCCGTTAATGCCAAGCAGTTGAGGAGAATTGACTCCAATATCACAGAGACTGATGCATTTTAACGATGGGCCGTGCCAAAACAACAGTTGGCAATGTATGCACGGTAGATGTCACATTGCGTGGGAAACGAGGTCTCCAGGGAGACAGACGCAAAGTGCTGGAGTAACTCCGCGGGACAGGCAGCATCTCTGGACATTTATAAAGCATTACATTTTGGAACACAAGGGACTACAGAAGCTGGTTTACGAAAAAATACAAAGTGCTGCAATAACTCAACATGTCAGGCAGTATCTGTGGAGAACATGGACAGGTGACGTTCCGGGTGAAAGAAGGGTCTAAAGTTTGAAGAAGGGTCCCGACCCGAAACGTCACCTATCCAAGTTCCCCGGAGATGACTAATCTTCCACAGATTTAAAAAACACTGGACATCATGCTGGACAGTGGACAACATAATATAGGACAGGACAAGCAGCTTGAAAGTGTCCTGTCCTATATTATGTTGTCCAGCAAGATGTCCAGTGTTTTTAAAATCTGTGGTACAGATCTGCAGTAATTGACTCATTCTAATGGTAACGGCCCCGTAGTAGTGGCATCCACGTGGCGGGGCTGGAAAAGTGGAAGAATCCCGAGCTAATTACCGTTCACAGGGCGCACGGCTGAAGTTTCCGATGCCTTGCGTGTGTGTGTGAGTGAGTGTGCGCATGCGCGCGCGGCCGCCAAGAAATTGTGTGTCCCCGGTCCCCTCCATGTTTTGACAGCGGTTTCCGTCTCTGTTGGGGTAAAGAGCTCTGTGCATTCACCTTATCTATTCCCCTCATGATTTCATAAACCTCTATAAGATCACTACTCTCCTGTGTTCCAAGAAATAAAATCCTTGACTGCCCAACCTCAATAAAAAAGCTTTTCACTGCATCTTGGTACACGTGACAATAATAAACTAAACTAAACTTTATGTGTTTGCATTAGGGGAAGCCAATGGAATTTGTGGAGCTGGATGAGAATAATATTCGGTGGATAAACGATTTTCGCATGAAGCCTTATTCCAATCCGGCCAAGTTGGAGTCAATAGATGGTAGGCTTCTTGTCCACAATTAAATCTCCTGGGCCTGATGGTTTGCATCTCAGGGTACTTAAGGAAGTGGCTCTAGATATCGTGGACGCATTGGTAATCATTTTCCAATGTTTATAGATTCAGGATCAGTTCCTGTGGATTGGAGGGTAGCTAATGTTATCCCACTTTTTAAGAAAGGCGGGAGAGAGAAAACGGAATTATAATAATAATAATAATAATAATAGATTTTATTTATATAGCGCTTTTCAGGACTCAAAGTCGCTTTACAATTGAGAGTCAGGAATAAACAAAACAAAATAGAGCAGTAAGACAGAGGGGAGGGGAACATGGGACTAAGGGTATGCAGAGGTGAAGAGATGGGTCTTGAGGCGGGACTGGAAGATGGTGAGGGACTCAGAATTTCGGACCGGTTGTGGGAGGGAATTCCAGAGCCTGGGAGCTGCCCTGGAGAAGGCTCTGCCTCCAAAAGTGCAGAGGTTTGATTTCGGAGTGGAGAGGAGACCAGCTGATGTGGATCTGAGGGACCGTGAGGGTTGGTAGGGGGAGAGGAGGTCAATGAGATAAGGGGGGGCCAGGTTGTTGAGGGCTTTGTAAGTGAGGACCAGGATTTTGTAGGTGATCCGGTGGGAAATGGGAAGCCAGTGAAGTTCTTTGAGAACTGGGGTGATGTGGTGCCAGGATTATAGACCAGTTAGCCTGACATTGGTGGTGGGGAAGATGCTGGAGTCAATTATAAAAGATGAAGTAGCGGCACATTTGGATAGCAGTGATGGGATCGATCCGAGTCAGCATGGATTTATGAAGGGGAAATCATGCTTGACTAATCTTCTGGAATTTTTTGAGGATGTAACTAGGAAAATGGACAAGGGAGAGCCAGTGGATGTAGTGTACCTGGACTTTCAGAAACCATTTGACAAGGCCCCACATCGGAGATTAGTGGGCAAAATTAGAGCACATGGTATTGGGGATAGGGTACTGACATGGATAGAAAATTGGTTGGCAGACAGGAAACAAAGAGTAGGGATTAATGGGTCCCTTTCAGAATGGCAGGCAGTGACTAGTGGGGTACCGCAAGACTCGGTGCTGGGACCGCAGCTATTTACAATATGCATTATTGATTTAGATGAAGGGATTAAAAGTAACATTAGCAAATTTGCAAATGACTCAAAGCTGGGTGGCAGTGTGAACTGTGAGGAGGATGCTATGAGGATGCAGGGTGACTTGGACAGGTTGGTGAGTGGGCAGATGTATGGCAAATGCAGTTTAATGTGGATAAATGTGAGGGTATCCACTTTGGTGGCAAAGACAGGAAGGCAGATTATTATCTGAATGGTGTCAAGTTGGGAAAAGGGGAAGTACATCGAGATTTGGGAGTCCTTGTTCATCAGTCAATTAAAGTAAGCATGCAGGTACAGCAGGCAGTGAAGAATGGTAATGGCATGTTTGCCTTCATAACAAGAGGAGTTGAGTATAGGAGCAAAGAGGTCCTTCTGCAGTTGTACAGGGGCCTCAGTTTTGGTGTCCAAATTTGAGGAAGGACATTCTTGCTATTGAGGGAGTGCAGCAAAAGTTCACAAGGTTAATTCCCGGGATGGCGGGACTGTCATATGTTGATAGAATGGAGCGGCTGGGCTTGTATACTCTGGAATTTAGAAAGATGAGAGGGGATCTTATTGAAACATATAAAGGATTGGACACGCTAGAGGCAGGAAACATGTTCCCGAAGTTGGGGGAGTCCAGAACCAGGGGCCACAGTTTAAGAATAAGGGGGAGGCCATTTAGTACGGAGATGAGGAAAAACATTTTCACACAGAGAGTTGTGAATCTGTGGAATTCTCTGCCTCAGAAGGGAGTGGAGGCCAATTCTCTGGATGCATTAGTTAGATAGAGCTCTTAAAGATAGGGTAGTCAGAAGGCAGGAACGGGGTACTGATTGTGGATGTTTAGCCATGATCATAGTGAATGGCGGTGCTGGCTCGAAGGGCTGAATGGCCTACTCCTGCATCTATTGTCTATTGTCTATTTTCTATTGTCTATTGATGTGTTTGATAAATATAGAATACATAGAACATGGAATAGTATAGCACAGGGACAGGCCCACCACCACACTTGCCAGCACACTCCAGGCATGCACCATCCCCTGTGTAAAATACTTGCCCCACACATCATCTTTAAACCTTGCCCCTCTCACCATAAACAATGGCCTGTAGTCTCTGACATTTCCACCCTGGGGTATAAAGGAAAAGTTAAAATTAGCAATGTATTAAGTATTAGTGAAACTGACATCATTAGGCTAATAATATTCCTGAGAGATTTCAGTGATTCGCCGATTTCAGTGTACAACGTTGTAGATTTTTTAATCCAATCCACTTTAATTAAACAAAACCTGAAACTAAACATAGACACAAAGTTTTGGCTCGGGTCGGGTCGGGACCCTCTTCAGACCTGCGTCAGAGGGGTCCCAACCGAAAACGTCACTCATCCTTTATTTTCCAGAGATGCTGCCTGACCCGCTGAGTTATTGCAGCACTTTGTGTGTATCTGCAGTACTTTGTTTCTACATACAGAAACTAAACATTGCTTCACATCTCACAAAGTGCTGGCGTAACTCAGCAGGTCAGGCAGCATCTTTAGTGGGAATGGACAAGTGACGTTTCGGGTTGGGACCTTCTTAATGGTCTGACCCTAAACGTCGCCTATCGATTTCCCTCCGCAGATGCTGTCTGACCCAATGAGACACTCCAGTCTAGGTGTTTTGCTTAAGATTCCAGCACCTACACCTCGTTGTGTCTCCACATTGGTTTATCATATTTTTCTTTTGTATATGCTTTACTCTTAATGGACCTATTTTGTGTCTCAAGGTGCCAGGTACAATGCCATCTTGATTCCTAATTGTCCTGGTGCCATGGTGGACCTTGCGACCAGCGGATACCTGGCCAAGATTCTTCAGAATTTCTGCGCTGAGAAAAGTAAGTATCACGTTCCCAATCACAGTAATGCAGGTCCACCACTGATTTTCCAGCACCCTTGGATCCAGAGCCTTTCAGGATTATCCATTTTGCCAGACCAACAGAGGCAGCGTCCTCTGATTGTAGTTCAACGGTACCGGAACGGTCCGCCTTGGCCGCTGAGGGGGACTGTGAGGGAAACGAGACCCAGGTTGTGTTCCAGTCCTGCTATCCAGTGCCCTTCCTTAGAAATGTGTAGGAAGGAACTGTAGATGCTGGTTTAAACCAAAGATAGACACAAAAAGGAATGGGTGACGTTTCGGGTTGAAGAAGGGTCTCGACTCGAAACATTACCCGTTCCTTCTCTCCAGAGATGCTGCCTGTCCCGCTGAGTTACTCCAGCTTTTTGTGTCTATTGACCTTCATTAGAAGGTCTGTATGTGATTTGGCAGAAGGGAATTTGATTGGACTTAGCTGAATGTTAGCTTCGTCAAGATTTGTGTGTAAGCAGGAAGACCTGCTATTCCCTGTGGCAGCACAGTGTAGCAAACCTGGCTGAGAAAGTGGCACAGGTGGTAGAGCTGCTGCCTCACAGCGCCAGAGACCCGGGTTCGATCCTGACCTCGGGTGCTGTCTGTGCGTGGGGTTTGCACGTTCTCCCTGTGACAGCGTGGGTTTCCTCTGAGTGCTCTGGAATATGGGTTCTGATTTACAATCTTTAATCATTTGTCCACTAGTTGCTGCCCTCTTGATCTGCCATCGTGCCGTGACGCAGCGGTAGAGTTGCAGCCTTACAGCACCAAACACCAGGATTCGATCCTGACTACTTATGCGGTCTGTAAGGAGGTTGTACGTTCTCCCTGTGACTGCAGGGGTTTTCTCCAGGTGCTCCCGTTTCCTCCCACTCTCTAAAGATGTGCAGGTTTGTAGGTTAATTGGCTTAGGTAAATTATGAATTGTCCCTAGAGAGTAGGATAGTGTTATTGTACAGGGATCATTGGTCGGCACAGATTCAGTGGGCCGAAGGGCTTGTTTCTGCACTGCATCTCTGAAGTCAAAAGTCTACATTTAGGTTATAGCTAATCAGATATTTGTGTTGTTTTTATTTGTCTAATTGCAGAGCCAATTTGTGTGGTGGGACATGGAGTTGCTGCTTTGTGCTGTGCTACCAACCAAGAAAAGTCGTGGATATTCCAGGGCTATAGCTTGACTGGGGTAAGTATCTAGTGTAAACTATAGACAAAAAAAATCACAAAGTGCTGAAGTAATACAGCCGATCAGGCAGCATATCTGGAGAACATGGATATTTGAAGTTTCGGATCGGGATACTTTGGCGGGAGAAAGCAAGAAGAGAGATGAGGGTAGGACAAAGCCGAGCGAGTGGTAGGTGGATACAGGTGACGGGCAGTTGGGGTGGAGATGAAAGGTTAGAGACAAAAAGGACACAAAAGGGTATAAGATAAGGAGAGACGAGGATTAAACTGTGAAGCCAGAGGAAGGGACATGGGTGGAAAGGGAAAGGGAGTAGGACATCTAAATGTGGTGATGCTGTCTATCCTGCTGACTTACTCCAGCACTAGTGGGAGAGTTTAGGACCAGAGGTCATAGCCTCAGAATAAAAGGATGTAACCTTCAGAAAGGAGAGGAGGAGGAATTTCTTTAGTCAGAGGGTGGTGAATGTGAATTCATTGCCACAGAATTCTGTGGAGGCCAAGTCAATGGATATTTTTAAGGATGAGATTGATAGATTCTTGATTTGAGGTTATGGGGAGAAGGCAGGAAATTGGGGTTGAGAGGGAAAGATACCTCAGCCAGGATTGGATCGTGGGGTAGACTTGATGGGCCAAATGGCTTAAATCTGCTTCTATAACATATGAACTTATTTCTTAGTTTAAACTATTCTTCCTACAAGAAGATTTGGTATTTTCATATCTCCATATTTATTAATGTGTGCAAAACTCAAAGTGCTGGAGTAACTCAGTGGGACAGGCAGCATCTCTGCACTCACCACTTCCAGCAGGTCACGAAACAATAATTCAAGAAACTCTTGCAAACCCCTAAACTTAAGCACCTCATCTTTAGTCAGGGAAATAGTCACTTGATCGACTGTTTTAACAAGTGTGAATATCATTGTTTCATTGTGATAATTAAACACCCTTGACTCTCTCGTGTCCTGAACTGGAGCAGAAACGCAGACAAGGAGTGAACACGACAATCTGCAAATGTTGTTTTTGTAATTCTGTAATCTCTACAACTTAATGGTCTGGATTTTCTCCTGTTACATTCCCTTTATCCTGTATCATCTGTACACCGTGGACGGCTCAATTGTAATCACATATAGTCCTTCTGCTGACTGGTAGCATGCAACAAAAAAGCTTTGCATTGTGACAATAACTAAACTAATGTATAACGATAATATCAGCAGGAGTCTTATTTCTTTGGCTGCACTCTTTGGGTTTTGCAGTTGTATTACGGTTATTAATTGAATTATTGAATTTTTTTAAATTATAGATTTTCTGTGCATTTGCGTTTTGGACCCTGTTAAGCTGCAAGTAATAATTTCATTATTCTGTCGTCTGTACATATTGGTAATTAAACACTCTTGATTCTTGAAATCGTAGGAGTGTTAGATCCCATTCTTGGGATGCGCTGCAAGCATTACAGCCAACAATGACTTTGAAAATCTGATATTTTGTACAGCTCTAAATAACTGTACATGTAATTATTGGTCACATCCTACAGGAAGGAACAATCCAGCTTACTGATTAAGCAGCATCGGTAATGCCTTCCAGGTCCAAAGGTGATAATCTGATCAAAGATGAGTGTTTGTATTTTATTGAAATTCTTGTATAATTGGTCGATTCTTTTTGCAGCCCTCGGTCTTTGAGCTGGTGAGGAGAACAGATTTTGCGAGCCTTCCAATCATAGTGGAGGACTTTGTGAAAGATTCGGGAGCCTCCTTCAGTGGTAAGTCATCTTTGGTCCTCAGTAACAAGCTTCAATAACATTTAAAAGCAGGGTTTTGATTTAACAAGTCTTCTGTTAAAATATTGTCTACTTTCTCCTTGGCTGAATATTACATAGTTGATTCACCACGCTGTAATTTAAATCCAGATTAGGCTTGCCTATGGTGTTAAAACTTCCAGCAAAACCTATATCATAGCGGAAAGGGAAAATGATAATCGGTCACAAATGAATGAACGCTTACAATGTCCAGATGAAACGTGGGCCCTTGTCAATATACAGTAAACCGTTGTTATTACGAACCTCATTATAACGGACTTTGGTTATAGTGGACGAGCCTACTGACCTTCACCGCTAGGCTGACGCCACCCCTGGGAAAGGTTTAGAGGGATATGGACCAAATGTGGGTAAATGGGATGAGGTTATATGGGGGCAACTTAATTGGTTTGGACAAGTTGGACGTTCGCAATTCATAGGAGCAGAATTAGGTCTTTAGGCCCATTGAGTCTCCTCCACCATTGAATCTTGGCCGATCTATCTTTCCCTCTCAACCCCATTCTCCTGCCTTCTCCCCATAATCTTTGACATACTTACTAATCTTACACCCAAACTACTAACGGGCCTGTTTCCGTGCTGTATGATTCTATGACTGAATGTGGTTTGGATATTTTGGTTAATCTTCAAGTCTCATGAACCTCTTTACGCCGCTTTCTTTCAGCGAGCGAACCAGATGCGGTCCATGTGGTGGTCGACAGACACCTAATAACTGGACAGAATGATCACTCTACTCTCATTGCAGTCCAGAACCTCATCCTATTCTGTAACGTCAGGTGAGGCATTATTGGACATAATGTTTCATCCCATGCAATAACTCTTGGTATGAACATAAATACCAGATTCAAACTCTGTTCTTTGGTGCTCATAACTCCATCTGCTTCTTTCACGCATTGTAAAAGTTTGAAAACATGCACCATGAGACACAGAAACAGCTTCTTCCTGTTATCAGGCTTCTGAACGGTCCTTCCATAAGTTAGGGTGCTGTCCGATTCACCTCTACCTCATTGCGGACATTGGTCTTTGTCAATAGAACTGATGCGCTACAATGTTGAGAACTATATTCTGCACTCTGTATCTTCCACCTTGCTCTATCTACTGTACTTAAGTTTGATTTGATTGTATTTATGTATGGTTTATATGATCTGTTTGGATAGTATGCACAACTAAGTTTTTCACTGTACCTTGGTACATGTGAAAGTAATAACCAGTAAAGAACAACTCTGATTCAGTGAGAATGCTGAGAGCAGCCGCAGGCCCTGCCTTGCTCAGAATAAACCTCCAACTCAGTGAAACTGCAAACCAAAGATAGGTGTACACAGTACACAGTCATACAGCATAGAAATAGGCTCTTCGGCCCTACTCATCCATAACGACCAAGATGCCCCATTTAAGCTACTCTCATTTGCCCATACTTTGTCTATATATTGCAGGGGTCGGCAACCTTGTTCTGCATAGGGGCCAGGACACATGTCTGTGAGCGGATGGCGGGCCACATCTATCACATGTACACATAGATTCCTCCCCCATCCCACTCCGAATGGCAGGCATCAAATCACATTCAGCCCAGAGGCTGTAGGTTGTCGACCCTTGCTCTATCCTTATTCCTGTCCAAGTGTCTTTTAAATGTTATTTTACCTGCTTCAACCACTTCCTCTGGCAACTCGTACCATATCCCCACCTGAGATTGCCTCTCAGGTTCCTATTAAATCTTCCCCCTTTCACCTTAAACCGATGCCCTCTGGTTCTTGATTCCCCCACTCTGGGTAAAAGACTGTGTGCATTCACCCTATCTATCCACCTGATTTTATAACGGAGGCTGTGCTCTCTTGAAAGCTATCATAATCATTTAAGAATATTAATAGGCAGAAAAAAACAAATTATTCCTTACAATCTGCAACAAAAAATTGTCAAGGAGCTTTCATAATATAATATTGAAACCTTTTGAGTTCTGAAGTTTTTTTTATAGTTGTTATCAAATAGTTTTGTTGTGTTCTTGGTCCTCCAAATCATTTTTTTCAACTTTTTTTTGTTTCAGGAAATGATCGCACTTTAGTTCATGATTCTATTGAGAACCATTGAATTGGCTGCTACACCATGAAGCACAGAACCTTCCAGGTCCAATGGTGATAGCAAGAGCCAACAGCGTATGAAAGGCAAATGCCTATCCCTAAACATGCTCCAGCCCTGCGGAACAAGTCTGTCGAGTATTTCGCTTTCAACTCCATGTTTACCCACACAATAGACTCTAAATCTCTAATAAGTCAGTGACAAAAAATATGCAGCTGATTAATGCTGAACCTACTTGTGGTTATTGAGCAAATAAACATCTTCATTTAAACAGCTTATACGTTGAACCGTCCTGCAGATCAAATGGAGAACAAGGAACACAAAATCCGAGGCAGGACTTCTGCATGAAACTCCGTAAGAAACTGGCACTCGAAGCATTGAAAACAAAGATGCTGAGAAGAGTAGGCAGCATCCATTAAGAGAGAAACCGAGTTAATGTTTTATTGGAATAAAGAGTCATACAGCAGAGAAACAAGCTCTTTGCCCCAACTCATCCAATCTGACCAAGATGTCCTGAGCTAGTCCCATTTGCCTGTATTTGGTCCATATCCATCTAATTTTTTCCAATCCATTTACTTGTCCAATGTTATTGTACCTGCCACAAATACCTCCTCTAGCAGCTTGTTCCATATACCACCACCCTCCGAGTGAAAAAGTTGCCCCTCGGGTTCCTATTAAATCTTTCTCTTTTTACCTTAAGCCTATATCCTCTGGTTCTTGATTTCCTTACCCTGGGTAAAAGACTCTGTGCATTTATTCCCTTCCTGATTTTATACACCTATATAAGATCACCCCTTAGCATTCTATGCTCCAAGGAATAAAGTCCTAGCCTGCCCAACCTCTCCTTATGTCAGGCCGTCGAGTCCTGGCAACGTCCTCATAAATCTTCTCTACTTCCTTTCCTGTTTAATCCTATAGCAGGGTTACAAAAACTGAACAGAATACTCCAAATGCAACCTCACTAACGTCTTATACAATCACCAACATCTCGTGTGTATATATATGGCATTTTTTAAAATTTCAGATTTCATTTCATTTGCATTTTTTTTATTTTGAAACAGTATATGTTTTATTTTACAATTGCAAATTGGAAGCATTGACTTTCTTATAGAGAGTTGCTGGGAATGTTAGCAGCGGAATTGTTAAGAGGAATAGATTGATAGTCATAAGAGTCATACAGCGTGGAAACAGGCACTATGGCCAACGTGCCCACACCGAACAACACCCCATCTAGTCCCCCCCTGCCTGCGTTTGGCTCATATCCCTCTAAACCTATCCGATACACGTACCTGACTAAATGTTTCTTAAACATTGCGTTAGTACCTGCCTCAACTACCACCTCTGGCAGCTCGTTCCACATACCCAACCATCCTTTGTGTAAAACATGTTACCCCTCAGGTTGCTATTAAATGTTTCCTCCCCCCCCAACCTATTCAAGGCACTTCAGTATAAGGGTAGGATTGGACACGTGTGTAGGAAAGAACTGCGGACGCTGGTTTAAATCGAAGGTAGACACAAAATGCTGGAGTAACTCAGCGGGACAGGCAGCATCTCTGGAGAGAGGGAATGGGTGACGTTTCGGGTTAAGACCCTTCTTCAGACTGATTCAGACAGACTGATTACAACACGTGTTGGAAACTACACATGTATATCAGTGTATGTTGTGGTATCTGGAGTCAAGTGATGGCAGTGTAGCACTGTTTGAAATGATACAGCTGTGTTATTTATCATGTAGCAGCGTGGGATCTTCATCCTACTGATGATCTATGAACTAATACTGAGGGAGTTAACATAGACCATAGAAAAGTGCAACACAGAACAGGCCTTTCAGCCCACAACGTATAGTTTAGAGATACAGCATTGAAACAGGCCCTACGGCCCACCGAGTCCATGCCAACTAGCGATCTCCATATACTAGCTCTATCCTACAGACTTGTGACAATTTACAGAAGTCAACTAACCTACAAACCTGCATGTCTTTGGAGTGTGGTAGGAAACCGGAGCACCCGGAGAAAACCCACGCAGTCACAGGGAGAACATACAAACTCCGTACAGACAGCACCCAACATCAGGATTGAACCTGGGTCTCTGCCGCTGTGAGGCAACAGCTCTATCACTGTGCCACTGTGCCACCAAGAGTCTGTATCGAACTTGATGCCTTGCTAAACCTGCACGTGATACCCCTCCATTCTCTGCATAACTGTATACCTATCTAAAATGTTCTTTAATGTCACCATCGTATCTACCTCCAGGCATTAATAAAGTTAGAGATCCAGTAAAGATATAGATAAAGACGTAAGGAACTGCAGGTGCTGGTCTGCAAAAAAAATTAGTGTGCTGGAATAACTCAGCGGGTCAGTCAGCATCTCTGGAGGACATGGGTTATGGAACATCACCTATCCATGTCTTCTAGAGGTGCTGCCTGACCTGCTGAGTTATTCCAGCATTCTGTCCTTTTAAGTTAGAGATTCCTTCCAACCCAGAGAGAGCCAAAGGCAATTCAGACACCATCGAGTGAGGTTGTGAGGCATCTGGTCGACAGTAGAGGGAGCTGAAGGAGAACTCCAACGAATAGAAACTCATTAAATCTCCGGGAAGGCACGGTGCTGGCTGATGGTTTTGTTTGTCAGAATCGCCTGGATCGGGAGGATCGAATGTTTCCTCTGTAGTACAGTCCCACAAAAGATCTCTTCAACAGGATCAAAACGATGTAGACCACGGTGCCTGCCAGCGCCAGCCCGACTGTAATGACAGCATAGTTGGCACCTTGGATTCAAAAAGAAATCATTTAAATTCTAAGGCTGTGCACACTTTGTTATTATACGTGACGACGCTGCGTACTTTATGTATGGCACTGAAAACAAGAATTTCACTGCGATGTGTCATGTGATATTAAAGTATAAATCAATTGCAATAGGTTGGCTTTGCGGCTGTGTGCTAATTCAGCAACAGAGACATTACGTTTTGAGGGAGGAAAGTAATAACCTGCTGGATAGACACAAAATGCTGGAGCAACTCAGCTGGTCAGGCAGCATCTCTGGAGAAAAGGGATAGGTGACATTTTGGGTCCAGACCCTTCTTCAGATGGAAATTAGGGGGTGAGGGTTGGTTGAAGGGTTTTGACCCAAAACATCACCCAATCTTTTTCTCCAGAGATGCTGCCTGTCCCGCTGAGTTACTCCAGCATTTTGTGTCTACCTTCTGAAGAAACTTGTTTAACGGATACAAGGATGCTAGAATATGACTGTGTAATTTGAAAGGTTTTTAGAAAGGCAAATGTATATGCAGGGAAATGAGGATATGGACCACGTGCAATGAGGGGGGATTAGTTTAACGGCATCATGTTCAGCACAGACATTGTGGGCCAAAGGGCCTGTTCCTGTGCTGTACGTTCTAAAATCCAGCGCGCAGCGATAGAGTTGTTGCCTCACAGCGCCTGAGACACAAGTTTTATTCTGACTACAAGTGCTGTCTGCATGGAGTTTGATCATTCTCGCTGGTTTAAATCGAAGGTAGACATAAAATGCTGGCGTAACTCAGACTGAAGAAGGGTCTCGACCCGAAACTTCACCCATTCCTTCTCTCCAGAGATGCTGCCTGTCCCGCTGAGTCACTCCAACATTTTGTGTCCACCTTTGGGATTGTAGATTAATTGGCTTTGGTAAAATTGTAAATTGTCCGTGTAAAATTGTAAATCGGCATGGACTCGGTGGGCTGATGGGCCGATTTTTGCATTGTATCTCTAAAGTCCAACTGGTGAATAATTGAAGGATCTGCCCTGTTCTACTAAGGTCATGACATGACTTGCAGAGGTTAATGTGAGTCATTTAGTTCTGGAGCTCATGAGTTTCCAATGTCCATCCAAGATAATAAGATGCAATGAATCATTCTCTTTAAAATATACTGCACAAAGGTAATTTCACAAATTTTAAAGGCATGCCATGCTGAATTGCTCAGGTAAATTTGCTTCCTGGTATTTCCGATCAGGAAAATCCGGGGTTTGAAGTTAACTAACTTGTGGAGCAGCTAAATTAGATCATCTAGGTGGCTATTTCCATTTAGGGTGTTGCACAGGGACAAGATGGTATGGTACTGAAGATGCTGGTTAAAACCAAAGATAGACGCAAAAAGCTGGAGTAATTCAGCGGGTCAGGCAGAATTAGTTGAGTCTTTAACCCAGGGTTGGGGAATCAAGAACCAAATGGAGAGAAGAGACTGAGTATAAGTCACTTGTAGAAATAAGGATTCTTCTGTCTGAATCCCTAAGTTACTCCAGCTTTTTGAGCCTATCTTTGGTTTGTGGCGGCGCCTCGTGGCAGCGGCCTCTGCAGTCCGTCTGTCTTTTTTTGTCTTTTTGTACTGTTAAGTGCATGTTTTGGTTGTAGTTTATATATTATTTTTAGCTGTGCATATGTGGTGGAGCGAGCGGGGGGGAACTTTTAAATCTCTTCCCCATACGGGAACCCGACCTTTCCCTGTCAGGTCTCCGTTGTCGTTGGGGCCTAGCACGGTGGAGCAGCCTCCAATCGGAATTGACCTGGGGCTCCAGTCGCAGGGCCTGCGGACTCACCATCACGGAGATGGCCGACTTCGGAGTGCGGAGCGCTGTGGTGGCGCGCGGCTGCGACCCGACTTCGGAGCTTCGTAGGCTCCGGCTGCAGGCCCGGTGGACGGTAACATCGGGAGCTCGTGGGTCCCTGATGGGAGACCGCTTTTCGGAGCTCCCGCAACGGCAACTTCTCCCGCCCGAATCGCGGGGTTTAAAATGACCCAGAGCAGGGCCTTACATTGCCCCGCGTGGCCTTAACGGCTGCAGGACTTACCATCGCCCACCGGGGGCTTTAACATCGGGAGAAGAATAAAGAACAGGGGAGAGACAAGACTCTGCCTTCCATCACAGTGAGGAGGTGTTTGGAGATTCACTGTGATGGATGTTTATGTAAATTGTGTTAATTGTGTGTCTTGTTTTTTTTTGTTTTGTTTGTATGACTGCAGAAATGTAATTTTGTTTGAACTTAGGTTCAAATGACAATAAAAGTTATTCTAATTCTTGAGTCAATCTTGGGTACTGATGATATCAGCCAGACCTTCTTACTCCTGGTCACTGTCTGTTTACGGGGATATGTTTGGATTTTGGATCAGGAATAAGGTAATACTCATGGATAGGTGACATTTTGGGTCGGGACCCTTCTTCACGTCGCTTATCCCATGTCTTCCACAGATGCTGTCTGAGCCGCTGAGTTACTCCAGCATTTGGTTTTTTTTTTACTATAAACTAACATCTCCAGTTCCTTATGTCTCTATAAGATTGTACTCTACCATGTTGGGCCCTTAATCGGGATCGAACCCGGGTCTCTGGTGCTGAAAGTAAGGCAACAACTCTACCGCTGCATCACAGTGCTGCCCCCAATTGGGACTAGGTTAAATGGGGCATTTTGGTCGCCATGAATGAGTTGGGCTTAAGGGCCCCTTTTCCTGCTGCATTTCTCTAGCAAAGAATCAATAACACCTGGAAAAAGAAATTAGTATTATAATTCTCACCCGTCTCGTTTGTGATGTGCACTGGTCCAGCCCTGACCTGTTGCAGGGCTGACTGGTCTGCCCATGGGCCAGTGCCAGGGACACACCCCTGTGTGCATGGGTGGGGGCTGGGTGCATGGGCACAGAGCAGCACACTGCAAGTGACAAACACCTGAAGGAGAGAAGAGAAAGTCAATAATCATTTGTATCAACAAGGAACTGCTGATGCTGGTTTACAAGAAAAGACAAAGTGCTGGAGAAACTCAAGGCAGGCAACATGTTTAGTTTAGAGATACAGAGTGTGGAAATAGACCAGTTGGCTCACCAAATCCCTGCACACTTAACTCTATCGTACGCACACTAGGGTCAATTTACAATTTTACCAAGCCAATTAACCTACAAACCTGTAAGTCTTTGGAGTGTGGGAGGAAACAGAAGCACCTGGAGAAAATCCACGCAGGTCACGGGAAGAACGTACACTCTATACAGATAACACCTGTAATCGCTCGAACCCGGGTCTCTGGCACTGTAAGGCAGCAACTCTACCGCTACATCATCCTGCCGCCTTCACTGTGGAGAACATGGATAGGACACATTTCAGGTCAGCACCCAGTCTGAAGAAGGTTCCTGACCCAAAATGTCACCTGATGGCAACTCTGAGGGATTTATTGAGTCTTTTACCCAGAGTTGGGGAATTAAGAACCAGAAGGAGAGAAGAGACTGAGTTAATCACTCATGGAAACAAGGAGTCGTGTACAAAATCATGAAGGGAAGAGATTGGGTAAATACCCAGTCTTTTTCCCAGAGTTGGGGATTTAATAACCAAGGACATAGGTTTAAGGTTTGAGGAGAAAGATTTAATAGGAACGTGAGGGGCAACCTTTTTTACACAACGTGTGGTAGGCGACTCTTGCATATGGGGGTTGTTTATATGCATTATGTACTTAATCTGGGATTGTATGGCAATAATCTCACTGTGTGCAAAAAACTAATTTCACTCTACCTTGGTACACATGATAATAAAGAACCATTGAACCAATGTGTATGGAACGAGCTGCCAGAGGAGGTAGTTGAGGCATGTACTATCACAACGTTTAAAAAACATTTGGACAATAACATGGATAGGTTTTGAGGGATATAGGCCAAGCCCAGAGCCATCAAACGCTCATTGTACGTTATTGATTGATTCTTTATCGGTTCAGCCGACAATCACAGGACAAGAGACTGCAGATGCTGGGATCTTAAGCACAATACAAAATAATGGAGGAACTCAGCGGGTCAGGCAGCATCTGTGGAGGGAAAGGACAGGCGACGTTTCGGGTTGGGACCCTGATTGGAGTAGGGGGAAATAGCTGGAAATGAGAGATTGGGGGGGGGGAGGACAAAGTCTGCCATGTCTTAGGTGGAGGGGAGGGAGGTGGGGTGGTTGATTTGTCACATGGGTGGATAAAGGTTAGGGATAAAAGGGACTCAATGAAGTGTAAGGAGAGAAGAAGAATGAAATTTAAAGCCAGAGGGAGGAATGTTTTCGAGCATATGATGGGGTTGGAGATTGCAACCTTCACGTGGTCCATCCTGTTTCGACTAATGCAATCAACCTGATGTGCACAAACAAATAGATCAAATAGAACAAGTTGATTTGCAACTTTAGGCTGTGCACGCCATACACAAGAAGAAGAAGAAGAAGAAGAGCATCTGATATATTGTTAATGGATCATTTCAACAGAAATACATTCATGGAATAAAATGTGTGGATCCCCATGAGGTTTGTAGTTCAGCACTAAGCTAGATAATACATTTGTCAGCCAATATGTGGGTAGCACAGCGGCGCGGCTGGTAGAGCTGTTTTCTCACAGCGCCGGAGACCCAGGTTCGATCCTGACCTTGGGTGCTGCCTGTGTGTGGAGTTTGCATTTTCTCCCTGTGACCACGTGGGTTTCCTCCGAGTGCTCCGGTTTCCTCCCACATCCCAAACACGTGCAGGTTTATAGGTTAATTGGCCCTCTGTAAATTGCCCCGAGAGTGTAGGGAGTGGATGAGAAAGTGGAATAGCCTAGATCTAGTGTGAACGGGTGATCAGTGGTCGGTGTGGACCCAGTGGGCCGTAGGGCCTGTTTCCACGCTGTATCTCTGAACTAACCCCACACGTTTAAATTCTTTTCAAACATGCTACCATACATTTTAACGCTAAGATGAAGATGGCTTTTAATGTATACCTGGGCAGTGTGCCACGGTAAAGAAGATAGTTTGACAGAGTATACTTTCTCTTTTTGATTGTCGGTCTGATGTTCCTCCACTGTGCTGTGATTTAGGCAGCTGTCTCAAACAAAAAGAGAGAGTGAGGAGAAAATACTGTTTGATGTGATTCCAGCTCAATATGCATCAGCATGGTTTAGTTATAGTAACTTTGATGCTAGCTCAAAGAAAAAACACATCAAGACTTGAACACAGTCACAACTCCAACATTAAAATATATGAAATAGCCACAGACTTACTTACACAGCATGGGAATAGGTCCCTCGACCCATGATGATCAAGATGACCGTTTGAGCTAATCACATCTGCCTGCGTTTGGCCCATGTCCCTCCAAACCTTTCCTTTCCATGTAAGTGTGGCACAGTGTTGCACATGTAGGGTGGCACAGTGGCACAGCAGTAGAGTTGGTGCTCCGGTGTCCTCCCACATTCCAAAGATGTGCAGGTTTGTAGGTTAATTGGCTCTGTAAATTGTCCGTAGTGAGTAGGATAGAACTAGTGTGTGGGCTGATTGTTGGTCAGTGTGGACTTGGTGGGCCAGAAGGCCTGCTTCCACACTGTCGCTAAGCTAAGCTGTGTGCAAATCAGTGGCATGGGTGTTTGTTTAAAGGTAGGAACACTACTGGAAGGCAGCAATTCTACCGCTGCGCCTCTGTGCTGCCCAAACTGGGCAAAGGGCCTGATTCCGACCTATATGACTCTGTGGCTATAAACATGTGGAACTGTAAAGTGAACAGCACCCCAACAGTGTGATCTTGAGCATCGCTTTCAATCTTCAAGGGGCGACATGGTGGCGCAGCAGAGTTGTTGCCTCACAGCGCCAGAGAACCAGGTTCAATCCTGACTACGGGTTCTGTCTGTGCGGAGTTTGCCCGTTTTCCCCGTGACTGCATGGGTTTTCTCCGGGTCTCCTCCTACATCCTAAAGGCATGTAGGTTTATAGGTTGATTGGCTTCTGTGAATTGTCTCTAGTGTGTAGGACAGAACTAGTGTACGGGGTGATCGCTGGTCGGCACGGACTTAGTGGGCCAAAGGGCCCGTTCCCACCCTGTATCTCTAAACTAAACCAAACACCCCATTGCGTCTCACACCATCTTAATCTGGAAACATATTGTCCTTTGTCGTGGGTTAAAGAAAAGAGAGACGGGCTAAAAAATGGAGTATCATCGATGAAATATAAAAGCTTCCTTACCCCTGTTGTAAGAGAGTGACTCCTGCTGAAGAATTGTGCTGCTCTGATATCTGGCAAGACTCCACGTGGAGCGAGCGGGAAGACTCGTTGCTGTTGGCAACGATGCTGATGTATAAATGGTCCTCGCTGGTGGCGTTAAACGGGGAGTCTGGTCCAGCCGCCCACCAACTCGAGTTGAACTCTTTGCTGAACTGTATTTCAAAGCTGTAGACTGTAAAGACCTTGTCCGTGGTACTCTTCTGCACCTTGGTCTCTTCACTAGCATTGGTGGATCGAAGGAACTTGCACATCAACGGGACCATTACCCAATTCGGCTGCTCTGAACTTACATCTCTGCTCCGACTGAAGATTTTATTTGTGAAGATGTAATTGGATTTATCTTCCTGAGAGGAAGAAATTAATTCAAGTGTGAGGGAAATACAAATAAAATGTGAAACTATACAACACAGGAACAGGCCCTTCAGCCAGTGCTTAGGAAGAACCTGCAGATGCTGGTTTACACCGGAGATAGACACATAATGCTGGAGTAACTCAGCGGGTTAGGCAGCATCTCTGGAGAAAAGGATAGGTAATGTTTTGGGTCGGGGCACAGCTTCAAACTCTTCATGAATGAAGAAGGGTTCTGACCCAAAACGTCAACAAATTCCTTTTCTCCTGAGATGCTGCCTGACTTACTGAGTTACTCCAGCATTTTGTGTCAACCTTCAGTCAACAATGTCCCTGCCGAACATGATGCCAAGACCATCTCTTATCTACCTGCATACAATCTGCATCCCTCCATTCCCAGCATATTCATGTGCCTATCTAAAAACCTTTATAACACCACTATCGTATCTGCTTCCACCACCATGTTCCAAAAACCGTATCCTGCACATCTCCTTTGAACTTTGATACTTATTTACAAAAAAAACCCACAAAGCGTTGTAGTAAGTCAGGCAGCATCTCACACAGTACTATGTTTCCAAATTCAGTTGTGCTGGCGCAAGTAAGAATTTCATTGTTCTGTCCAGGACTCATGACAATAAAACACTCTTGACTCTCGAAGGTTCCCCTCCCCTGGTGATCCCAAATGCAAGGACGCTACATACCAGTAACACAGTGCCGCACCCCGAGAGGGGAATGACTAGCAGCAGATGCGTGCTATTGCCAGTGATGTTACAGGAAGCATCGTTGAGCTGCAAGCAATCATCCGGTAGGTTTGCCACCAAAGTTCTTGGGGCACACACAATCATGGAATCGGACAAACACTGCAGATCTGAGGCAAACAGAGACAGGAGTGAGCCTTGCTGCAATGCTCAACCAACATCTTCTTGCACTTGAGCAGTGTTCATTAAAGGACACCAAGTGTTGGAGTAACTCAGCGGGTCAGGCGGAATCCGTGCAGAACATGGATAGGTGACGTTTCAGGGTCAGTGTTACAGCCTGAGGATCATTACAAGCCAATCTTGAGTTTAGTTTATTGTCACATGTACCGAGGTACAGTGAAAAGCTTTAGTTGTATGCTAACCAGTCAGCGGAAAGGCAATGCGTGATTACAATCAAGCCTTCCACAGAGTGTAGAAACATGATAAAGGGAATAACTTGAATAACATTTAGTGCAAGATAAAATCCAGTAAAGTCTGATCAAAGATAGTCTGAGGGTCTCCGATGCGGCAGATAGTAGCTCGGGTCCTCCCTTTAATTGTTGGTAGGACGGCTCAGTTGCCTGATAACAGTTGGGAAAAAATTGTCTCCTTATAAGGGGTGAGAACTTTAAAGCACCAATTATTGTTCACAACAATATTTCAAACACTGAACATGTTCAGATGCCTTCATTCAGCACTAAAGTATCAATAAGATAATCAGGGGGTCATAGAGTTATTCCGTCATAGAGTCATACAATCAAACAACATGGAACAGGCCCACCGGCCCAACTTGTCCACACCTACCAACATGTCCCATCTACTAGTCAATGTTTAAATTAGTGTTTTACATTAGTACCATGTTTAAATTAGTCAAATGCGCCAGCTCCTTATGAGAGTAAGAACCCTCCTTCAGCCCTACAACTTGATTCTTTAAAACACCAAATGCATGCACGATAATAATACAAAAAATGCAAAGGGAAATTCCTTTCTGTTGAATGTGAAAATTCTTACCTGCGGCAGGTGGCTGTTCTTCAGGAAAGCCTGCAACCATAAAAAAAAATGAAATGAATATTCAAAAATAATTTGGTTTATTATCACATGTGGAAGTAATCAGAATAAGCCAAAAACATATCAATACCAATATGAAGAAGGGTGCTGACCCAAGACATCACCTATCCATGTTCTTCAAAGATGTCGCTTGACCCGCTGAGTTACTCCAGCACTTTGTGTCTTTTTTCCAATACCATATTCTACCTCTCCCCATACTTCTTTAAGCCTTTCGATTCCAGTTATCGACCCAACCTTCTTAAATACACAGCAACACGAGGAACTGTGGATGCTGGAATCTTGTGCAGAACACAAAGAGCGGGTCAGGCAGGAGTGAATCGATAGGCAATGTGTTGGGTCGGGACCCTTCATCAGACTGATCGTAATCGGGGGAGAAAGCTGGAAAAGACCTGGCGAGGGATAGGTGGATACAGGTGAGTAGAGAGCGCTGAAAGGGAGGGAGGGATATAGGTGGGACAGGGAGAATGTGGAGAAAGTGGGAGATATGGGTGTAAAGCGAGGGGAGGGTGTAACGGCAGAGAGAGACAGGGGGGGATAGGGGGTATTACTTAAAATTGGTTAATTAATCCAGCATCTGCAATTCCTAGTGTCTCCTTTTTTTTTTTACCATTCAGCTCTGAATTAGATTGGAGTAATGGAGTCATACAGCATGGAACCAGGCTCTTCGACCCTACTCGTCCCTGTCGACCACGATACACCACCTTTGCCCACATTTGGCCCACATTCCTCTAAAACTTCCTATCCATCCATGTACCTGTAAATGTTGCTATAGTATTTAAGAAGGAACTGCAGATGCTGGAAAATCAAAGGTAGACAAAAGAGCTGGAGAAACTCAGCGGGTGCAGCAGCATCTATGGAGCGAAGGAAATAGGCAACGTTTCGGGCTGAAACTACTTCCTCTGGCAGCTCATTCCACATACCCACAACACTCCGAGTGAAAAAAGTTGCTTCTCAGGTTTCTATTAAATATTTCCCCTCTCACCTTAAACCCATGTCCAGTGGTCCTGATTCCCCTGCTCTGGGAAAAAGACTCTGTGCATTCACCCTATCTATCCCCATGATCTTATGCACCCCTGTAAGGTCACCCCTTCCCCTCCTGCGCTCCAATGAACAACCCCTAGCCTGCCCGATCTCTCCCTATACCTCAGGCTCTCGAGTCCTGGCAACATCCTCTTAAATCTTCTCTACATTCTTCCCAGCTTAATGGCATCCTTGCTGTATCAGGGTGACCAAAACTGAACACAATACTCCAATTTCAACATCAATTTCTTATACTCAAGATGTTGGAAGACTTGGGTATAAAGAATCTCTTCCCGTAACAACACATGTTTAAAGACATTAGATTGAGAAACAATTACCAGATGTGGTTTATCAATACATACCCAACACAATCCAAATGCACCGTGGTTCTGACTGTAATCTGAATTAAAGGAAAATTAACATTCAGGCAGTTTTTATTTTGGAGTGATCCCAAATGCTCTACATTTTCCGTGTGTCACACAGGGGCAGCACAGTGACGCGGCGGTAGTGTTGCTGCCTTACACCCTGGTTCGATCATGACTACAGGTGCTGCCTGTACAGAGTTTATACATTCTCTCTGTGACCAGGTGGCTTTTCTCTGGGTGCTCCGGATTCCTCCCACACTCCCACACAAAGATGTACTGGTTTGAAGGTTAATTGGCTTTGGTAAAAATCGTAAATTGTCCCTAGTGTGTAGGATAGTGTTTGTGTACGGGGATCGCTGGTTGGCACGGACTCGGTGGGCTGAAGGGCCTGTTTCCACACTATATCTCTGAACTAAAACTAAAGATCCCAATTAATCTCAATCTTCACTACCGGTCAGTCACCAAAAATTGTAATTCAACAAAACCCAGTAACCCAATCTCATCTCAAGATGTTTATGTTTTTGGCTCCACTCCACAGATTAAACAAATGACTCCGAGAATTCTGCTATGGATTGTTTAGCAAATGGGTTCCGTAGTTTAAATCGCAACTGAAGATCCCATGGTACAATTTGCAAAAGAGTACAGAGTCCAGTTCTGCTGGTTTCCTGGCCAACATTTCTCCTCAGTCAATCCTCCAGAGCCACAATTAGAAACAAATTGTATTCCAGAGAAGAATAGGGAAAACAGACACAAAAACCTGGAGTAACTCAGCGCGATAGGCAGCATCTCTGGAGAAAAGGAATAGGCGATGTTTCAGGTTGAGACCCTTCCTCAAGCTGAGAGTCAGGGCTCCTGACGGTCAGTCTAAGGAGGGTCTCGACCCGAAACATCACCATATCCTTTTTTTCCAGAGATGCTGACTGACCCACTGAGTTACTTCAGTTTAAACCCGCATCTGCAGTTCCTCCTTACACACGAATAGGGAAGGGCAGCTTAGACATGGAGCTTCAGAACAATGGTTTAATTTGTCCAAGCTAAAGGGAGATTGATCACCTCAAATGTATTGTGGGTGGGAGGAGATGTGATCAGCCATTTTTGTTTTATGTTTCATTTAAATATACAGGGTGGAAACAGGCCCTTCAGCCCACCGAATCCACGACGACCAATGTTCACCTGTTCTCACTAGTTCTATTTTATCCCAGTTTTGCAACCTACACACTAGGTGCAGTTTTTGAGAAGCCTACTAATCTACGAACCTACACGTCTTTGGAATGTAGGAGGAAACTGGAGCACCCGGGGCAAACCCACAGGTTCACAGGGAGAACGTGCAAACTCCATACAGACAGTACCTGTGGTCAGGATCTCTGGTGCTGTGAGGCAGCAACTATCCCGCTGCGCCCATGTGCCACCCTTTTCTTTGGTTTATATTTCCCTAGTTTTATGGCAAGATAAATCCAATTTCACAATGTCGATGCAAAATTTCCCTGGAGTCAGTAACGTTTCGATCAAACATTTGTTTACTTTTTTGATGGAGACTCAAATCTTATTGAATTTAAATTTAAATTTCTCCTGATTTATTTGATTGATACTGTGTGTGATCATTGGTAGAATATATTACGAGGCAACAGAACCTACCTATCACCAACTAGAGAGTGGCCCTGAGCTCCCATCTACCTCATTGGAGACCCTCGGACTATCTTTAATCAGACTTTACTGTAATCATGTGTAGTCTTTTCACTGACTGAATAGCAACAAACAAAAAAAAACGTTTTCACTCTACCTCAGTACATGTGACAATAAATGTAACTAAACTTTAATCAGACTTTACTGGACTTTATCTTGCAATAAACATTATCCCCTTTATCCTGTATCTGTACACTGCGGACAGCTTGATTGCAATCATGTATTGTCTTTCTGCTGACAGGATAGCAGGCAAAAAGCTTTTCACTCTACCTCGGTACACGTGACAATAATAAACTAAACCAAAATGGTGATGTTCACTCTTGTCTGGCAATGGCCCCTCCACTAAGGTAGACATTTACCCCGAAGATGTTGTCGAGAGAAAGCACACCGGGACTTGTTTTGGGACAGTGTGTGCACCGACTGACCAGGTAACGTTCACCGACACAAATCTGTCATCCATGCTCCAGGTATCGGACTTGCGTAACTCACGTGGACCCACGATTGTAAAGGCGGTGATCCTGTGGAAAATGTAGAAAGGAAATGAAGAAATAAGGAGTGCCCCTTAGCTTTCAATTTTTAAAGCTTTCCATTGTTATTGTGGTCAAGGTGTAGTCTCTTAAATGGCAAGACTATTAGAATGGATTGATAATGATATACAATAGAAAGTACACCACATCCTAGGATATAGATCGGAAGTTATTGATCAATCTCTCCGGATGGAACACTTTTGATAGAACCAATGGTATTTTGGCATGGATTTTTTAGTTTCTAATTTTTCACTAAATATTACAAGGCTTCAATAACCAAACCCAACTATTTGCATTAAAGAAAATGAAAACGGTGTTTTTCCAAAACCTGAATACTTTGTTGAAAAAAAGACACAAAGTGCTGGAGTAACTCAACGGGTCAGACAGCATCTCTGGAGAAAAGGAATAGGTGACATTTCGGATCAAGACCCTTCTTCAGATGGGTCTGAAGAAGGGTCTTGACCCGAAACATCACGTGTTCTTTTTCTCCAGCCTGATCCACTGTGTTACTCCAGCATTTGGTTTCTATCTCTGGAGGTTTCGGGCCAGGACCCTTCTGCATCCGGAGCAAACCCACCTGGTCACAGGGAGAATGTGCAAACTGCACACATAGACAGCACTCAAGGTCAGGATCATACCCAGCTATCTGCTGCTGGGAGGCAACTGCTCTACCAGCTGTGCCACTGTACCACCCTGGCAAAATGCAGCAGAGTTTCCTTATGAAGCTGGGCCACATAGAAAATAATGAACACAAATCCTCTCATACACGTGCTAACAACTTTCCTCAGCACTTGAGGTAAATACATTGTAAGTATTTGAGATAAGTGGTGTTGGATTTGCATGGGCACCCTTGATGATCCATTTATAAGACTTGATTTAGCCTCAAACAACCAAGGGACTTTGAACTCATCTATAAAATTCTTAACCAGATGAACTGAGAAATGATTCATTTTAACTGAGGGTTCTATAACTGTGAGGCTAAAACCAGGAGTGGGTGATGCTGCTGGCTCAGGTAGACGATCTATATCATTCGCAGTATTTCCAGTGAATGAGATACCTTTCATTTATGCTGATGGCTTTTATTGCGAAGTTAATCTCATCATAATTTGAAGCATATATTCTTGCACCATTGGGAGGTGTTGGATGAACAAGCAATGGGCGAAAAATTCCAAATGCACATTCTGATATAGCGTTGTCCACTGTAAGAAAGAAAAGACAGGCTTAGCTTGGTTTCAAGTTTATTTTTTAAGTTTGTTTTGTTAAGTTTGTTTTTAAAGTTTGTTTTTTAAGATTTTTTTAAAAAGTTTATCTTCTAGTTTATCATCTAGTTTATCTTCTCATTTAGCTTCTAGTTTAGTTTCGAGTTTAGTTTCTAATTTAGAGATACAACAGGGAAACAGGCCCTTTAGCCCACTGTGTTCACACCGACCATCGATCACCCGTTCACACCAATCCTATGTTATCCCACTTTCTCATCCACTCCCCACACACAAGGGGCAATTTACAGAGGGACAATTAACCTACAAACACGCACAACTCTGAGATGTGGGAGGAAACCTGAGCATCCGGAGGAAACTCGCGCAGTCACAGGGAGAACGTGCAAACTCCACACAGACAGCACCCAAGGTCTGGATTGAACCCGGGTCAGCGGTGGTGAGAGGCAATTCTAGTCTCAGAGAGGGACCATGGAGCTGACCTTCTTGTCCCTGACCCTCAGTGCATGGAGAAGACAGACTAGGACAGAGCTAGGTTCAGGCCTAGTTCCTTGCAAGCCCACCTCCTACACAGCAGAATCCCGCACACATGTGTTTCCACCTGGACGAACCTCTTCATGAAAGAAGCAAAAACATGAGAGGGAAAGGATTTAATAGGCCCCTAAGTGACATGTTTTCACACTGAGGGTGATGGAACGAGCAGCCAGTGGAGGTTGTTGAGGCAGGTAATACAGTAAAACATCTTTTCTATGGATGGCTCGATTGTAATAATTTATAGTCTTTCCGCTGACTGGTTAGCACGCAGCAAAAGCTTTTCACTGTATCTCAGTACACGTGACAATAAACTAAACTAATAATAAACCAAAAAACAAATTTGGGCAGATAAATGGAGAGAAAAAGTAAATGGAGAGGAAACGCAGGCAGGTGGGACTAGTGTAGATGTGGACATGGGTCGGCATGGACAAGTTGGGCCAAAAGGCCTGTTTTGGTGCTCTATGGCTCTAATTAACCTTGACGGTGGCGGTGGGTGGGATGCTTACCAATAATAACAAATTGCATGGGGATAGAACTCAAAGCTTTAATGCTTTGAGTGGAGGAAGCCTCTTCAAAAGCAGGATACACGGTCTGTGTCCCATCACCGTGAGTCAGGAGAATGGTATCTCTTGGATACTCTTCAATCATCAGTTCCAAGATGAACGCTCCTTTAGTTCCAAGCCGATTGTAGTAAAGGACACAGTTTTTCTGCAGAGATGAAGGAAGTACAAGCACTTTAGGTTTATTATTGTCACAGTGTCAAGCTTTGTTTTGGCTGCCATCTAATCAAATCAGATAATCCTATACCTAAATATAATCAAGACAACCCCATTTACAATACGTAGAGCAAAGGGGAAGATACAGAGTGCAGAATATAGTTCTCAGCATTGTAGCGCATGAGTTCCATAGACAAAGTCCAATGTCCGCAATGGGGTAGAGCTGAATCGGACAGTACCCTAGCTTATGGAAGGACTGTTCAGAAGTCCGATAACAGAGTGGAAGAAGCTGTTCATGAGTTTGGTGGTGCGCACTTTCAGGTATCTGTATCAGATTCTGCACAGAAGCTTGTAAGTGCGTAACACCAGACTAAGGAACAGCTTCGTCCCCTCTGTTATTTGGCTTCTGAACGGTCAATAGACAATAGACAATAGATGCAGGAGTAGACCATTCGGCCCTTTGAAACAGCACCGCCATTCACTGTGATCATTGCTGATTATCCACAATCAGTACCCCGTTCCTGCCTTCTCCCCATATCCCTTGACTCCGTTATCTTTAAGAGCTCTGTCTAACTCTCTCTTGAAAGCATCCAGATAATCAGCCTCCACTGCCTTCTGAGGCAGAGAATTCCACAGATTCATAACTCTCTGAGTGAAAAGGTTTTTCCTCATCTCCGTTCTAAATGGAGGGAAGTTCTAAATATTCTTAAACTGCGGCCCCTGGTTCTGCATTCCCCCAACATCAGGAATATGTTTCTTGCCTCTAGCATGTCCAATCCCTTAATAATCTTATATGTTTCAATAAGATCCCCTCTCATTCTTCTAAATTCCAGTGTATACAAGCCCAGTCGCTCCATTCTTTCAACATATGACAGTCCCGCCATCCCGGGAATTAACCTTGTGAAGCTACACTGCAAGAATGTTCTTCCTCAAATTTGGAGACCAAAACTGCACACAATACCCCAGATGTGGTCTCACCAGGGCCCTGTACAACTGCAGAAGGATCTCTTTGCTCCTATACTCAACTCCTCTTGTTATGAAGGCCAGCATGCCATTTGCTTTTGTCACTGCCTGCTGTACCTGCATGCTTACTTTCAGTGACTGATGTACAAGGACACCCAGATCTCGTTGTACTTCCCCTTTTCTAACTTGACACCATTCAGATAATAATCTACCTTCCTGTTCTTGCCACCAATGTGGATAACCTCACATTTATTCACATTAAACTGCATCTGCCATGCATCTGCCCACTCACCCAACCTGTCCAAGTCAACCTGCATCCTCATAGCATCCTGCTCAAAGTTCACACTGCCACCCAGCTTTACGTCATCTGCAAATTTGCTAATATTACTTTTAATCCCTTCATCTAAATCATTAATGTATATTGTAAATAGCTGTGGTCCCAGCACCGAGCCTTGCGGTACCCCACATGCACATGCCTGCCATTCTAAAAGGGACTCGTTAATTGCTACTCTTTGTTTCCTGTCTGCCAACCAATTTTCTATCAATGTCAGTACCCTACCCCCAATACTATGTGCTCTAATTTTGACCACCAATCGTCTATGTGGACCTTATCAAATGCTTTCTGAAAGTCCAGGTACACTACATCCACTGGCTCTCCCATGTCCATTTTCCTAGTTACATCCTCAAAAAATTCCAGAAGATTACTAAAGCATAATTTTACCTTCGTAAATCCATGCTGACTCGGACTGATCCTGTTACTACTATCCAAATGTGCCGCTATCTCATCTTTTATAATTGACTCCAGCTTCTTCCCCACCACCGATGTCAGGCTAACTGGTCTATAATTCCCTGTTTACTCTCTCCCTCCTTTCTTAAAAAGTGGGATAACATTAGCTACCCTCTAATCCACAGGAACTGATCCTGAATCTATAGAACATTGGAACGTTCCATAAGGCTTTTAGCAGTGCCATAGATACAGAGGTACTCATCACAACCTGGGCCAGATTCAACTCAAATTCATCAACACAAGAATGCAGGAATGTAAAAGTTACAACAGTGCTAAAAAACTGCCAGATAATAAAATAACTCCAATCCAAATTACCTTTAGTTCAAGTAATTCTGTTCTCGAGACAATCATCAGGGAGGGGGAAAAAAAATCTATGATACACAAAACAAATATGGCCTTTTAAAAGACCAGTTTAAACTGGAGCTTCAGAATACTGTGCCCACTGGGTGTCACAGTGGCGCAGCTGGTAGAGCTACTGCCCTACAGCGCCAGAGACCCGGGTTCGATCCTGACCTCGGGTGCTGTATCTGTGTGGAGTTTGTATGTTCTCCTTGTGACCACGTGGGTTTTCTCCGGGTGCTCCGGTTTCTACCCACGTCCCAAAGACATATGGGTATTGGTTAATTGGCCCTCTGTAAATTCCTGCTGCTGTGTAGGCAGTGTATGGGAAAGTTGGATAACATATACCTAGTGTGAACGGGTGATTGATGATCGGCATGGACTCGGTGGGCTGAAGGGCGTGTTTCCACGCTGTTATAGTGTGGGCTAATAACTAGTAAGTAGAGATGTGGATAGTGCCAATGTGGTGACCACAGACAAAGCCTAAAAGAAGAGACATGGAAAGCAGTAGTGATGACACCCAAGTTTCAGGAACGTCATTGATTATATTATAGCGTGCACCCATCACTGTAACAGAAAATTGGACATACTGTCAACTAAGTTAGACTTGTGGATAATCATCTCATTCTGTTTGTCACCTATTAATTATTTCTGAGCTCCATTCTGTGCAAGACCTCGTTTTACTGTTTGTCAAGTTTCTGTGCAAGACTTTGTTTTATTGTTAATCTGGTTTCTGTAATTAAGACCTTGTTTTACTGTTTATCGAGTTTCTATGCAAGACATAGTTTTATTGTTAGTCAAGTTTCTGTAATTAAGACCTAATTTTACTGTCAAGTTTCTGAGTAATCTTGCCGTCTGAGAATATAAAAATCGTACCAAAGTCACATTTGAGAGATCAGCTTAGATTGGTGCACACCAATGTGCACCTGTTTTAATAAATTACTTACAGCACCCAGAGAAACACATTGGCCTTCATCAGCCAGAGTATTAAGGTTAGAAGTTGGGAGGTCATGTGGCAGTTGTATAAGACATTGGTATAAGACATTTAGAGTATTGTGTTCAGTTCTGGGCATGGTGTTATAGGAAAGATATTGTCAAGCTGGAAAGGGTACAGAGAAGATTTACGAGGATGTTGCCAGAACTAGAGGGTGTGAGCTATAGGCAGAGGTTGAGTAGGCTGGGACTCTTTTCCTTGGCGCGCAGGAGGTTACGGGGTGATCTTATAGAGGTGTACAAGATCATGAGAAGAATCGATCGGGTAGATGCACAGAGGCTCTTGCCCAGAGTAGGGGAATCGAGGACCAGAGGACATAGGTTTAAGGGGAAAAGATTTAATAAGAATCTGAGGGGTAATCTTTTCACACAAAGGGTGGTGGATATATGGAACAAGCTGCCAGAGGAGGTAACTGAGGCTGGGAATATCCCAACATTTAAGAAGCAGTTAGATAGGTACATGGATAGGATAGGTTTGGAGGGATATGGACCAAATGCTGACAGGTGGGACTAGTGTAGCTGGGACATGTTGGCCAGTGTGGGCAAGTTGGGCCTGTTTCCACACTGTATCACTCTATGACTATGTCTTTGGACACCAACTCCACATTTTGCTCCTACACACGCTGTTTCTGTAAAACTGAAGCTAAATCTACCTGATCCAACTTGAGGACATGATGCTGGGCACAGTGGACACATTCCCGCCTTTCCCGCAGTCCGTAACGACATCTGAGAACATCTCCATTCCCCTCATACACAGTCAGGTGATAAGTAGCCATGCAATTCTGAGGCACTCTGCGGCAAGAGAAAAAAATTAAATGAAAGATTTACTCTGAATCCAGACAACAGTGTGCTGGATGCGCAGTCTGATTGTTGTTCTTAGTCACTAAGCCCTTCTTTGATTGGTTGAAAGATACAAATGGAAATAGGCCCTTCGGCCCACTGAGTCGATGCGGCCATCGATTACCCAATCACACTGATTCTTACTTTAGTCTAGAGACACAGCAGAAAAACAGGCCCTTCAAGCCGACACTGACCATCAATCACCTGCTCACACTAGTTCTATGTTATCTCACTTTCTCCTCCACTCCCTACATACTAGGGGCAATTTACAGCGGCCAATTCACCTACAAACCTTCTTTTTAGTTTAGTTTAGAGCTACAGCACGGAAACAGGCCCTTCAGCCCTGTGTCTGCGCCGACCAATGATCCCCATACACTAGCCCTATCCTACACACTAGGGGCAATTTACAGTTTTACCGAAGCCAATTAACCTATAAACCTGCACATCTTTGGAGTGTGGTAGGAAACCAGAGCACCCGGAGAAAACCCACGCAGTCACAGCGAGAATGTACAAACTCCATACAGCCAGCACCCGATGTCAGGATTGAACCTGGGTCCCTGGTGCTGTAAGACAGCAACTCTACCATTGTACCACCGTGCTGCCTCGTTTTTCTCCAAAGGAAGCAGTAAAGGGCCTGTCCCACTGTACGAGGTAATTCAAGAGCTCTCCCGAGTTTAAAAAAAAATCAAACTCGTGGTAAGCACGTAGAATGTACGTAGCGGGTACGTCGGAGCTCGGGACGTCTCTTAGTGGCTCGTAACGCTAACGGCAGGTACTCGGGAAACGCAGTAAGCTCGTGAAGATTTTTCAACATGTTGAAAAATGTCCACGAGAGCCCCGAGTACCTACGAGCGGCTATTACCGTAATTCTCCGAGTTCGAATCAGGGGAAACTCGGGAGAACTCATGAATTAGCTCGTACAGTGGGACAGGCCCTTTAGATTGTCTGATTACACACCATTTATCCTTCATCATAGATCATAGAACAGTGCTGCACAGGAACGGGCCTTTTGACCCACAATGTTTTGTGCCGAACCCGATGCCAAGTTAAAACGTTTCTTATTAAGCAAGTGGTTAGCCTCCCTTTATAAGGCAGTGCTTCGTACAATCACTGAATCACGCTCTCTGTGCGTCCTTCCTATAAACAGCTCAAAGGGCTCTTTGCATTGTCCATACTTGGGCATTTACTACAATCAAGTGAAACTTCTTTTCCACATCCACAACACACGATTAACTCACACAATTGCAACAAACTCCACTGCTTTAGTTAAACATGAACATAACGGCCAGACATTTGGTTTAGCACTCTAGCCTAATAATGCTACACCCAGAATGATTCACTGCTAGCCCTAGTTAATATTTTTTCAGTGTTGATTTACGTCATTTAAATTAGGCTGCATGGAAACTGTTAAATGACAGTGATGGAAGAAAAGTTTCCATTGCTTTACTTGAAGTATTGCCTGCACTTAATTTTAATTTTAGTTTAAGAGATACAGCCCTTCGACCCACCGAGTCCACGCTGACCCGTTCATACTAGTTCTACGTTATCCCATTATTTCATCCACCCCTCTACACACGGGGGGGGGTAATTTACAGAGGGCCAATCAACGTACAAACCTGCACGCCTTTGGGATGTGAGGGGAAACCGGAGAAAACCCTCACGGTCTCAGGGAGAACGTGCAAAATCAACACAGAGACAGCACCCGAGGTCAGGATTAAACCCTGGTCCCTGGCACTGTGAGGCTGCAGCGCTACCAACTGTGCCACCTAGAAGTTAGCCCTGAGGATGCCCTTGGTAATGTTGGAGGTAAAAGTTATTGACATAACAAAAAACATCGTGCCAGGCTGACACCTGGTATCTTGTCTGAGTGATAAAGTTACCCGTCTGGTTCATATTAAATCTCGCCCGTCTCATCTTAAACATATCATAAGATCATAAGTGATAGAAGCCGAATTAGGCATTCGGCCCATCAAGTCTACTCCGCCATTCAATCATGGTTGATCTATCTCCCCCTCTTGTTTATCTTCTTGTTTTCGTTTCCAGCTACCCAGGGCAAAAAACTCTGTGCATTCACCCTATTTAGGGCAGCACGGTGGCGCAGTTGGAGAGTTGTTGCCGTACAGCGCCAGAAACCCGGGTTCGATCCTGACTATGGGTGCTGTCTGTATGGAGTTTGGACGTTCTTCCTGTGACCATGTGGGTTTCCTCCGGGTGATCCGGTATCCTCCCACGCTCCAAAGACGTACAGGTTTGTAGGTTAATTGGCTTCTGTAAATTCTAAATTGTCCCTAGTGTGTAGGAAAGTGTTAGTGTACGGGATGATCACTTGTCGGCCTGGACACGGTGAGCTGAATGTCCTATTTCCACGCTGTATCTCTGAAGGCCTCATGTTTCTTGCTAGAATAGTTAACTTTATTAGTAAAGTATTCCATTCACCCCACCCCTCCCCCCACCCAAACCTCTCTCAATTACAACTAACCCCAGTGTACTGAATAGGGAGACAAAAAGCTGGAGTAAATCAACGGGTCAGGCAGCATCTCTCGTGAAAAAGAAATAGGTGACGTTTCGGGTTGAGACCCTTCTTCAGAAGGGTTTTGAGTCTGAAGAACTGAAACGTCATATATTCCTTTTCTCCAAAGATGCTGCTTGACCCGTCGAGTTACACCAGCAGTTTGTGTCTACCTTTGGTGTAAACCAGCATCTGAAGTTGCTTCCTACACATAAACCCAGAGTGCGTTCATTTGCTTTACCTTAAGACGGGTAGCAGAGGAGGTTGTGGAGGGGTGTTGGTCGCTGCATCGTCCGAGCGCCTTCCCAAATCCGCAAACAATGAAAATGTAAAGCGAAACCGCTCCGTTTCCCTCGGTGATTCCATAAAGAGTGACCAACAATCTCCGCACGACCTGTAACAAAATATGAACCCTCACTTACTGTCAGAAGGTGGCAGTGTAGCAGGAGTGACCTCCATAAGTTGCACAACAGAGAGACAATGTCTGACTGGCATCCTCTTGCAATATCCATCCTAACTCTCCTATCTGTCCAAACCACCTGCTTTCTTTTATTGTCTGTGAATATATTAGTTTAATTTAGCTTAGTTTAGATTATTATTGTCACATGCACCGAGGTACAATGAAAAGTCTTTCATTGCTTGCTATCCAGCCAGCGGAAAGACTATAAATGATTACAATCGAGTCGTCCACAGTGTACAGATACAGGATAAAGGGAATAACGTTTAGTGCAAGATAAAGCCCAGTGGGATTATAGATAGTCGAAAGGTCTCCAATGAGGCAAATGGCAGGTCAGCACCGCTCTCTAGTTGGTGATAGGATAGTTCAGTTGCCTGGTCACAGCTGGGAAGAAACTGTCCCTGAATCTGGAGGTATGCATGAATCTGGAGGTATGCAAAAGCTGCTAAAAATGAAGTAAATTGATGTTTAAAATGCTAAAAGAAACTACCAATAATTGTTAAAAACAATGTTATCTGCAGTTTCTCTAACTGTAACGTTACAATGCTGTAACAATATATTAAGCACTCTTTGCACTACGTGTGGTAACTGTGTATGACCTCATTGTACTCATGTATAGTATGATTTGACTGGATAGTACACAAACCTTTTCACTGTATCTTGTACACACAACAATAACAAACAACATTATACTTGGTGTTATTAAAGCATTTAAAAGACATGTGGACAGGCACATGGATAGTAAAGGTTTAGAGGAATATATGGCGAAAATGCGGGCAAATAGGATTAGCTTGGATGGGGCATCTTAATCGGCATGGAGGAGTTGGACCCTGAATCTGCACTGTATGACCCTATGAATAATATATTAAACAGAACGTAAACAATTAAAAAAAAATGAACTTGCATTCCTCCTTGCTTCACCTGCAGCACTGTGGGGAAATAGAAAACAAACAAATTGACTGATCAGCACTGTATGAAATACCCGTTAAATTAAGCCCGTCCCACTTTCCCGAGTTACTCACGAATTCTCCCGAGTTTTCCCCTTGATTCAAACTCGGAGATGCCAGCCGTAGGTACTCGGGGCTATTGTTTTTACTCGTGGACATTTTTCAACATGCTGAAAAAACGTCCCGACTTACCTGATGCCCCGAGTACCTACGGCTGGCATTACGAGCCGCTACGAAATATCTACGGACTCCTACGGACTCGCTACGGACATTCCCCAAGTTTGAATCAAGGGGAAAACTCGGGGGAATTCGTGAGTAACTCGGGAAAGTGGGACAGGGGCTTTAGGCAGTGTTAGTGGGGGAGAGAGAAACAACGCTTATCTTACAGGTGGATAACTGGCCGGTGTTAATACAGAGAAATCAAGCTACCTAAAAGTACTGGATACAACTAACAAAATACAACCCAGGGTTGCAGAAACAATGAACTGCAGATGCTGGCTCACAAAAAAGGACGCAAAGTGCTGGAGTAACTCAGCGGGTCAGGCAGCATCTCTGGAGAACATGGACATGGTTCTATGTTGCTTTATTTGCCACATCTGCAACTGCACAGTGAAATTATTTTTGCATATATACACCTGCGGGCACTGCCAGAAAGGTGCTCTTTCCCAAGTCCAAAGTCCGGTCGGACCGCGCCCTCAATGTCCTGGAGCAGTTCCCACAAACTGACGTCTCACGGCTCGTTGTTATTGGGTTTAGAGAAGGGATCGACCAGAAACATCACCTATCCATGTTCTCCAGAGATGCTGCCTGACCCGCTGAGTTACTCCAGCACTTTGTGTCTTTCTTAGGTGATGTTATACATGATTATTGGTCTACGGAACCAAGATATGAATTGCACCAGCAATATGACAAGACGTTGTAGCTTCAAATATGAATGCTCTGAAACCATAAATTATTAATATTCAAATTATCAGAACATTTAAAAGATATGGTTTACATTTACAAACTATTTAACGGCTCCAATGAGTATTCTAAGCACCGACATTTTCTTCAATGTTAAACCAAATAATCTTATAACAATGGCACTTTGAGATCTGTGTTGCTCCATTCTCATCACGGAAGTTTTCTTTCCCTATCAGGAACAGGGCGGCAGAGCCGTTGCCTCACAGCACCACAGACCCAGGTTTGATCTTGACTTCGGGTGCTGTCTGTGCAGAGTTTGCACGTTCCCCCGTGACAAATTACACCAGGTAAATTGCCCCTAATGTGTAGGATATAACTATTGTGTAGGATAGAACTATCATATAGTGTGTAAGATAGAACTATTGTGTAGTTCTACACTCATGCTGGTGTGTAGGATAGGAACTGGTGTGTTGAGCGTGGATGACAAAGTGAGATAATATAGAACTAGTATGAACAGGTGATCGATGGTCGGTGCGGTCACAGTGTTTCTACCCTGTATCTCTAGATTAAACTAAATACCATTTACTGGGCCAAGCTTAGGAATTCAGGCAATGCAGACCATATTTGGTAGTGCCTTCAACCTGCTAAACTTTCCTGATGTCCTGGCCACATCCTTGTAAATCTTCTCTGCATCCTTCCCTGCTTGACACCATTTTTCCTATAACATGGTGCCCAAAACTGAACACAATACTCTAAATGATACCTCACCCATATCTTATACAGCTGTAACGTGACCTCCCAACTTCTTTACTCAATACTGATGAAGGCCAATGTGCCACAAGCCGTTTTGACCACCCTGTCTATCTGTGACGCCACTTTCAAGTAACCATGTACCTGCATTCTTATTTCCCTCTGCTCTACAACACTCCCCAGAGCCGTGCCATCCTGTATTATGGCATGAATTACAATGAACAATAAACCTGCCTACCTTACATGAAGAGGTTTCGCGTGGAGATGAATTACCTTCACTCCGTCTAGCAGGCACCAGTTTGCAATGTGCCCGCTGATCTCCACTGCTCGGGATCTGCAGGTGGAGCAGTTTAACGCCACACAAATCTCATCGGGACTTTGTGGGCACGGCAGATTGATTCCTCTGTAATACACATGGACCTGACACGTACAATTTAACAGTCAATAAGTAGAAACAAAAGAACGCAGACGCCGGTTAATACACAAAAGGAGTAACTCAGCAGGTCGACAACATCATGGATAGGTAACGTTTCAGGTTGAGACCCTTCTTCTGACATATTTTAGGGAGGGGGCAGAAGAAAGCTGGGTTTTTTTGCAGGCAGATGGTTGGAACAAAGGCCAGTGACAAGAACAGAAGGTGTGAGACAGGTTTGAAGAGTCACGGATTGTGAAGCCAGGGGGAGGGAAGTAGCAGGGTGGAGGAGGTGGAGGGCAGAAACAGGTGGGAGTCCAGGTGCGGTATAGGGGAAAATACTCTTCAAACCCATCTCCCACCTATTGTTCTTATCTCTGGCCTTTGTTCCACCCACCTGCCTGTCCCCATTCGCCTGTGTCGACCTATCACCTGCCACTCCTTGTCCTGCCTCTCCCCTTTTCCAGCATTCTTCTCTCCCCTCCCTCTTCATTCAGTCTGAAGAAGGGTCCCCACCCGAAACACCACCTATCCATGTTCGCCAGAGGTGCTGCTTAACAGTCAATAACACCCAGCAAGCTAGATATCATATGAGACAAACCGCACATAGCATAGCTATATTAGAAAAGACCTGTACCTGAAAGGTGTCATTAACCAAGGAAGTTTCCAAGCCAAAGGAGGCACCAAAGTAGGAGAATTGTGCAGGACAGCGGCCTTGAAGAAGGGAAGTACTTATTGCTAGCATCCATATGTGAAACTTCATTGCTGCTTACAGGTTGTCAGTGAAATCAAAGTGACGGAAAAGCAGAGTATTCAACATGTTGTAAGTCTCCTCAATATACTCCGGTTAAACGCACAGGAGAGAGGCAGAAACATAACAGACCACGGTCGTCCATGAAACTTGGCCAGAAGCGATGGTGTGGGGGGAAAACGTTTAAGACATTTCACAGCAACAATTGGTTTGTTGCTACAATTGCTCGCTGTGATTGGCGAATACAGGGAAAAAACGTTTTGAGTAACTGCCAAGATTGAACCTTGCGATATTGTGCAAATGTACTTAAGGCCAATTTAGTAACAGAATTTAACCATGTGGGAGCTGTAAATCAAATTGCTTGCTCCGAGCAAGCTGGAGGAACAGCACCTCATATTCCACTTGGATAGCTTACAACCCAATGGTGTGACCATTAAATTCTCCATTTATAGGCAACAATCCCACCTTCTTCTCCCCCCCACCCCACCCCTCCCCTCCTATTTTTCCTGTTTCCACACCTCGTTTCCCCCCCCATTCTCTTATTATCTCACCCCTCCTTCTTCCACCTATATTCCTCCTGACTTTTCATTTCACTCCTCTTTCAAATCTCTTATCAACACTCTTTTGTCTCCTTTTCCCCTCTATCCTTTATCCATCCATCTACCAATCAACTCCAACCCCTCCACTCACTTATATCCACCTATCACTTGCCAGGATTTGTCCCAGCCCCACCTCTTTTCCAGCTTTCTCTGCCCCACTGCAATCAGTCTGAAGAAGGGCCCCGACCTGAAATGTCAATAACCTATCCATTATGATATTCACCTAGGAAATACTTTTATCATCTATCAAGCGTGGACGGGCCTCCTGGTTGGCATGGATGAGTTGGGCTGAAGGGCCTATTTCTGTGCTGGATGAGGGTAAATAGAAGAGGAACAAGAAACCTTTAAGAAAGTGTTTAGTTGTCATATGTACCAAAAATAGAACAATTAACTTCTTACTTGCAGCAGCATATTAGGCCTGTAAACACAGTATTCATAAATAACGCAACATCAACGTACCATAATTAGCAAGACTTTGCAGAGAATTCTGGACGCTGCCCAAATCATAACACAAACCATCCTCCGTTCTATTGACTCCATCTATGCTTCATGCTGCCTCGGCAAGACCACCAGCATAATCAAGGACCAGTCTCACCCCGTTCACTCCCTCTTTTCCCCTCTCCCACTAGACAAGAGGTACAGAAGTCTTCCCAGCTGATATCAGGCAACTGAACCACCCTACCAACAACTAGAGAGCTATCACCTCAGCTGCTATCTACCTCATTGGAGACCCTCAGACTATCTTTAATCGGACTTTACTGGATTTTATCTTGCACTAAACGTAATTATTTTCATAATTTACCTGTACACTGTGGACAGCTCGATTATAATCTTGTATAGTCTATCTGTTTAGCACGCAACAAAAAGCTTTTCACTGTACCCTGGTATATGTGACAGTAAACTGACTGTACTTAACGAGTTATCTTTCACGCACGTTGTTTTAATTTAATACCCCGCAGAGCCATTTAGAAGATAGAACGTAATGGAAAATATCCTTGTTTTATTTTGAAATTATGGCATAAAGACATGTTTCCAGAGCTGTAATTCACTTGGTAACATTATTATTTTTGCTCTTAATCCTTTACACTGAATAAACTCAAGTGATTGTTGGTGATGAGGCAGCTTTGCATTCTAAAATGACGTAGTAAATTGCCCAGGTTGGAGCAAACAATACTTTTCTTCACTATATTTTTCATTCCACGATCAAGCTTAAAAATTGGTGCCTCTATCCACTCTCATGTCAAAGTTACATTACAATCAAGATGACAAAGACTCGAGTTAAATATATATTAATAAATCAAAAAAATAATGTCCTTCAGGGAAAGGATATCTGACTTCTCTTCCACATCAGGCCAATATGCATCTACAGACCCAAATAACTTGGCTGGCTCTTAAAAGCCTTCAGAAATGTTCTAAAGAACTACACAGGGCAATTAGGATGGGGCTTTGCCACTAATGTCATCTTCCAAAACATTTCATAATTCAGCTCCAACATGGTGTTGATGGCAATTTTAACATTATTCCTGTGTAAGAAGGAACTGCTGATGCTGGTTTAAACTGAGGAGAGACACAAAAAGCTGGAGTAACTCACAGGGCTGCCAACATTGGGTGAGATTTGAGAGTGAGAAATCGCGATGGAGTGCAGTGACCAAGCCCGATAGATCTTAGCGACCGAGGGTGGGGGAGGGAGGTGTCCCCCCTCCTACGGTACGGAGCTTTTGCATTTTTCAGCTTGAAATTGTGCAATCTGGTGCATACTGTAGCGAGTCTTTTAACTTACATTTGAATGCAACATTTATTCTTAAAATTGGATTAGGTATGAATAAGGTTAGGCTAAATTACATTCTTAATTATATTCCACAGATAGGCTCTGATCAACAGGTGCAGCATGTGAATGACCTTAGTATATTCATGTATGGAAATCAGAGAGGGAGAGAGAGAGGTAGAGAGAGAGAGAGGGAGGGGGAGAGAGGGAGGGGGAGGGGGAGGGGGAGGGGGGGAGGGAGAGGGAGAGGGAGAGGGAGAGGGAGAGGGAGAGGGAGAGGGAGAGGGAGAGAGAGAGAGAGAGAGAGAGAGAGGCTGGCTGTGTTTTTTTCAGCTCTGAAGTTGAGAAGGATTCAAACAGCTTTTCAAGGACGTTGTCGATGGGGAAGGAACAGAGGCAGAGGGGCTTCATAGTTTAACTTATTGTTGGACTGGTGAAACTTTTCTCTGCTCTAGGAATTCTCCACAAGTGCGAACATTCCGGAGATATTTTTCTATTGTGGAGGGTGCGGTTGTCGTTGGCGGACTGCCAAGAGTGCTGGAGATCGAGGGAATGCCCTAAAGTCATTTTGCTAAGGCGGATGCCGGGTTTAATGTGAAGATGGTACTTTTGAGTCCAGCAAGAATGGGCTAGAGCTTCCCAAAAGCTGCTCTCGGCTGTGGACGTCTTTGGGGATTTTCTGGCTGTAGCTGGAGGCTTCAGAGTTCTGCTACTTGTTGACTGTGACTGTTTGCGGGAATTAACGTGGAGCTGAGCTGCCGGGTCAATTGGAGCTGGTTGTGCCTCTGTCAGGAGGGCGATGGCTGGGGCGAGGTCGAAGAACCGGAGCTACGCAGTGGCGGCATCAGAGGCGGATGCGAGGACATTGGAGTATGAGCCTTATGTGGACTTGGATTGGGGCAAGTTTGGTATCTCGGTCCAAACTGGGCCCCAGATGTCAAGGGGAGTAATTACCAAGGCCGTGAATGACCTTATTGGGGGGCGGGCTGTTGTCTCTTCCGAGCTTGAAAGAGGAAAGGTGGAGATGATTTTAAAGACCCGGGAGGGTGTGAACATGGCGTTGGAGAGGGGGATATCAGTGGGGGGGATCCAATTACAGGTGGATCCGTGGTTATCTAGGGTGAGACCGGTTCTCCTGCGGAGTTGCCCCACATTTATTCCGGATGCTGCACTTATGCCACACCTGTCTAAGGTTGGGGAGGTGAGGTCTAAGTGCTTTAGGCTCAGGCACCTCGGGGGGGATCCGGAGGAAAGAGGGATCTTGAGTTTTAAGAGGAGGGTGTTCATGAAGGTGGGTGAGGATGAAGGCGGGGAGGGGAGCTTTGAGGTGGATTGTCAGGGTCTCCATAGAACCGTGTATTGGAGTTGGGGGAAGGCACGGTGTCATGAGTGTGGAGCATATGGACATCTCCGTAAAGAGTGTCTTTCTCGCGGGGGCGTTGCTAGAAGTTCTCGCGTAGTGGCCCAGGAATGCAATGCTGGCCCATCCGGGGTGGTACATCATGCCTCGGTGGCGCGCGGCGGCACTGCTGACCTGGCTAGGGAGGCTAGCTCTACCTCGGGGATCCGGGGCGGAAGTGATAGGCCATCTGGGTCTGAAAGTTCTGCCTTGGGGACCCGGGGCGGGGAAGGCCTAAGGCCCCTGCGTCCTGAGACTGTGGAGGTGGTGGTGGCTAATGGTGAGGGGGAGGGAGAGGGTGGAGAGGGGGAGGAAAAAGATGGGGGGGGGAGTGGGAGGTGAAGAAGTCGAGGAGGAAGAGGGGAAAGGGCCATCCGGAGAGTAAAACGCAATCTGAGCACGGGGTGCGTGTCAGATCTAGTGAGGTCCAGAGTGTGCTTGATGTGGCCCAGCAAGGCGATGAGGTCGCTCAGACGGGGGAAGGGATGATAAAGTGTGCGGGTGGTATAGTGGATGGGGGTAGTGAGGGGGTGGAAGACCCTTCCTTTATGGAGGTCACCGTATTGCCGCATGTTAGTGGGGTAAAAAGGAATAGGCCTGGCGAGGAAGAGGAAGGGCGTGAGGCGAAAATTAGGGCAGGTGAGGGGGTTGATTCCGCTGGAGTTGTGTCCTCTGGGCGGGTGGCTGTCCCTTCATTTCAGGGGCCCTCCGATGGAGTTATCTCATCGGGTGGTGAGGTGAGCTCCCCTGGGGGTGTGTCCTCTGGGTCGGAGGAGGTCCCCTTGTTTCAGAGGCCTCTTGAGGGTGAGGGAACGCTAGAGGATGGGGTATGTGCCCCTGGTAGGGGGGCCCCTGAGATGGGGGATGAGCAGAGTAAGCCTGAGGGGGGTGGTTCGGGGGCTGTGGTGTTCCAGTCTATGCTGCACATCAGTGCCAGTGGTGGTAATGGGGGGTGTGCTGCATCGCCGGATGAGGTGGAAGGGGAGAGGCTAAAAGAAAGAGGCGAGCCTCTGGGTGTTGCTAGTGGTGGGGAGGCTATAGGTGTTGTGGAGGTCGGGGATAGTTTGGGTGGTGATTTCCCTTTAGTTTCAAGGGGTGGCAGTGTATCCCAGGCCCTGGGGGTGCCTAGTGTTTTTGTTTCCCCAGGCCAGGGCGTGGAGGGTGATGGTAGCGTGCAGGTGCCAAGCCAGTCAGGGAGATGCTTGTTGCAGTTGGGGGTTTTGGGGCCCTTACCTGGCATTGATCTTGGGGGTGGTGTCTTGCTGGAGGAGGGGGAGGGTGAACAGGAAAGTTTGGGTAGTGGGGGTGGAGAGCTTTTGGAGAGCTCTGGGCGTTCAATTACTGAAAGAGACCTTGAACGTTGTGATGTGGAGCCTGATGGTGCAGGTGCAAGTGCGTTGGCCGAGTGCCCAGGGTCCAAGGCCGAGTCTCTTGAATGTGAGATAAAGATGGTTCGAGAATTTCTCAGAACAAACCGCTCCGTCAGAACAAGATTGGAGGCTGCTAATAGGCGGTGGACGGATCTGCCAGGTTTGATTCAGACTCTCGAGGCTATTCTTGGCAGCAGGGAGAGTGATCTTACTGACTTAGAGGAGAGGCAGTTTGGGGACTTTTTGGTGTTCCTCAGAGAGAAAGTTGTTGTGTCTATGGGGAGTGATGGGGTTTAGTATAGTGGGCCTTTACATTCACCGTCGCAACATTAAACTTAAACGGGAGTAGAGCGAGTTTTCGTAGATTTCAGCTTTTATCAGTCCTTAAAGAGGGGAGATTTGCAGTGTGTTTTTTGCAGGAGACGCACACAGTTGTTAGTGATGAACCTACCTGGAGACTGGAGTGGGAAGGGGGGGTTTACATGAGCCATCTCAGCTCGAATTCGAGTGGGGTGGCTTTTCTGTTGGCCCAGAATTTCCTGCCAACGATTTTAAAAGTGAACAAAGTTGTGCCAGGACGGTTGCTCCATCTGGCAGTGAGCATGGATGGCATGCCGTTGCATTTCATTAACGTGTATGCCCCTAGCTCCGGTACGATGCAGGCTGGCCTAATTCAGGAGGTGACTGATCTGTTGAGCACTATTGATAGGGGAGAGTGTGTTTTCCTTGGTGGGGACTTTAATTGCACACTTGAGGCGCCAGATCGTTCTGGTACTCAGTGTGCCCCTGCTGTAGCGAAGAAGTTGAGAGGGATGATTGAATCCTTTGAGTTGGTTGATGCATGGCGGAACCTCCACCCGGATTCCAATGCTTTTTCGCGGAGGTATGAGGGTGGTGGTTCCCGTATTGACAGAATATATATTTCCCGAGCGTTTGTTGCCCGTGTCTCAGAGGCTTCAATGCGGGTGGTGCCATGTTCGGATCACTGTTTGGTGCGTGTGGACTTCAATCCGGCGCGCACTAGGGCTGGGTCCGCGTACTGGCACTTTAACAACCGGTTGCTGGAGGATCGGTGTTTCCAGGAGTCATTCAGTCGGTTTTGGGGGAAGTGGAGAGAGGGGCGGAGGTGCTTCTCTTCCCTTAGGCAGTGGTGGGATGTGGGGAAGGCTCACATTTGTCTATTTTGTAAGGAGTATACGTGGGGGTCAACCGGACGGAGGGACTCAGCGGTCGCGAGGCTTGAGAGGGAGCTACGGGGTGCAGAGTCTCGCCTGGGTCGGGATGGTGAGGACTCCTGTGGATGGGGAGAGTTTCAGGAGAAGAAGGAAGCATTGAGGAATCTGCTGCTTGAGCGGTCCCGAGGCGCTTTCGTGCGGGCGCGGGTACAGATGATGCAAGATCTGGACCGAGCTTCGCCTTTCTTTTTCTCTTTGGAGAAAGGGAGGGGAGCCTGCAAGCAGCTCGTAGAGCTGCTCGCAGATGATGGATCCTCAGTCACTGATCCGGAGAGGATCAGTGAGGAGGTCAGGTCCTTTTATGGGTCCCTGTTCTCCGCAGGGGGATATAACGGGGAGGCTCAGCAGGACTTGTGGGAGGGTCTACCGACTGTTGATAGGGAGGTGGCCGATCTTCTTGATGGCCCCTTATCTTTGGAGGAGTTGACTTGTGCATTGTTTCAGCTCAGGAAGGGTAAGTCACCCGGGATGGATGGGTTGACGGTAGAGTTTGTCAGAGCTTTCTGGGATATCCTGGGGGGTGATTACATGTTGGTGCTGGGAGAGAGTCTGGCGGCCGGGGCGATGCCCCTCTCGTGGCGTAGGGCAGTTGTTGTCTTGCTGCCTAAGAAGGGTGAACTCCGCTTGTTGAAGAACTGGAGGCCGGTATCTCTCCTATGTACAGAGTATAAAGTATTTGCACGGGTAATGGCAAATCGCCTGGGCCCTGTGCTGTCTCAAATGATTCATCCTGACCAGTCCTATACAGTCCCTGGCAGGTCCATTCAGGATAACATCCACCTGGTTAGGGACCTGATTCATATAGTTCAGGGTACTGGTCAGTCAGCTGCTTTTATGTCTCTTGATCAGGAGAAGGCTTTTGATAGGGTAGAGCATGATTACCTATTCGGGACGTTGCAAGCGTTTGGATTTGGACCGCATTTTGTGGCCCGGGTCCGGCTTCTGTACGCTGCAGCGGAGTGCCTGGTGAAGGTTAATGGTGCGTTGTTGGCTCCCTTTCAGTTTGGGAGGGGGGTCCGTCAGGGGTGCCCCATGTCGGGTCAGTTGTACTCGGTCTGTGTGGAGCCGTTCCTGTGTCTTCTTCGGAGGAGGTTGACAGGCCTGGCCCTACCTGGGCCGGGGTTGGAGGTGGTTCTTTCAGCGTATGCAGATGATGTCCTCCTTATGTTCACTGATCCTGCTGACCTGCGGAGGATGCGTGACTGCCAGGAGATTTTCTCAGCTGCATCTTCTGCCAGGATTAACTGGAGTAAGTGTTCTGGTCTTTTAGTGGGTCAGTGGCAGGTGGATTCCCTGCCGGAGGAGATGGAAAGGTATGTGTGGAGCACCACACATCTCCTCTATCTGGGGGTTTACCTGAGTCCCACTGAGGATGCTTGGCCGGCGAACTGGCAGGAGTTGGAGACGAAGGTGGTTGCCCGGCTGGGGCGCTGGTCGGGCTTGCTTGGAGTTCTTTCTTTCCGGGGGAGGGTGATGGTCATAAATCAGCTGGTGGCCTCTATGTTATGGTACCGGCTGGCTACTCTTGTCCCACCTTCCATATTTGTAAATGCTCTTCAGAAGAAGCTGGTAGATTTCTTCTGGGGAAATAGGAAGCACTGGGTCTCTGCAGCGGTCCTGAGTGTCCCGTTAGAGGAGGGCGGCCAGTCCTTGGTATGCGTGCGTACCCAGGTGGCGGCTCTCCGTCTCAGGACTCTGCGGAGGTATATGTATGTAGAGAATCCCCCCAGATGGCACGCTCTGGCCACGTATTTTTTTCGTCGTGGTCGTTGCCTAGGGGGGGTCTCGCGGCTCCCGGTGGCGGGCATCAGTAGACCCGCCCTAAGGGGTTTGCCTGTTTTCTACCGGGATGTGATCAGAGTGAGGAATTTGGTTGTTTTCAGCCAGCGTGTTGTTCTACGAGGGGAGGGGGGTGGTGCGGCTGCGGGAGTGGCCGGTCCTCGCCCAGTCATGGCGGGTGTCGAGGAGAGGCGAGCGCCTAGAGTGGTTCTGGCTGAGCTTTCAATTGCTCCGTCAGATCTGCTCATCGGGCCTAGGCTCCGGGATATATCTCGGGAACCGGCTCCACACAACCTGAGCCGCCTTTCTGAGATGATCAGCATACCGTTTCGTGATGCGAAGAGATGCACATTGTATAGGATGTTCCTGCACATTCTGCACCTCCTTGCCTTTGTTTCCCGTCCTGACACACCTTGGCGGACGGTGTTACCACCTGACGGTGGGGGGGGTCCCTGGTGGGGGTCCTTCTATACGGGAGTTGTCCCCCTTTACATTGGGGACCTGGGGTGGAGACTGTTGCATGGAGCGGTGGTATGTAATAAACTTTTGAGTCGGTTCACGGGTTCGTCCGCCGCGTGTATTTTCTGTGGCAAGGAAGAAACCGTGTTCCACGTATACATGGAGTGTGAGAGGTTACTGCCCCTGTACCAATATCTGAAGGGGTTGTTCCTTAAGTTCTGGTTGCATTTTAGTCCCACGATTCTAGTGTGTGGGCATAAGGTAGGGTGTGGGGAGAGCCAAGTGGGGGGTTGGGACCTCCCTGTCGGTTTGCTCCTGGGCCTGGTTAAGATGGCCATTCGTGGGTCCAGGCAGCGGGCGGTCGATGGTGAGGCGAGAGTTGGCTGCCTGCCCCTCTTCCGGGCGTACGTCCGTGCACGGGTGTCCCTGGAGCGGGAATATGCGGTGTCCACGGGGACTCTGGAGGCCTTCCGTGGGCGATGGTCACCACGTGGGGTGGAGAGTATAATAACTAATGAATGTACTGTTGTACTATAATGATGTGGTTTGATATAATGTATCCTTTGATTATGTATTGATGTGATGTATCATTGAGTGTGTTGAATAAAGTTTTTGAAAAGTAAAAAAAAAAAAAAAGAGAGAAAGAAAGAAAAATAGAAACAAGGCAAGAGGAGTCGGAACAAATAAATTAATCAACCTCACCCTTTGACTATAGAAACAAGATGAAAATAATATCACATATTCAACCAAGTATATGGTTCAATTAAATTAAGATATATATGTAAAACATATATATGGAAACAGGCCCTTCAGCTCACCAAGTCCACACTGTTCAGCAATCTACCATACACCAGTTCTAACGTACATGCCAGGGACAATTTACAGAAGCCAATTAAACTACAAACCTGCACTTCTTTCAGATGTGGGAGAAACCGTAATGTCCGGAGAAAGCCCATGTGGTCATAGGGAGAATGTACAAATTCTGTACAGACAGCACCCGTAGTCAGGATCAAGTCTGGGTCTGTGGTGCTGTAAGGTAGCAACTCTACTGTTGCGTCACCGTGCCACCCCATTAAATTCTTCTTCTGTAATATATTTATTATGGTGTCAAGTCAATAAAGATGAACACATGATTCTGATTTCTGCCCTTAGTTGGTTAACACACATCTCCAGTCATTGTGTTTTACAGCTATATGGCTATTTTTCAATCTCTTCAGTCGGAAGGTCTCGACCCGAAACATCACCCATTCTTTCGCTCCAGGGAAGCTGCCTGTCCCGCTGAGTTATTCCACCTTTTTGCGTCTATCTTCAGTTTAAACCAGCACCTGCAGTTCGTTCCTACACTCTTTGTAAGCAAAACAGGTCCTATTCTCATAATATTATTCACCTCAACTAAGTATTTTCTTCACCTCCGAGAATACAATCCCAGTTATCAAATCTTTCTTCAAAGTGAAAAAAGATTCCAGCCCTGCCAACGTCATCATAAATCACCCATGGATCCTCTCCAGAGCAATTGCACCCTTCTCTACAAAGTGTCATAGTCTTACAGCATGGAAACAGGCCCTTCGTCCCAACTTGTCCATGCCCCATCTAAACTAGTCCCATTTAGACTAGACTTAGACCGAGATTCATCCCCGCGGTTCCGGAGGCGCACCGACGCCCCCTCTCACCCAGTCCGCTCCTGGCCGGGGTTAAAACTCCATTGGGTGAGGACAGAGCGGCAGACGGATACAGAGCCGCCGGAGGTGAGGGCGGGAGGTGTGAGCAGTGCCTCAGGGGTCGGTGCTGGGACCACCGGCGTGTCTCACCTATCACATCAAACTAAACTACCTTTTTTTCCCCAAATCATCCCGCAGGCCGGATTGGACCCTTTCGCGGGCCGGTAGTTTGACACCCCTGCTTTAAACCGATGCCTTCTCGTTCTTGCATCACATATCCCGGGAAAAAGACTATGCATTCACCTTATATATTCCCCTCATCGTTTTTTTTATTTTTTTTAATTTGTATTTTATTAGAAGTGAGTACAGTAATATGGCACCAAGGTGCCCAATATATATTGACATGTTACATTTTATGTACAGCTTCTTCTTTTTTTTTTTTTAATAATGAAAGAGAGAAAGAGAGAATAGATAATAAAAGTTAGAAAAACGTGTGATATATAGCGTGTGAAAAGGAAAACGGGGAGAAAGAGGGAAAGTGAAGAAAAGAAAAGGAGAGAGAAAGAGAAAGAGTAGAGAGTAGGAAATTAAGGAGATCGTTATTTATATTCTTGACCATCCTTCACCCAGTCCTGAAACAGTTGGTTTCTACGATTTTGTTGCACCATATGCTTCCAAAAAGTCGATAAATGGAGACCAACTCGTTAAGAATTGGTCTGATTCATCTATTAGGAGGAATCGCATTTCTTCAAGATGTGCGGTGTCCAACATGTTTGAAATCCACATTTTAAGCGTTGGTATGGGTGTATTTTTCCAAAATTTAAGTATACTTTTTTTGCCATTATTAACCCATAATTTAAAAATGAATTTTGAAATGTGTTCAATTTGTTCCCATCTTCCGTTACTCCAAATATAATAATTTCAGTATTAGGTTCCATTTTTATCTTGAATAATTTTGTAAATATTTCAGATATCACTCCAGAATGTATAAGGTTTTATGCAGTAAACAAAAGAGTGTGTTATAGTGGCATTTTGGGATAAACATTTATCACAAATGGGGGAAGTATTTGGATAGAATTTATTCAGTCTAGTTTTTGAATAATATAATCTATGTAAAATTTTAAATTGAATTAAGTTATGTCTTACATTAGTCGAACATTTGTGTATATATATAAAATACTTTCCCCATGTTTCTTTCGTGATTTTTATCATTAAATCTCGTTCCCAATCTTCTCTAAGTGCCTCTGTCGGTAGTTCTATATTTAAAATACTATTATATAAATATTATATTAATTTCTGTGTCAGCCTTAATATTCATTGCTTCTTCCAGTGGGTCTAAAGTTATATTTTGATATCTTTGTATGTATTTCTTCATGGAGCATTGTAAGAAAGGTGGATGAACTTAAAGCCTGGATTGACACCTGGAAGTATGATGTTGTGGCGATCAGTGAAACATGGTTGCAGGAGGGCTGTGATTGGAAACTAAATATTCCAGGATTTCATTGCTTCAGGTGTGATAGAATTGGAGGGGCAAGAGGTGGAGGTGTTGCATTGCTTATCAGGGAAGATATTGCAGCAGTGCTTTGGCAGGATAGATTAGAGGGCTCTTCTAGGGAGGCTATTTGGGTGGAACTGAGAAATGGGAAAGGGGTAGCAACACTCATAGGGGTGTATTATAGACCACCAAATGGGGAGCGAGAATTGGAGGAGCAAATATGTAAGGAGATTGCAGATATTAGTAGTAAGCACAAGGTAGTGATTGTAGAAGATTTCAATTTTCCACACATAGACTGGGAAACACATTCTGTAAATGGGCTGGATGGGTTGGAGTTTGTAAAATGTGTGCAGGATAGTTTTTTGCAGCAATACATAGAAGTACCTACTAGAGAAGGGGCGGTGCTGGACCTCCTGTTAGGAAATGAGACGGGTCAGGTGGCAGAGGTATGCGTTGGGGAACAGTTCGGGACCAGTGATCACAATACCATTAGTTTCAATATAATTATGGAGAGGGTCAGAACTGGACCTAGGGTTGAGATTTTTGATTGGAGAAAGGCTAACTTTGAGGAGATGCGAAAGGATTTAAAAGGAGTAAATTGGGACAGTTTGTTTTATGGGAAAGATGTGGAAGAGAAATGGAGGACATTTAAAGGTGACATTTTAAGAGTACAGAATCTTTATGTCCCTGTTCGGTTGAAAGGAAATAGTAAAAATTGGAAAGAGCCATGGTTTTCAAGGGAAATTGGACACTTAGTTTGGAAAAAGAGAGAGATCTACAATAATTATAGGCAGCATGGAGTAAATGAGGTGCTTGAGGAGTATAAAAAATGTAAAAAGTGTCTTAAGAAAGAAATTAGAAAAGCTAAAAGAAGATATGAGGTTGCTTTAGCAAGTAAGGTGAAAGTAAATCCAAAGGGTTTCTACAGCTATATTAATAGCAAAAGGATAACGAGGGATAAAATTGGTCCATTAGAGAGTCAGAGTGGACAGCTATCTGCAGAGCCAAAAGAGATGGGGGAGATATTGAACAATTTATTTTCTTCGGTATTCACCAAGGAGAAGGATATTGAATTATGTGAGGTAAGGGAAACAAGTAGAGTAGCTATGGAAACTATGAGATTCAAAGAAGAGGAAGTACTGACACTTTTGAGAAATATAAAAGTGGATAAGTCTCCAGGTCCGGACAGGATATTCCCTAGGACATTGAGGGAAGTTAGTGTAGAAATAGCAGGGGCTATGACAGAAATATTTCAAATGTCATTGGAAACGGCAATAGTGCCGGAGCATTGGCGTACTGCGCATGTTGTTCCATTGTTTAAAAAGGGGTCTAAGAGTAAACCTAGCAATTATAGACCTGTTAGTTTGACGTCAGTGGTGGGCAAATTAATGGAAAGGATACTTAGAGATAATATATATAAGCATCTGGATAAACAGGGGCTGATTAGGAACAGTCAACATGGATTTGTGCCTGGAAGGTCATGTTTGACTAATCTTCTTGAATTTTTTGAAGAGGTTACTCGGGAAATTGATGAGGGTAAAGCCGTGGATGTTGTATATATGGACTTCAGTAAGGCCTTTGACAAGGTTCCTCACGGAAGGTTGGTTAAGAAGGTTCAATGGTTGGGTATTAATGGTGGAGTAGCAAGATGGATTCAACAGTGGCTGAATGGGAGATGCCAGAGAGTAATGGTGGATGGTTGTTTGTCAGGTTGGAGGCCAGTGACTAGTGGGGTGCCACAGGGATCTGTGTTGGGTCCACTGTTGTTTGTCATGTACATCAATGATCTGGATGATGGTGTGGTAAATTGGATTAGTAAGTATGCAGATGATACTAAGATAGGTGGGGCTGTGGATAATGAAGTAGATTTTCAAAGTCTACAGAGAGATTTATGCCGGTTGGAAGAGTGGGCTGAAAGATGGCAGATGGAGTTTAATGCTGATAAGTGTGAGGTACTACATCTTGGCAGGACAAATCAAAATAGGACGTACATGGTAAATGGTAGGGAATTGAAGAATGCAGGTGAACAGAGGGATCTTGGAATAACTGTGCACAGTTCCCTGAAACTGGAATCTCATGTAGATAGGGTGGTAAAGAAAGCTTTTGGTGTGCTGGCTTTTATAAATCAGAGCATTGAGTATAGAAGTTGGGATGTAATGTTAAAATTGTACAAGGCATTGGTGAGGCCAATTCTGGAGTATGGTGTACAATTTTGGTCGCCTAATTATAGGAAGGATGTCAACAAAATAGAGAGAGTACAGAGGAGATTTACTAGAATGTTGCCTGGGTTTCAGCAACTAAGTTACAGAGAAAGGTTGAACAAGTTAGGGCTTTATTCTTTGGAGCGCAGAAGGTTAAGGGGGGACTTGATAGAGGTCTTTAAAATGATGAGAGGGATAGACAGAGTTGACGTGGATAAGCTTTTCCCACTGAGAGTAGGGAAGATTCAAACAAGGGGACATGACTTGAGAATTAAGGGACAGAAGTTTAGGGGTAACATGAGGGGGAACTTCTTTACTCAGAGAGTGGTGGCTGTGTGGAATGAGCTTCCAGTGAAGGTGGTGGAGGCAGGTTCGTTTTTATCATTTAAACATTAATTGGATAGTTATATGGACGGGAAAGGAATGGAGGGTTATGGTCTGAGCGCAGGTATATGGGACTAGGGGAGAATACGTGTTCGGCACGGACTAGAAGGGTCGAGATGGCCTGTTTCCGTGCTGTAATTGTTATATGGTTATATGGTTATAAGTCACAGATCTGAAGATATTAAAAATATTGGTTATTTTTTAGTTTAAATTTTAATTGTAATTGTTGGAATGATAACAGATTTCCCATTTCATACATATCACCGATCCTTTTAATTCCCATTCTTTCCCATTGATTATATGTTTTATCAATAAGAGATGGTTTATATGAAGGATTATTCACTATTGGCATTAACAATGATAGGTTTCTTAATTTTAAAGATAATTTTATTTGTTTCCAAATTCTTATTGTATTATGTATAATTGGGTTATTCTTATATATTGTGTTGTTCAGTTTTATCGGGGAGAAGAGGATCGCTCCTATGTTACAAGGAGAACAATCCACTTTCTCCATTCTTATCCATTCTGTCTGTTGGGTAGAACTGTCCATCCAATAAATTATATTCTTAATATGCACTGCCCAATAATAATACAAAAAGTTCGGAAGTGAAAGTCCCCCAACGTCTTTGGGTTTACACAAGTGTTTTCTTTGAATTCTATGTGATCTATAGTCCCAAATAAAATTGGTAATATTGGTCTAGTTTTTTGAAAACGTTTTTGGGTATATATAATGGTATAGATTGAAATAGGTATAATATTTGTGGTAAAAAGATCATTTTTATAGCGTTTATTCTGCCTATTAATGACAACGGAGGTGTTTTCCAGATTTTAATCAACGCGTTCAGTTTATTTAATAAAGGCATAAAATTAGCATTAAATAATGCTTTGTATTTTCTAGTAATTTGAATACCCAAATACTTAAATTCTTCTGTTGCAATTTTAAAGGGGAATTTTAATAGGTGTGTAGATTCTTGAGGTTTTAACGTCATGATTTCACTTTTATTCCAATTTATTCTATATCCAGAAAAATAACCGAATTCCTCTATTAAATTTAATAAGTTTGGTATGCTCGTTTGTGAATTTGTAATGTATAGAAGTATATCGTCTGCGTATAATGAAATTTTATTATTTGAGTCCTTAGTATTATATCCCCGATTATTCGGATGAGTTCTTATACTTTCAGCCAAGGGCTCTAAGGGCAAATAGCAGGGGTGATAAAGCACATCCCTGCCTATTGCCCCTCGATAATTGAAATTTTGGAGATAACATATTATTAGTTAATATTCTTGCCGTCGGTTTATCATATAATTTTACCCATACAATAAAATTCTCTCCCATATTAAATTTTTGCAGTACTTTATATAAATACTGCCACTCTACCTGATCAAATGCTTTCTCTGCGTCCAGAGAAACAATTGATATATCTTCTTCCTCCGTTTTATGCGAGTACATTACATTAAACAGGCGTCTCAAATTATTAAATGAATGTCTTTTGGGTATAAACCCCGTTTGATCTGGATTTATCAATTTACTAATGTATTTACTCAATCTTCTTGCTAAAGTCTTTGCTAAAATTTTCTGATCTGTATTTAAAAGTGATATAGCTCTATATGAACCCGGTTCTTCTAAATCTTTATCTTTTTTTGGTATAAGCGTAATAGTTGATTCAGCTAATGTTTCTGGCAGTTTATTTTCTTTAAAGGCGTGAGTATATAATTTAAGTAAACGTGGAGCTGTTATCTCGTGAAATCTTTTATAAAATTCATTACTAAAACCATCTAGTCCAGGCGTCTTACCATTTTTCAATGATTTTATTGTTTCTCCTATTTCTTCAAGTGTAATCTGAGCTCCTAATTCCTCTTGTTTTGGAAGATTACAGTTATCTAAAAAAATAATAATTTTACTATCTTCTATTTTAGTTTTAGATGTATATAGATTTTGATAAAATTGAGCAAATCTTTTGTTAATATCCTTAGGTAATGTTAGTAATTCACCTTTCTCTGATTTAATTTTAGTGATAGTATTTTCCTTTTCTTGTTTTTTCAATTGACGAGCTAAGAGTTTATGTGGCTTATCACCAAATTCAAAATGTTCCTGTTTTGTAATTTGGAATAATCTTACTACTCTTGCCGATAAAATTCGATTACGTTTAAATTTCAATAGTATTATCTTATTATGTTTATCTGTAGTTGGATCTTTGGCATTATCTAACTCTAATTGTCTAATTTCTTGTTCTAACATCAGTTGTTCTGTCTTATTCTTTTTATTTTGAAAGATTTGATATGAGATTATAACTCCTCTGATAAATGCCTTGAAAGTTTCCCATAATAAAGAAGGTGAAATACCTGATGTTTCATTTGTCTCAAAAAAAAATTTCATTTATTGTTTTAAATATTTATAACCTTGTGGATTGTTTAGGATTTGCGTGTTAAGCCTCCAGAAATATTTTTTTACCGGGCATTCCCTCAAATTTTAATAGAAAAGTCAACGGGGAATGATCGGAAATAATACTATTGTGGTATTTAGGATTGATTGTATATGGAATTAATTTTGTATCCACTAAAAAATAATCAATTCGTGAATACGTTTTATGTACCGATGAGTAAAATGAATATTCCCTTCCAGTTGGATTAGCAGTTCTCCATACATCTGTTATATTAGTATTTTTTATATATGTATTTAGAAGTTCACTAGTCTTAGATTTTAAGTTACCCCTCCTTTGTTTTACTGATTTGTCTAAATATGGATCTAAAACGCAATTGAAGTCCCCCCTCTATTATTACATTTTGGTAATTAAACTCTGATATTATATCCATAATTTTATTTAAAAATTGGGGGTTATCAAAATTCAGAGCGTAAATATTTATCATAGTCAGTGGGGTGGAATAAATTTCTCCCAAAACTATAATATACCTTCCCTCTTTATCTGATATAGTATTCTTTAATTTAAATGGTATACCTTTCCGAATGATAATAGCCGTACCTCTAGATTTAGAAGTAAATGAAGAATAATATGTTTGACCAATCCAGTTTGCCTTCAATCTCATCTGTGTTTGTTGTTTCATATGTGTTTCCTGCAAAAACATTATGTCAGAATTTAATGATTTTAATTGGGCAAAAATCTTGCCCCTCTTAATTGGCTCATTGGCGCCCCTTATATTCCAACTGCAGAATGTAATTCCTCCGTTCTTTATTTGTCTATCGTCTTGCATTATAGAACAGTTTAGTATTTTTGACTCATATGGTACAACCAAATACCTCAGAACTCTGGGTGTTGGGTGGTCATCCCGAACTTTTAAATTTATGTTACATCTCCTTCCTCTATTGTACCTTAATAAGAAAAAAAAGAAAGAATGTGTTGTGAAATTAATTAAAAAAAATAACAAATAAGAGTCTTGATAGTGATTTTAAAAAAGGTGATGTTAAGGTATCTAAGAGAAGATACCTTAAAAACGAGAAGCCACCTAAGGTGGGGAAAAATTTGTGGACTTCCATTGTTGTTATTGTACATTGAGCTCCGTCCCCTTAACAGAGTCTCGTGAAAGGCTGCGGGCCGTTTTATATATATATATATATATTTTTTAATTTATCCAACCAGAGCAAATAAAAACAGAAAAGACTTCAGAAAGAGAGGGGAAAAAAACAACAACAAAAAAACATATGTTCAATTCTATAAGTATATATGCATTTCCAATTTATCTAGCATTAACCTATTCTAAACTTTACCATATGTAAATTATACATTATCCACCCGAAGTTATTACATTATATTCCATTCTTTATCTTAAGTACAAGCAGGTTCCAAGGGGTTAAACAGAGCCAAGCATCTGGATCTTTTCCAAGTGTATGATGCTCCTCCCTCCTTCACACACGGTTATATTATGTTAGTATTATTATGAACATTTTAGTTAATTACTATATATTAGTATATATCATCAATATTAGTTCATTTCCCTTAACCTAGGTTAAAATTATTTAATAAATGTTGTATACACTCCCCTTATCCCCCTTCCCCGCTCTGTGGGTTATTCATATTTACAGCTTACATTAAAAGATTATTAGTATTATTAAGTTTGTTAGATTAATTATTTATTTATTATTAATATATAATAATTAAAGAATTTCTTAAATCAACAGATTTTTATATTCCAGTCCGTTTATGTTTCTTTCCATGTCCCTCAATTTTAATTCTGTATCTTCGACTTCCTTTTGTTTATCTTTAAGTTTTCGATTCAAGGTGAAACATGGACTATACGCTCGAAAACACATTCCAGACAGATAAGCATGTCTGGTAACTGTCTGGAAAAGTTCGGCCATCTTAATTAGAGCAAAGTCTTATAATAAAAAGTTTAATCTTCATCTTCCTCCTCTGTTTTCTTTACGATATCTTGTGCGTAATTAAATGCCAGTTCTGGATCCGTGAAGGAGCGTTCAATAGAATTAAAAGTAATCTTCATTTTTGCAGGATATATCACCCCATATCTCACCGGGTTTCCTTTCAGAATATTTCTTGTCTTTGTAAACAAGATCCTTTTTTGGACGACTTCAGGGGGATAATCACGGAAGAATCTGATATTATCCCCGGAATATGTAAGATTCACCCCGTGGGTAATCATCTTCAATATATTTTCCAGTGAAGAAATGTCGAGAAATTTCACTATCATCTGTCTTGGGGGAGCATTTGGTTCTTTTTGAAAACGTCCAACCCGGTGAGCCACATCTATTCTTGGGTTTTCCGGCAGTTTAAAAACTTCTTTAAGTAAGTCAGCAACGAAATTACGTGTCTGAGTTCCACGTCCCTCTCGTCCCTCCTGTATTCCAACAATTCTTAAATTCTGCCTTCTCGAACTCGCTTCCAAGTCCAGACATTTATCAGTCATTTTAACAAGTTGCTCCCCAGCAGATTCTTGTGCTTTTCTCAGACTCGTTATTTCCTGAGCCATCTCTTTCATTACAGTCTCCATATCTTCCATCAGCTTATCAGACTTTTTCATATTCTCACACACCTTCTCAAATTTCTTATTATTGTCTTTTTCCATTCTGGCACATTCTCCCGTTAACTTTTTATCAAGCTCCTTAAACTGCTTCTTCAAAGAGTTGTACAGCTCCTTTAATTCAACACAAGCAGTATCAATTTTTTTAGAAAGATTAATCTCCATTTTGGAGCGATTATTCTCCAATGTAGTATTCATGTCCGCTAGCATTTGGGAAAAGTCCTTAGTAAGACTGCTTCTTACCGTCTGTTCCCATGGCTTCATCTCCTTCTCCTTTATCTCTCCTTTTGAAGCCATTTCAGACACAGATCCTTGGGAGTCAGGCTCTTCTTCTGAGCTTTCTGTTGTTGATTGCAGAGTTTGCAGAACTTCCTGAAGATGGAGACTGATAGTAGTTTTCTTGGGTCCCCGTGAACGTTTCCCTTTGCTCATTTAAAACTCCCGTTAAACTCCGATTTTTCGCGGCGATTTCTGATGACGTCACTTACGAGACGCCAAACAGCTCCGGTGAGTTTTTTAAAATCGGTCCCGTCTTTCAAAACGGCTTTTTCGTGATTTTAGCAGGAGCGGAGCTCAATGCTGCGCCCTTACAGCTCCATGGCGCCACCGGAAGTCCCCCTCGTCGTTTTTACTCACCTCTAAAACAATTCTTGCTTTATTTTGAATTTGCAGCACCTGCAGATTTTGGTTCCATGAATGTCAAATGGAATCATTAGTACTGCAGTTACATTGCCATTTTAAATAGTATAAGACAATCAAATAGTATAAGACAATCAAATTGCTCGTTCTTTACGGGAAACCCACCGACAGAAAACTATTCTCATTGGTGAGTGTGGAGGAGAACTGGAAGCCTTGGACGAATTGAATTGTCCGTGACTTTATTTATTTATTTATTTATTTTAAAATTATTTTTTTGAGCGTGAGAAATTCTGTGATTAGCGTGAGAGCATGCGAATTTCGTGAAATGCGTGAGTCTCATGCTCAATCCGTGAGAGTTGGCAGCCCTGAACTCAGTGGGACAGGCGGCATCCCTGGAGACAAGGAATGGGTGACGTTTTGGGTCAAGACCCTTCTTCAGACTGGTCAACATTATTCCTTCCTGATACTGGATTTCACTTGATTAGATAATCTCTGAATACTTTTTTGAAAATCCATTTTGATTCCATTTTGAAAAAAAAGATGGTGGATGTGCTCATTCTTCAGTGTAGTTCACTTTAGGAACCCGTGGCTTTCTTTAGTCAGAGGGTGGCTAATCCGTGGAATTCACTGCCACAGACGGCTGTGGAGGCTAAGTCAATGGATGTTTTAAAGGCAGAGATTAACAGCTTCTTGATTAGTATGGTGTCAGGGGTTATGGGGGGGGGGGGGGGGGGGAAGGCAGGAGAATGTGGTTGAGAAGGAAAGATAGACCCGCCAGGATTGAATGATGGAGTAGACCTGATGGGCCAAATGGCCTAATTCTGTTTCTAGAACTTAACCTCTCAAACCTACTCCACCATTCAATGAGGTGCGGCTTTCCCTGCCAAACTTTATATTCCTGACGTCTCACTGTATCCCTTCAAGCCTTTGGGAACAAAAATCTAGCATATTTGAAAATGATAATTCTCTTGGACTTAAGGACCACAGACATAACAATGACAATTTCCTAACAATCGACTGTAAAATTCTAACTTGATCGACAATAAACTAGGATACAATTTAACATTCTATTCCCAGATTGTAAACTCCGCAACCAGCGAAAATGGTTAGAATTATCTGACCATTATTAGTTCCCAAATTGGGGAAAAAATCACCCCATTCCAAATTTCAAGAGGTACAGGGTCCCAACCCGAAACGTCACCTGTCCATTTTCTCCAGTGTTGCCTGACCTGCTGAGTTACTCCAGCACTTTGTGTCTTCCTCTATCTCTTAATTCTGCTCCGATGCCTTCTGGTCTGACCAACACCGAATGTCCAGCACTGCATTCCAGCTGTGCAATTATAAACAAAGACCTTTCAGCTTTTCATTATTTTTTATTAAAAGTTTTGTTCTATCCTATTTGGGTCTTGCCACTATCTTCATTCAGATTCTAAGTTCTATCTAAGTTCATAAGATTACAACATCTGCAGTCCCAATGTACCTCCATTATATCCAAGATAGTCCGATTTATTCTGACACGACCAATGCAGCTCATTATCTCTTCCAACAGTCAGTCACTTTATCGGACACGTAGAGTCCAATTACACTTCTAAGGAATAATATGCAAACCTTTAGCAGACTCCACAATATGTATGGGCGGCACATTGGCAGCCTCAGAACATCAGAGACCCAGGTTTGAGCCAGACTACAGGTGCTGTCTGTACGGAGTCCATGTGGGTTTTCACCGGGAGTTCCGGTTTCTTTCTGCACTCAAGACATAAAGGTTTGTACGTTAATTGGCTTTTGTAAGATTGTAAATTGTCCCTAGTGTTTCAGATATTGTTGGTTTACTGGGTGATCGCTGGTTGCCGTGGATTCAGTGGGCCGAAAGGGGATTGTTTCCACGCTGTATCGCTAAAGTCGAATGACCTTGATCGTTCTCTCAGATTTACAGGCTTATTTGAAGGTCCCTGTTAAAGAAAAGGTGTCCCAGTAGTAACCAATAGTTTTCACTGGCTTTTATCCACCTCCAAGGTGTGTACAATTCAAATATTTAATTAGATTAAACTTTGTCTCGTGTTTTTGCCACAAAATGCAGCTTAAGATACTTGAAATGTTTTCTAATAAAAATTCCATGCTAACCTCACCCACGAGACAATATTCCTATTAGGATTCAGACAGGAAGCAAGATGTGGTTTTATTAATCTATCTATATATCTATCTATCTATCTTCTATCATATACTTATTAAAAGTCTGATCTTGTACGTGTGTGTATAATGTGTGTATATGTGGTTGTCTATACATCTTCGCAAAAACATTACGAGGTAACGATAACATTTTTACATATTCCGATTGGCATATTTCTTCTCGAGGCTGGGATCACCCTATCTGAACATTTTATGCTTATTTCTCGACTCATTACTGATTAAAAGTCTAAAAAGCCTAAAAAAGTCAAAAGACTTTGAAATTAAAAAGACCAGCTTCAACTGATGACGTCACAATGCCTCGGCTAGCAGTGATCCGCCTCACTGAAGATTTCATCCTAAATTTGACACTTTATTCGCAATTAAAGCTTTAAATATGCCGTTTCACAAGATTTTTACGTTTTCTGATTCATATTTTTCCCCTTGAGGCAGAGTGCACTTTCACTGAACATTTTATGCTTTATTTCTCAACTTATTACTGATTATAATATATATATATTTTTTAAAACGACCAGCTTCAACTGATGACGTCACAATGGCTCAACTAGCAGGGGGAGGGCGAATTGCTATTGCAACACGTAGGGCAGGTGCAATTGGAATTTTTTTAAAGAACACTGCTGAGGGAGGCAAGGGGAGTAAAGGAATCTTACGTTCGGGAACGGCTTGAGTTGGAGGATCACGCCTCCCAGGGGGGCTACGGGTAGGGAGCAGGTGCGTTGGGATAGCAGACCCAACGGGTTTGCACTTCGTCTAGTATATTACTAAAAGTAAGAGTGTGTGTGTGTGTGTGTGTATTGATTTATTTGTTCAGGTGGGATCACATCTTCTCGAAAAAAATCACGCTCTAACGGTAAAATCTTTACATATTCCGGAAGAGATTTATCCCATGAAGTCAACAATCGCCTTATCTGAAAAATTCATGCATTATTTCTCGAGTTATTAATCAAAATATTCAAAAATCTGAAGAGACTTGGAAAAAAACGTTTTCCGTGCTTACAGCTGTGATGTCACAACGGGATTGTAGCCCTGCTCGCAACATTGTTGCTATCCAAGTACACCAAGTCCTGCGAGCCCTAGCAAGTGCAAATGCATTTTTTTAAAGTCACAGTACACTGAGTTCTGCTAGCTAGCAAATGCTTTTTTTTAGGTTTAAAATTGAAGGAGGCGCTATGGAGTAGGAGAGACTCGCGCCGACTAGCTCCGTGAAAAAAACGTTGAAAACGGGGGGAAAAGACGGGACCTACCTGCAGTAGACGGCACCGATTGTTTGCAGTAAGTCCGTGACGTCATCAGGCGTGCGACACCGGCAGCATGTCGACTCAACATACCCCCCCCCCCCAAGGCGAGAAAACCCGGCAAGGGAAGAGGTAGGCCCAACTGAAGCCTCGGGCTCAGTTTTAACAGCATCCCGAGAAGATATCTCACAGAAGAAAAAAACAAGTGGAAGAGTTAAAAACCTTCCTCAAACAGGAAATCTTTAACATAATGAAAGAATTTAAAAGTCTCAAACAGGATTTGACTTCTTTAAAAGAGGAAATTAAAGAACAAATTAAAGAAGAAGTTACTGCTTCTGTACATGAAGTTCTGGAAGATTGGAAGTTAGATATGGAAGAAAATTTGAAACAAAATATTGGAGAAGTAAATGATAAACTGAATTCGATGGAATCTAGATTTGATTCTAAGTTGGAGCCTATCCTCCAGACATTAAATCAACACCGACAGGTCGTAACGGAATTAGAGGAAATTGCTGAGGCGAGCACGGAAACTACTGATAAACTTATTGCCGAGAATAAACGCCTATCAAAGTTATTGCATCAAATAACCGAAAAATGTATTGACTTGGAGGGACGACAGAGACGCCAAAATTTAAGAATTGTGGGCGTCCAGGAAGGCAGAGAGGGGAATCGTGACCCCCGTGAATTTGCTGCAGATCTACTGAAAAAAGTCTTGAATCTGGATCAAGCACCACTACTTGCCCGAGCGCACAGAGTATCGAGATGTCGTCCAAAGGAGGGCGCCCCTCCAAGACAACTGATAGTGAAGGTGCAATATGACCATGTTTTGGATAATATGATGAAGATAATTGTTCAAAGCAGAAACCTCGAATTTGAAGGAGACAAGATCAGTATATTTAGAGATTATCCTGTGGAAGTCGCCAAGAAGAGAGCGCTGTTTACAGAAACAAGAAGAATACTTAAGAATATAAACAATTTGAGATATGGACTGTTATATCCCGCAACATTAAGAGTAACCTACGAACGGAAGGAACATTTTTTCATCAAACACACAGAAGCACTTGAATTCGCCCAGAGCATCGTGAATAAGACCGAAGATTGAATAATACACTACACCCAACATTCACCTGAAGATATCGGACATTGTTACCCTGCAGAGAAGAAATGGAACTCTAAACTATTATACTTAAGAACTGTCCAAAATCTGCAATAAGAACTGGGCAATTAGATTGCTACTAATATATAATATTTAGATTTTAGTACTAATTTCAAACAACTATTACTAATCCTGAATACTAATCAATACTAATTAATGTTAACTGGATCAAATCGGAATTAATTAAAAGTATGAAATATAAGTATAGTGTGATTCAGGTAATTTATTAATAAAAATTTAGGAAGTTTTTTCTTTGATATTTTTGATTTTACTCTTTAACAATGTTTGCTTTTTAATTTTTTGCAACTAACATTTCAATTGGAGACTAATAATTATTTCAATTATGGAATGTAACTATGGATTCCATCCCCCCCATAAATTGTTTTCATTGTAATTGAAACTTTCCTTTTAAGGAAAGTACAGAGCTAGTAAAATTTTTTGTTTTTTACCAAAAGCTACGGAAGTCCTTAGATGCTTAGCCACATTAGGGTGGCTATCACTAACTGCACTAATTATAGTTGTAGTTTTCTTCTTTTTTTACTCTTTACACACTATTAATGTAACTTTTTAAAAACTTTTTCTATCTTATGTTATATTATATTTTGTATTTGGAATGAAATTATATATTTTATTTAGGGAGATATGTCCGGATGGAAAACCGACGAGACTTAAAATTCATCTACCTGATGTTTGGGTATAAGGTAGGGTTTAATGTGCTGAGCCATCTGCTCTAACATAGACCACTTTAATCACAAGATGCAAGACGTTAATAGGAAAATTGGGGGCGAAGGAATTAAATTCTGTAGTTGGAATGTTAAGGGAATTAATGAACCAATCAAGAGAGGTAAAGTATTAGCTCATTTTAAATCACTTAAAGCAGATATAATATTTCTACAGGAAACACATCTTAAAAAGGAAGCACAACATAGATTGAAAACAAAATGGATTGCTAAAGCGTATCATTCTTCATTCTCACATAAATCTAGAGGGGTTGCAATATTAATTCGTAAAGGTAGGTATGTTACAAAACTTACCTTCAGTCGCGCTGTAATTCTGCCACTGGCCGTGTGCGCGATTTTGGCGCCTTTAAGGGGGGGCGGGGTTAAAACGCGGGTTTCTCCTCCCTTGTCCTGGTTAATATTTTGTTGGAGTACAAGCGTTGGCTGACAAATCGTTCCTAGTGGCCTTTTGTGTATTTTTTATTTTTATTAAATCGTCAATGTCAGCGCTAGAGTAATTTTTAAATCAGCTCCTGAAGCGTCAACGCCGATAACGGGGATGGATTTCACACACGGGACAGGTAAACGAAAGTGGTTTAATTAAATGTATAAAAGTGCTTCTTAAGAAACCTTTAATTCACATTTTTTCATGCGACACGGTGATTTTATTCCCCGAATTAACGGCAGTATTTTTCATGCCAATACGGGGTTAAATTCACCGCAAATGAACGTTCCAAATGATCGCGTTCCAGAAATCCTCACTCACAAGATGATTTAAATGCCCATTAATTTACAGGTATTAAACATTCAATTCCTTCCATTTGGCCTGTAAATTCATGAAAATGAGATTTTAAAATTATGTTATATTGTGAATTATTGTGTGAATGTTATTTGGACACTTAGGCTATTTAAAAATGTTAATCTATTCTTAAGAAATTGATAGATGTTTAGATCTAGTAATTGAATTTTGTAATTAGCTACAATTAGGTAACTAACTAATTATATGCTTTACTTTCATGTCTTCTAAGTAAGATTGTTTCATATTTGTTGCAGAATGCTTCAATCTATAATAACTGAAAATTTCTTTGTTATATTAATTTTTAAGAAAGTTATGGGCTTTTAACTGTCCTCGATCACAGCTTTTGTGTTAAGTCAATGGAAAAGCAATAGGGAACAAGATGCTAATTTCCGAGTATGAAAATGGCCATAACTTCTTTAATACTGAAGATATGAAAGTGAATTAGGTGTCAAATTAAACTTCTTTTTATGCTTTATCTGATGGGATAAATTGGAGACTTTATTTTTTAAATCTCAAAATTTTGTAACATTGCTAGTAAAGGTATACCCTTTAAACATATATCAACGATAGAAGATATTGAAGGCAGATATATTGTATTAGTAGGGGAGTTATATTCAAAAAAAGTAACTCTCCTTAATGTGTATGGACCAAATTTTGATAGCCCCCTGTTTTTTAAGAGAATACTTAACACTATCCCGGAATGTACACAACATAACTTAATTATCGGTGGAGACTTAAATTGTACACTGGATGCTTACTTGGATAGATCATCAACTCAAAGAAAATTAAAATCTCAGGCAAGTGAATTTCTAAATTCATACATTAATACTACCAACATCAAGGATGTTTGGAGAATTGAAAATCCATCTGGCCGAGAATACTCATTTTACTCACCAGTGCATAAAACTTACTCAAGGATAGACTACTTTTTAGTAGACTCTAAACTTATCCCATTTACCTATAACTCACAATATCATAATATTATAATATCAGATCATGCTCCACTAACACTCATGATTAAACTAAATGGAATGACCGAGACAGTCGCAATGGAGACTTAACCCCCAAATCTTAAAAGGAAAACTATGTAATGAATATCTCGTAAAACAGATTAATATGTTCTTTGTGGCTAATGATAGCCCTGGAATCTCTGCCTCCCTTTTTTGGGAAACATTTAAAGCATTTGTGCGAGGAGCATTAATCTCTTCGCAATCATTTCTTAACAAAGAGAATAGGGCTAAAAGACAGATTTTGGAAACGGAAATAAGGCAATTAGACATAGAAAATGCAATAGCACCATCTATGGCAAAACACAATAAAATTGCAGTACTGAAATATAAGTTAAATAAGATATACTCAGACCAAGTTATAAAACTATAATCAACATACAAAACAATTAAATTTTCCACCCTTACTTAATAAATTACACAAAAATATTCAGTACTGGAAAACAATTCCTATTTCAATGCTTGGTAGAATTAATGCTATAAAAATGATCTTCTTACCTCAACTACTATACCTATTTCAATTAATTCCGATATATATCCCAAAAAACGTTTTCAAAAAAGTCGACTCTATTGTTACAAGCTTTATCTGGGATTATAAGAATCATAGAATAAGCAAAAAAACATTTATGTAAGTCAAAGAGCAACGGAGGTTTGGCTTTGCCAAATTTCTTATTTTATTTTTGGGCAGTCCACATTAAAAACATGAATTTCTGGCTGGAAGAAATGGATCAATATCCAGAATGGTTAAGGATGGAAAAGGAAGACTGTTCACCTTTTGAAATTGGTTCGATTATATTTGCTCCCACAAAATTGCATAAAAAAACCTATAAGGAAAACCCTATAATACATAGTGGAATACAAATTTGGAAACAATTAAAGAAAGCTTTGAAACTGAATAATATACCACTATGTCTTCCCATTGTAAATAATCCTTTATTCAAGCCATCCATATTGGATAGAGGTTTTATACAATGGAAAAATTATGGAATTAAAAAGATTGGACATCTTTATAGGGAAGGCATGTTTTTGTCATTTCAAGAGTTACAACAGAATCATGGACTGCATTCAAATAATTTTTTTAGATATCTACAAATTAGGGATTATGTTAAATCTAATACACAAGTATATAGGACTAGGGAACCAGAAATTCTTGATGAATGTTTGAATAAGCATCCTAACACTGAAAAATTAATAGCTTATATTTATAACACCCTCTTAAACAATGAGGTACCACCGATGGAATTATATAGACACACATGGGAAAATGAGTTAGGTCATTCTATAACGAAAGACATTTGGGACGAAAGTTTACAACATATACATCAATGCTCGTTAAATGCCAGACATGCTTTAATACAATTTAAATTCTTACACAGATTACATTATTCCAAAGTAAAACTAAATAGAATCTTCCCACATATTTCTTCTATCTGTGATAAATGTTTACATCTAGAGGCCAATTTAACACATACTTTTGCCAATTGTATAAAAATTAAAAACTTCTGGATTGATATTTTTGAAATAATTTCTGAAGTTGTTAATACAAAATTGGATCCAGGCTCAAAATTAATAATACTTGGGATATCAGAACAAAGATTAACACTCACAACAAACCAAAGAAACTTCCTTGACTACGGTATAATAACAGGGAAAAAATTAATATTAAAATTTTGGAAAGGTCCTATAACCCCCACAATTAAAATGTGGATTGTGGAAATGTCGGAGACCCTACATCTAGAAAGAATTAGACTTGTCTTAATGGACAAACAAGAACTTTTTGTTAAAATATGGGCTCCATTCATTAACTATTTGAAGGGATAGATGGGCCAAGCACGAAAACCCAACTGAAGCTTGAACTCAGGATTAGATGTAAAAATATATTTCATAACCTACGAACTTATCTCCAAAGACGTATTATAAGTAGTTCATTCCACTTCTTTCTTTTTTTTTCTTTCTCATATTTGTAATGCTTTTTTCTTTCTATCTTTCTTTTTCTATCTATATAAAAAAAAACACTAGAAGCAGAATTAATCGACAATTGACAATTTTAATCAAAAAAAAAAAAAATGAAGGAGGGTGCATAAGGCAAAATGAGCAGCCCCTGCGCAGTTGTCGGCTATGGGTGAGTGGTGGAATATTGCATTGGTGAACGGGTTGCGTTGGTGGACCAGGCCTCCCATGGGGGCTATAGGTGAGTGGTGGAATATTGCGTTGGGGAACGGGTTACATTGGGGGACCAGGCCTCCCGTGTGACAGGTCCCACTTGGTCTAGTATATTACTAAAACTCTCATCTTTTTTGTTTGTTTGTGTACATGTGTGTTCTCGAAATTCCGCCAAAATGGTACAAGATAGCGCTACAATGTTTGGCCCACCTTACTCACCATTGTCCTGTGATGTGCAGTAGCAAGTTTCATTCACATTGATTTTATATTTTACAAGTTATTGACATTTTAAACTTTACAATAAACACTTTTCCACTTGCCCTGTCCATCAGCCACGTTCGACGTCACAATGACGGCACAATGGAATCCCAAATTATTATTATTATTTTTTAAATGCGATTTTCATTGAGATTGATTTTATTCTAAAAAACCCGTTTTATTCAAATTCTTGCATTTTCATTAACAGCTAACATTGTGTTTAGGTTATTTCAAAGAAAAAATGTCATTGAGAATTTCATTTTTTTTTTAAACATTGCGATTTTCATTGTGAGGGGGGGGTTGGGATAGGGTGAAGGTGAGGAGAGGGGAGCAGGGGGATAGAGGGGGAGGAGGGGTGATGGAGAGAGGGAGGGAGGGACTGAGGCTAGGGGAAAGGAGAAGGAGGTAGAAGTGAGGGAGGGAGTGGGGGAGAAGAGGGGAAAGAAGAGGGAGGGTGAAGAGGAGGGGGCGTGCTGGGGATGAGGGGGAATGGAGGAGGATAGAGGTAGGAAGAGGGATGGTGAGGTAATGGAGGAGGGGGGAGAGGGAGGAGGGGAGGGAGAGGGTGAGGGGAGGAAGCAGAGGAGGGTTGGTGGAGGGTGGGGAGAGGGAGGATAATGGAGGAGGGGAATAGGGGACTGAAGAGGAGAGTGAGATGCGTTCACATTGATCTTATATTTTACAAGTGATTGCCATTTTGAACTTTAAAAACATCGCAGTCACGCCCCCACTTGCCGGCCGCGCCTGTGCAGTTGGGGGAGGGTTGCTGTGACTGGCGTCACAACAGGGATCTCTGGCATCACAAAAGGAACCCGTCAGCCGCGCCTGCAGTTAGCAGCTATGAGTCAGTGGTGGAATATTGCGTTGGGGGACGGGGTCCAACGGGTCCACACTTGGTCGAGTATTGTATAAAATCAGCAGCATTCTTGATGATTTACACTATCCTCCAATCAGTGCAACTTTATTTTAAAAAACTCTAGATCAATAATCCATTCCAAATCAAAGTTATTTAATTTATTGAAAGATGCAGCGTGAAAACAGGCCCTTTGGCCCACTGAGTCAATGCCATTCATCGTTTAGATTATTTCTGTGTTATCCCATTTTCACATTTACTCTATACACAAACTAGAGCCAATTATTGCAGAGGACAATTAATTTACAAACCTGGATGTCTTTAGGATGTGGGAGGAAACCCCCATGGTCCTAGGGAGAACACGCTGGGTAGTTTGCGCCCCAGAGGTATGAACATCAAATTCTCTAACGTTCCCTCTCTCCATCCCCTCCCCCATCTCAGTTCTCCTACCAGTCTTACTGTCTCTGACTACATTTTATCTCTGTACCGCCCACTCCCCTGACATCAGTCTGAAGTAGGGACTCGAGCTGAAACGTCACCCATTCCTTCTCTCCAGAGATGCTGTATGTCCTGCTGAGTTACTCCAGCATTTTGTGTCTACTTTTGATTTAAACCAGCATCTGCAGTTCTTTCCTACGCAGACAGCACCTCAGGTCAGGATTGAACCCGGGTGTCTGACGCCGAGGCAGCAGCTCCCCTGGCTGCACCACTGTGCTGCCCTAATCTTGGTTTGTTATACACAAAAATGCCACATCTTGCTCCCTACCTGTATGGTGGCACCACTGTGTCACCCTAATCTTAGTTTGTACACACAAAAATGCCGCATCTTGCTCCCTATCTGTATGATGTGCAAGCAGCCACCATTTTAATTGGGGAATAGTGGTGGAAATTCACAGCTCAGACAAGAGGTTGGTGTGATGATGTATTTATTAGAAAGAGTTGCTCCAAAATGCACAAGCCAGGGTTAAGTGGTCCAATTCTGGATACACCAATACATAATGTATTGTGTTCCTTTTACACAATTGGTCAAAAAGAAAGTAAAACAAATTTTCAATCAAACTACGTGATTCAAAATGATCCAAGTGTGCGAGAGACTTCCTAGCATCCATTCTTGGCACCGAACACCCGTTCCTACAAAGGATAGATTAACAAAATAAATCAAAGTCTGAAGTTAGGTACAATGTTCTTATACCCTGGCAGTCAGGGATCACATACACCACTCCCTTACAAAAGAATCAACTTTCAGCTTACCTTTCAGGAATTTGTAAAACTACTGCTTGCGATACAGTGACAGCAAATGGTCCATCTTTTAACAGTTCTTTGATTAAGCAGTGCATCAATTTATTGATTTCTTTAAACCAGTGTTTAAATCTCAAGACACATTACAAACTAAACCACAGTAAAAGATTAACTAAGTGATTGCATTGCAACCTGCCTCGAGATAATAATGACAACCAGAATGTATATATGTACATTCACTTACATACTGTGGACATACACAGTATACACACAGTAAGGATAAACGCTGATGTGGTTCTCGCTCCATAACAGTGAAACTGACTGTCAAACTTAGTTTGAGTTTAGTTTAGAGATACAGAGTGAAACAGGCCCTTCAGCCCACCTACTCCGTGCCAACCATTGATCACCCGTTCACACTAATTCTATCCTACACACTATGGACAATTTACAGAAGCCAATTAAACTACAAACCTGCACGTCGTTGGAACGTGGGAGGAAACCGGAGGACCCGGATCTCTGGCACTGTAAGGCAGCAACTCTACTGCTGTGCCATTGTGCTGCCCTTTATTATTTTTGGATACTTCATAAATTAAGTGCACCACTTTGCAATGAAACTACTATCTCTTTTGATAAATGTTATAAACACCATGCCTTAATGCATTTGTGAAGATTCATTACAGTGATAATGTGGCCCTCTGGTTGGTTACTAAGCAGTGCCTCAAGTTTAAAAGAACAGTTTAACTAATGGATCCACTTTGAGAAAAATTGTTTTGAAATTTGATTACATATGGTCAACTGGTCTTCTTTATTGAGCTAAAAGGGAAGATAACATGGGCATGCTGGAAAGAGAGGTTAAACAAAGACATCTGCTTTGTCAAAAAGCGTTAAAACTCTACAATGCCTCCTCTGGTAAAAGGGGGCATTTCATGGCTAGATGTTAGATAATCCAGCAATTTGCCACTCTTCTAATGAACTGAAGATTTTCCATTGTCAATAAGAGAGGCAAGTGAGATTAAATACTGTCAGGTGCCGACCTGAAATGTCACCTATCCATATCCCCCACAGATGCCACCTGACCCACTGTTACTCCAACACTGTTTCTTTTTTCAGTAAGCCAGCATCTGCAGTTCCTTGCGTTCACGTTGAAATTAAATACTCTCCATTTGCCTGGAGGGGAAACAGTTCCAACACCATGCAAACTCATTACTATTTAAAACAATAGCAGCCTGCTTGACTAAATGCCCATCCACCAACTAAACATTCACTCCCTCGAGCACCAGCTCACCGTTGCTGCGGTGTGCATTGTTCTCAACATGCAGTGAAGAAAGGCCCCGACCCGAAACATCATTTATCCTTTCTCTCCACAGATGCTGCCTGCCCCACTGAGTTACTCCAGCACTTTGTATCTATCTTCGGTATAAACCAGCATCTGTTGTTCCTTCCTACACCGTGCACTGCTACGTCAATGCTAGCTGAACAGCAACTCAAACTGCAGTCTCAACACCAGGTCAGCAGGCACGTGAGAATGCCATCACCAATCAGTTCTTATTTCGGCCACTCGCAGTCTTAAAAGGGAAATACAGGTCCACATTGATTTTACTGCACCCTTTATTCCAGAGCCTTGCCGGATTATCCGTTCTGCCGGACCAACACAGGCCACGGTCCTCGAGGGGAGTCCAACGGTACAGGAATATACCGATGGGACGAGATACCGGCCCTCAAAGTTGGCCTCTGAAGTCGGCTATGGGAAGCGATCTTCCGGCTCCGGCCGGGGAGTTCCAGAGCCCCTGGCCACAGGGGGAAAATTCTACCCGCCGAAAAAACAGCCAGAGAAGTCCCGATGAGTTTGAGATGTCACCTCACCAGGCCTAGGCGCCACATTGTCAGGGAGGAACTGCGGGGGAGAATTTAATGTGCGGTCTCGTAATTTTGTCTGGTTTGAAGGAGGAAAAGGGGTGGTGGACCTGTACAACTGTTCATTCAATGTGATTCAGTTCATATCCAGAGCTTCCTCACAATGGCCCCGCAGAGCTCCCTTCACCAGAAGTTCTGCATCAGTTCAAGGTTGAAGCCCACAACGACACACTTGAGGAAAATTGCAGACGGGGAAAAAAATGTTTTCCGTAACCAAGTAAAAAGCTGCGTTGTTGAAACTAGCAAACTATTTAGCTGCAAAAAGTGGTGGAGCATCAGGACAGGGATGGGCAATGTTTCGGGTCAAGACCTCTGGAGTGCACGGATGATCGACGTTTCGAGTCGGGACCCATCTTCGTCTGATGAGACCCGACATGAAATGTCACCCTCCATGCCCTTTAGCGATGCTGCCTGATTCATTGAGTTGCTCCAGCACTTCTTTAATAATATAAACTGCACCTGCAGTTCCTTGTGCCTCATTTAATGCAGCAGGCTTTCAAAGGTACATACCTTAAGCATGCTTTCCAGCTTAACAGCATCAGCAGCAAACTTGCGGATCCCGTCGGACAACTTTTCCACTGCCATCTGGTCCTCATTGTGAGCCCAACGAAACTTCTGCTCATTCATTTCAACTTTTTCTAAGTTAAGTGCTTCAGCTGCATAGAAGTGAAAGAATTGTTGGAATCTTCGGAAATTATATTGATAAATGTTAGTTGCATAACCTAAACCTCAACTAAACAATATGCACCCATTTCAACTGCACGATCGCCTATTACAAGAACAATGATCACTTTAGTTTAGAGATTCAGCACGAAAACAAGCCCTTCGGCCCACCGAGTACGCGCCGACCAGTGATCCCCAGACACTAACACTATCCTAAACAATAGGGACAGTTACAATTTTACCAAGCCAATTATCCTACTAACATGTATGTCTTTGGAGTGTGGGAGGAAACTGAAGCACCCATGGTCAGGTCACAGGGAGAATGTATAAACCTTACACAGACAGCACCTGTAGTCAGAATTAAAGTTGGGTCTCTGGTGCTGTAAGCCAGCAACTCTACCCCTGCGCCATTGTGCCGTGATCTTTTGCAGCTTTAGTTTACACACAACATTAGTACAGCACTAATTAAAATCACGTAGTGCTAAATTATGAAAATCTTAAACAGGATACATTTGGTCTACATTTTAGAAAACTATGTAATTAAACTGACCAAAATTCATTTACAACAGTACATTGTTGAAATCTCTTGTGGTTGTATTCTGCATATCCAGAACATATTTCACCAACAATTTAGGTTTTAAAAATAAAACCAATTCTTCGTCTAGTTTATCTTCGTAAATGAGGGAGAATTTAACAAAAAGGACTTGGGATGGCACAGCCTAACAGTTGCTGCCTTACAGTGACAGAGATCGGGGTTCGATCCTGACTACAGGTGCTGTCTGCATGGAGGAGTTTGCACGTTCTCCTTGGGACCACCTGGGTTTTCTCCGGGTGCTCTGGTTTCCTCGCACATTCCAAAAAAGCACAGGTTTGTAGGTTAATTGACCTCTGTAAATTGCAAATTCTCCCTAGTGCGTAGGATAGCACTAGTGTATGGGGTGATTGATGGTTGGTATGGACTCGATGGACCGAAGAGCCTGTTTCCACACTGTACCTCTAAAGTCTAAAGTGAAGACTTAATACATTGAGCAAATTGTTGCTCACGATTTCAGATTTGAGATTATTAATTGAAGATTTGAGATTATTAATTGAAGGTTACTAATTCACATGGAAGAAAACATACCCTTTTTAGCACTCAAAGCAGGAGTTAGTTGTTCAGTGTCTTTGCAGAGTTCTTCCAGCAATTTTGGAGAGATTGTCAGATAGTCGCAGCCTGCCAGTGCTTTGATTTCACCGGTGTTACGGAAGGAAGCTCCCATGACAATGGTCTTGTACCCAAACTTTTTATAGTAGTTGTAGATCTTTGTTACACTTACTACACCTGTAGTCAAATGAGGAAGATAAACAGTGTTACAATGGTCTTCAAATCTTCAGATGCTGATAGGAGACAGGGTGGGTTGATCCCTTACTAAAAACTGTTCCCATGGAGAGAGAAAATCCCCATCAGAAGTGCCATGGTATATACATGCATTAAAAAGAATATGTTTGAGTGAGGACATAGTCATAGTCACACAGCATGAAAACATGTCGATCAACATGCTCCATCTACACTAGTCCCTCTAAGTCTCTTATCCATGTACCTGTCCAAATATATTTTAAATGTTGCTATTGTACGTGCCCCAACTACCTCCTCTGGCAGCTCGTTCCATATACCAACCACCTTCTGAAAATGTTGCCCCTCAGGAGATGTGCAGTGCTAGTTTTTACTTAGAAACACAGAAAGTGATGTTTATCAGCAACTCGCTGCCAGGGGTTGTGGTGGTGGAGGCAGATAAGATAGCGGCGTTTAAGACACTTTCAGATAAGCATATGGATATGCAGGGAATGAAGGGATATGGATCACACGCAGGCAGATAAGGGGTGGTCTTGACATCATATTTGACAGACATTGAGGGCCTGTTCCTCTACTGTACTGTTCCATGTTACAGTGTCTAGTGAATAAAACAATCATGGCTATATAAAACAATACACTAACTTTTAAGAAACCTTTGGACAGGTACATGGATAGGATAGGTTTAGAGTGATATGGGCCAAACGCCTGCAGGTGGGACTGGTGTAGATGGGGCATGTTGGTTGGTGTGGGTAGGTTGGGCCAAAGGGGTCTGCTTCAACGTTGTACGTCTCTATGACAAAATTATTAGCTAATGAGGGGTTGATAAATGTACCTGGATCTTCACACGGTCTGTAGGTTTTCTTATCAGTGTTGGCCACATGCCAGTCCAGAATACGCCCCACAAACGGGGAAATGAGCGTCGCTCCAGCCTCGGCGCAGGCAATGGCCTGAGCGAAGGAGAAGATCAGCGTCATGTTGCAATGGATGCCACACTGTGCCTCGAGGGCTCTGAAACACACATGCATTCCGGTTGAACAACACCCACCTGCAAGCTGCTCACTATTCAGATATTGGCTCCAGACACAGGGACCATTAGCTGCTTCAGAAGAACTGTAAAGTATTGCTCACAGATTATGTTCATGCCAAGACAGGGATGAAAGGGAATAAAATATTTTCATGGAGTGACACGAGGAACTGCAGATGCTTGTTTACAAAACACAAACACAAAGTGCTGGAGTAACTCAGTGGATCCGGCAGCTTCTCTGGACAACATGGATAGGTGTCAGAAGAGTGTGAGGAAGGGTCCCGACTCAACACGTCACCCATCCATGTCCTCCAGAAATGTTGCCCGATCTGCTGAGTTACTCCAGCACTTCGTAGTTTAAACTTTTTCACAGGTCAGGCTTGTATATTTAAATGAGCATTAAATTAAATTTCCAATATCTCTGCCCCATGTAGAAAAGAAACAGTGGCGCTCTCACGAAGTCAGAATTTACTTTAATTCCTCCCCATTTATCCAATTTTTAAAATCATATAACACACTGGAACTTGCAAGTTCATTTAGCTGATGCAAGGGACCTGTAGCAAACAACAGGCTAATGTTAAACTGAACAGACTAACCAGGATTTTAATCGCAATTAATGTGCAAATGTTCTTTTGTCTTGGCCCTTGCTATATGTTGTGTCTCGTAACACATGGATTCCATGTTAGTGAGTACTGGAGGATATGATAACGCAATATTAATGTAATGACTTTAAAAAAAAAGTTTAAATGCAGAATTCATTACTCAAAACTGTTGATCAGTTTAGATTTTGATTCCAGACACATGAAACTTTAGCAGGTTTAGCTGTAAAGATAATTATATTTCTTGTAGATTAAAGCACCTATTAAATCAAGACAAAAGCATTCACAATAATTTCCAAATGGTCCTATATAGTTCAGTAAAGGGCCTGTCCCACTTGGGCATCATTTGCGCATCACACAGATGGCGCGTGAAGATTTTGTACATACCAAAATCCTGGGGCACCGCGCGTCACTGCCCACGTCACCACGCGTGCATCAAGTGCGCGGCACGACGCGTAAATGATGTCGCGTAAATTACGCGCAAATGACGCCCAAGTGGGACAGGCCTTAACTAAATCTTTGTAAATTTCAAATTAACATGTCTGTACCTTTATTCAATTATTGGCTTCTTTTGATAGCACCAAACTTTGAAAAGTTTCACTGCTAGGCCTTCATTTCCAAACTGACTAGTTAATTAACCAGTTAATGAACTAACCAGTTAACTAGCCAACTAAAGTTAAGTTCAAATAACTTTAAAGTTATTCTTAACTTCATATAAAGGTTAGAACTATATTCAATGCAGAAACCTGACGAACTCCCAAATGTCAATATACATGCACTCAATTTGTGCATTTGATATTTGAAGTACTCCACATAGATACAGCAGCACTCACTTGCCAGCCTGAATTCCTTCCCAGGTGCTGGAAAGTTTGATGAGAATCCGGTCCTTGTTGATCCCTGCATCCTTGTACATCTGAATGAAGTGTTGGGCCTTTGCAATCATGGCATCTTTGTCAAATGACAGTCTACACATTTGAAAAAAGATGAGAAAGTTAATAATCATAAAACAAGATTCAATTTGCTGCCCACTTGCTATTTTGTTGATCTTGTAGTTACCAAAATAATTTGTCAAGAACAACAAATTAGTTCAAGTTGCTACAAACTGTTAGAAATTTGTATATTTAAAGCATTTGGATTAATCCACTAATTCCATGGGGATATAAAAATATACTATTTGCCTATTATAACGTCCATAATCACAACTACAATAATAATCTTTACCTTGCATCAACTTCAGTAGACACTCTGCCTGGGATTTTCTTCAGAATTTCCACGCCAAAATTGATATACAATTTGTCCATGACATTGGACATCTTTTCTTTATCAGATCTGGAAAAAAAACCATTTCTATTTATCATTCCGAGTAATAAATCCTAAGTAAATTGTGAAATGGCCGATTGTTGAAACAATTCCATTTATTGTTGCAGAGCAGACTATCAAATGCAAGGCATATAAAAAAACCTTCAACTCTCTGATAACAAAGCTTTGTCTGTAATAAGCCTAAAAGGATTCAAGGAAAATTCAAGGTTAAAATATTTAACTGCTCAGGGCAGCACAGTGGCATAGCTGGTAGAGCCACTGCCTCACAGTGCTAGAGACCCGGGTTTGATCCTGACCCTGGGCGCTGTCTGTGAAAAGACAATTTCCCTGTGACCGCGTAGGTATGGATTCAATGTTTGCACAGGCAAATAAGTTGAAGATGGACACAAAATGCTGGAGTAACTCAGCAGGACACAAAGCATCTCTGGAGAGAAGGAATGGGTGACGTTTCAGGTCTCTACATCCTTGACATATGATGACCAAAACTTAGAAATGGTCCTACTTTCTCATGCATTATAATAATGTTAGGCCACCTTATTACTAAATTTTAATGGCCTCAAAGAACAATATCTTTTCACATTGAAGATTGGAATCAATTTGGGAGGATACAAGATTTGGACAAGTTTTGACTTATAGAGCACATAACCTGCCCTTGCTGACTCACAAAACTAGGCCCAAAAGGACACGATATATATATTGGATGGATTACGTTCCAGTTATCATGCCATTTAATGGAGGGTGGATACAGGCCGGCAAAACTTTGGAAGAGTTATGTCTAGATGTGATTAAACAATGGAGTACAAACTTTCACCAGATAAAGGCGATGGCAGAGTCAGGCTACGTCAAGGATTCGAATGTTTCCCCATTTTCATAATGACAGCAAGATCTGGAACAATTTGGTTTAACTTCAAACATTTGCTAAAGAGAAGTGTTAAGGGCAGCACAGCGGTAGAATTGCTGCCTCACAGAACCAAAGATCCAGGTTCGATCCTGACCATGTACAGAGTTTGGGCATTCTCCATGGGTTTTCCATGGGTGCTCCGATTTCCTCCCACTCCAAAGGTTTGTAGGTTAATTTGCCTTATATAAAATGTAAATTGTCCCTAGTGTAGGATAGTGCTAGCGCATGATTGCTGGTCGGCGCGGACTCAGGGTCGGTATTCATGCTGTATCTCACAAATCTACAGTAAAGAAAGGTGGAGTAAGAAGGTAGTGAATAAATGAGTGACAGGGGTCCAAAACCTAGGATATATTTTTCCAACCTTTATTTGGAAGAATTGTGTTTTGGAATTGGATATCGGACTAGCAGCCCGGCTTTCAAAATGAGGGCACAGAGATACAATGTTCAGGTATATCTGTCTGTCAGTGTTCGTGTGGAAACTGGTATCTCTTTCAAATGACATTGCCAGATAATTAATAAGATGTTGCAGCAAAGTGGTTGGGAAACAAGGAAACGTTTCAAAAACAAGTAGTGATGCTGCTGTGGATAGCTAAGAATAGAATCCAAATAGTTAGCGCAGCTCCACCCAGCAAGGCCACAGGCACTGGAAGCTGATGGCTTGTTAATCATGTCAAAAGGATTAAAATCAACCTCTCTGCTCCAAGACAAACACCAATGAGCAGATAACTCACTCAATCAGCGTCACCAAGAATTTTCACATCAGCATTTTTGTATTTGTTCCTTTGATTGATTCAACCTACTTTATAAAGGTAGTTTAAAATATATTAGGAATTCAACTCATGAATATATTAGATTATTTTACTCCCTTCTTGTCTTACTTCCATGACCCCCTCCATTTTGTCAAAGGATTGTTTAGCCATATCTGAGACCACATTATTGATAACCAAGTAACTAGATTAATTGTTGTTTCTGAGCTGCATGCTTAGTATTGTTTTATTGTTGTGTACTGAGATGCACTTTATTTTGCATGCATGTCAAATCATACCATACATAAACACATCAGGTCATGCAATCTATTTATTCCCTCTCATGCCCATTCACCTGCCGCATTCCTGTGCGTGTTTGTAGGTGAATTGGTCTCTGTAAATTGCTCCTGTTGCATCGGGAGTGAATAAGAAAGTGGAATAACATAAATTAGTGTGAACGAGTTAGCGTGGACTCAGTGGGCCAAAAAGCCTGTTTTTATTCTGTATCTCTAAACTAATTAAGTTTTGAGCTTAAAGATTTCTTACCCTCCGAGTTTCTTTCCATATTCAATAGCATCATCCAACAGCTTTGCATAAGCTGGCATCTGAGAGGCGGCAAGAATGAGTGAAGGGTTGGTTGTGGCATCTTGTGGTTTGTATGCATCAATGGCTGCATGCAAAAAGCAACAGGCTCAATCACTGGTTACAACACCATGCAGTTTAAGCAAACACAAGGATCTACAACACCATGAACCAAGGCATTCTCTCATTTGCTTTTTATAAGAGGAAAGCTGCACATTAATTAATTGCACACTGAATCAGACAGATGTTTTCCTGCAGTGTTAAGATAATTTATTTAAAATGCTGCTTAAGATACATTGTTAATAATTCACCAATACGCTTTTTTGCAAAGTCAAAGTGACTAAGCAATTTGTATTTTGCCTGGATCGTGAACAACGGTATGGAATGCAGAAGAGGCTCATGTTACAGCAGCAAGCAAGCTACACTAAGTTAAGCAAGCAATTATAACAGTTGCAAATAATGATCAAAAAGTGTCATGTGCACAATTCATTATAGCTCTGGATGGCAATTTATGTTGAAAATTAACTTCTCCGTATCCCTCCACACCAAACTCCATCATTCCCTCTGCCCCATATCAGTCGTCATGAAAATAAAAATAATTTGAGGATTAGACACCCTCCAAATTCATGTCCTCACTGCAGGTAATTTCTGATGGCAATTTTGCAAGTCATCACAGCCCCGACTCCAACTCTCCTGCTTTTAAAAAAAAAATTCAGTAGGGGTTCGATGGACACATTTAAATCAGATTAGAAATAAGATAATAATCTATTATTTGGACTAATACCACAGTGAAAATAGATTTGATATACTGTGATTATCAGGGGCTCATTATGAGTACAGATGCTGTCTGTACGGAGTTGATACGTTCTCCCTCTGACCATGTGGGTTTTAGCTGGGTGCACCGGTTTCCTCCCACACTCCAAAAACGTACAGGTTTGCAGGTTAATTGGCTTCGGTAAAATTGTCTCTAGTGTTTCGAATAGGTTTAGTGCACAGGGTGATCGCTGGTCGACGCAAACACGATGAGCCGAAGGGCCTTTTTCCACACTGCATCTCGAAAATCCAAAGCAAATATTTCAGGGTTTTTTTCTAGTTCACAAAGTTAATAATGAGAAATAAACGTTTTTGCTGACAGCTTCTAATGTTTTCCAGCATCCCGATGCATGTTCTGGTAAATTGATAGTTGCTAGATTTAATTTAATTTCTTGGTGGAGTAGTATTCTACATCGGGCAAAGATCAATGAAGCATCAACGGGAGGCACAGTGGTGCAGCTGGTAGATCCTGACCTTGAGTGCTGTCTGTACGGAGTTTTCACATTCTCCGTGACAGCATGGGTTTCCTCTGGGTGCTCCAGTTTCCTCCCACAATCCAAAAACATGCAGGTTTGCAGTTTAATTCGCCTTTGTAAAATTGCTACCATTGTACAGAGAGTGGATCAGAAAATGGGATAGAAACATAGAAAATAGGTGCAGGAGTAGGCCATTCGGCCCTTCGAGCCTGCACCGCCATTCAATATGATCATGGCTGATCATCCAACTCAGTATCCTGTACCTGCCTTCTCTCCATACCCCCTGATCCCTTTAGCCACAAGGGCCACATCTAACTCCCTCTTAAATATAGCCAATGAACTGGCCTCAACTACATTCTGTGGCAGAGAATTCCAGAGATTCACCACTCTCTGTGTAAAAAATGTTTTTCTCATCTCAGTCCTAAAAGATTTCCCCTTTATCCTTAAACTGTGACCCCTTGTTCTGGACTCCCCCAACATCGGGAACAATCTTCATGCATCTAGCCTGTCCAACCCCTTAAGAATTTTGTAAGTTTCTATAAGATTCCCCCCTCAGTCTTCTAAATTCCAGCGAGTACAAGCCAAGTCTATCCAGTCTTTCCTCATATGAAAGTCCTGACATCCCAGGAATCAGTATGATGAACCTTCTCTGTACTCCCTCTATGGCAAGAATGTCCTTCCTCAGATTAGGAGACCAGAACTGTACGCAATACTCCAGATGTGGTCTCACCAAGACCCTGTACAACTGCAGTAGAACCTCCCTGCTCCTAGGGATAACAGAGGTAGTGTGAATGGGCAATCAGTCTGCATGGACAGTGGGCTGAAGGGCCTGTTTCCATCTCTAAACTAGACCAACACCATGAAAAGCATCAGGCAAAATTAAAATGACAATCCAAATGTTATTTTCACAGCAAGATAAGAATGACAAGATATTCCAAAACAGGACAATTAGTCAACTCCTGAAACCATTAGTTTGCTTTTTAAACTGCAATGCAAGCTACGTTAATCTATTCATTTCCAATACAGATGACACTTTCAATTCAACATCAAAAACGTACAAGTTATTCATTTGCCAAACTTCAAATCCTCCTTTAGATACAAAGGAAGGGCCAGAAATAAAATTTATGCTGCAGAAAATTTAATATTCACTCCTTTTCCACCTCTCCCCTCCATCCCCGAATGCAAGCAGTTCATTTTTCATAACTAGCCATCTGATTCAGATCCAATTAGTATCCATTGCCCCCTGTTAAAAATAAAATCTGGATGAGAACATAAAAAAAATAAGGCACCCAACCAGGAACTAATGTAGGTCGGCAAGGGTAGGGTTGAAAAGTGATAGGGACAAGGACAAGAATTTGGAATTACTTCACACGATAACCGAGGTTGTGAAACAAAACTCTGCCTTGTTTGCCAATAGTGAGTCTCATAACCCAACTCGCCCTCAAGTTGGTTGCAACATACACCACAATGGGGTACAATAGCGGCTTTATACTACATCTTGACAGATCATCTGATTAATTTTAATTGAAGGGTTATATGATACAGTGCAGACAGATGATGTCCAAATTATAAAATAAAATCGATGTCAAGAGATATTCTTATTTTGAATGAGGCTGCGTCTCGAGTCCTCCTCTTTGATCGACAGGTACAGCATGGAAACAGGCCCCTCGGCCCACGCCGACCATCGACCACCCATTCACTAGTTCTGTGTTATCCCAGTTTCTCATCCACTCCCGACACACAAGGGGCAATTTTACAGAGGGACCTGGGAAGATATCGGAGCACCCATCATTCAAGTTTTTTATCAGGAAGCAAAATGTGCAACACCAGAAGAGACCAGATCTTTAGCGAATTATAAACATTTGAACAAAATATAGCTATTTACTCAGCCAGAAGCTGCCTGGCCTACTGAGTTCCTCCAGCTCAAGATATAAATTAGGTATTTTTAAAGCAGAGATTGATAGGTTCTGGATTAGTAAGAGCATTAAAGGTTACCGGAAGAAGGAAGGTCAATGGGGTTGACAGGGAAAAATAGATCAGCCATGATCGAATGGTGGAGCAGACTTAATGGGCCAAATGACCTAATTCTGCTCCTATGTCTCATGGTCTTATATCAGTTATTTCAATGCAATGTCAATTTTCCTTTCTGAAACATTCAGGCATACACCAAGGGAATTTCACAGATGGGTCAGAGGGAAAAAAATGGGCTCCATGGTTTTAATCTTGCCACAGTGGCACCGCCGATAGTGCTGCATCATCACAGCGCACAGACACAGGTTCGATCCTGACCTCAGGTGCTGTCTGTGTAGAGTTTGCACGTTCTCCTGATGATTGCATGGGTTTCCTCCAGGTCCTCCGGTTTCCTCCCACATCCCAAAGACGTGCGGGTTTGTAGGTTAATTGGCCCTCTGTAAAGTGCCCCTAGTGTGTAGGGAGTGGATGGGAAAGTGGGATTACATAGTACCAATGTGAACGGATGATTGATGGTCAGTGTGGACTCGGTAGTCCAAAGAGCCAGCACTAACATTCAATATGATCAGGGCTCATTCAATCAGTACCCCATTCCTGCTTTTTCCCCACATCCCTTGATTCCTTTAACCCGAAGAGCTAAATTTAACTCTCTCTTGAAAATATCCAGTGAATTGGCCTCCACTGCCTTCTGTGGCAGAGAATTCCACAGATTCACTACTCTGTGGGTAAATTTGTTTTTCCTCATCTCGGTCCTAAATGGCCTGACCCTTATTATTAAACTGTGATCCTTGGTTCTGGACTTCCCACAACATCGGGAACATTTTCCCTGCATCCAGCCTGTCCAGTCCTTTAAGAATTTTATGTGTTTCTATAATTTCCCCTCTCATCCTAGCTTCCAGTGAATACAAGCCCACTCGACCCATTCATTCATCATTGCATTAAAGCTAATGGCATGTTGGCCTTCATAACGAGAGGAGTCGAGTATAGGAGCAAAGAGGTCCTTCTGCGGTTGTACAGGGCCCTAGTAAGGCCACACATGGAGTATTGTGTGCAGTTTTGGTCTCCAAATCTGAGGAAGGACATTCTTGCTATTGAGAGTGCAGCGTAGGTTCACGGGGTCAATTCCCGGGATGGCGGGATTGTCATATGTTGAAAGAATGGAGCGACTGGGCTTGTATACACTGTATAATTTAGAAGGATGCGAGGATATCTTATTGAAACATATAAGATTATTAAGGGATTGGACACGCTAGAGGCAGGAAACATGTTCCTGATGTTGGGGGAGTCCAGAACCAGGGGCCACAGTTTAAGAATAAGTGGTTGGACATTTAGAACGGAGATGAGGAAAAACTTTTTCACCCAGAGAGTTGCGAATATGTGGAATTCTCTGCCACAGAAGGCAGTGGAGGCCAATTCTCTGGATGCTTTCAAGAGAGTTAGATAGAGCTCTTAAAGATAGCGGAGTCATCGGATATGGGGAGAAGGCAGGAACGGGGTACTGATTGTGGATGATCAGCCATAATCACAGTGAATGGCGGTGCTGGCTCGAAGGGCCGAATGGCCTACTCCTGCACCTATTGTCTATCATATGTCAGTCCCGCCATCCCGGGAATTAACCTGGTGAGCCTAAGCTGCACTCCCTCAATAGCAATAATATTCTTCCTCAAATTGGAACATAATTGCACACAATACTCCAGATGCAGTCTCACCAGGGCACTGTACAACTGCAGTAGGACCTCCTTGCTCCTAAACTCAAATCCTTTTGCAATGAAGGCCAAATTAGCTTTCTTCACTGCCTGCTGTCTGTCTCTGCATACTTACTTTCAGTGACTGATGTACAACCACACCAAGGTCTTGATGCACCTCCCCCTTTCCTAATGTGACACCATTCAGATAACAATCTGCCTTCCTGCTCTTGCCACCAAATTGGATAACCTCACATTTATCCACATTATATTGCATCGGCCATGCATCTGCCCACTCACCCAACCTATCACCCTGCAGCCTCATAGCATCCTCATCGTAGCTCACACTGCCATCCAGCTTTGTGTCATCCGCAACATTTAAATCCCTCGTCTAAATCGTTAATATATACTAGACCAAGTGCAGCACCCGTCCCCTACCCGTAGCCCCCATGGGAGGCGTGGTCCTCCAATTCAACCCGTTGCCGAAGGTAAGATTCGAGCACTCCTCAGCAAAGATTATAGCTCGCGAGCCTCCCCCAACACGTTAATATATATTGTACATAACTGGGGTCCCAGCACCAAGCCTTGCGGCATTCCACTTGTCACTGCCTGCCATTCTGAAAAGGACCTGTTAATTCCTACTCTTTGCTTCCTGTCTGCCAACCAGTTCTCTATCCACATCAATACCCAACCCCCAATACCATGTACTTTAATTTTGCACACTGATCTCTTGTGTGGGACCTTGTCAAAGACTTTTTTAAAGTCCAGATACACCACATCCACTGGCTCTCCCTTATCCATTCTACTGTTACATCCTCAAAAAATTCCATTAGATTAGTCAAGCATGGATTCCCCATCATCAATCCATGCTGACTTTGACCGATCCTGTCACTGCTTTCCAAATGCGCTGCTATAACATCTTTAACAATCGACTCCAGCATCTTCCCCACTACCGACGTAAGGCTAACTGGTCTATAATGAAGTAGATTTTCAAAGTCTACAGAGAGATGTAGGCCATTTGGAAGAGTGGGCTGAAAGATGGCAGATGGAGTTTAATGCGGACAAATGTGAGGTGCTACATCTCGGCAGGACAAATCAAAATAGGACGTACATGATAAATGGTAGCGAATTGAGGAATGCAGTTGAACAGAGGGATCTAGGAATAACTGTGCATAGTTCCCTGAAGGTGGAATCTCATGTAGATAGGGTGGTAAAGAAAGCTTTTGGTGTGCTGGCCTTTATAAATCAGAGCATTGAATATAGAAGTTGGGATGTAATGTTAAAATTGTACAAGGCATTGGTGAGGCCAATTCTGGAGTATGGAGTACAATTTTGGTCGCCTAATTATAGGAAGGATGTCAACAAAATAGAGAGAGTACAGAGGAGATTTACTAGAATGTTGCCTGGGTTTCAGCAACTAAGTTACAGAGAAAGGTTGAACAAGTTAGGTCTTTATTCTTTGGAGCGCAGAAGGTTAAGAGGGGACTTGATAGAGGCCTTTAAAATTATGAGCGGGTTAGACCGAGTGGACGTGGATAAGCTTTTCCCATTGAGAGTAGGGAAGATTCAAACAAGGGGACATGACTTGAGAATTAAGGGACAGAAGTTTAGGGGGAACATTAGGGGGAACTTCTTTACTCAGAGAGTGGTAGCTGTGTGGAATGAGCTTCCAGTGGAAGTGGTGGAGGCAGGTTCGATGTTATCCTTTAAAAATAGATTGGATGGGTATATGGACGGGAAAGGAATGGAGGGTTATGGTCTGAGTGCAGGTAGATGGGACTAGGGGGAAGTATTTATTTTTAATTTAAAAAAAAAAATGTTCGGCACGGACTTGAAGGGCCGAGATGGCCTGTTTCCATGCTGTTATGGTTATATGGTTATAATTTCCCATTTTCTCTCTCCCTCCTTACAAATTGGAGTTACATTGGCTACCCACCAGTCCACAGGAACTGATCGAGTGTAGAGAACATTGGAAAATGATCACCAATGCATCACGATTTCTAGGGCCACCACCTTGAGTACTCTGGGCTACAGACCACCAGGCCCTGGGGATTTATCTGCCTTCAGTCCCAACAGTTTATCTAACCGTTTCCTGACTAATGTGGATCCCCTTCAGTTCCTCCCTCCCTCAGTATTTCTGGGAGATTGTTTGCGTCTTCCTTAGTCTTCATTTCACCCCTCCCCTTCAAGGCTCCCTCATCTCCTCTCCCTCCACCTCCTTCATATCCCCCCCCCCCTCCCCCTGACCTTCCCTCACCCCGCTCTCCCCAGCCACCCTTCTGTCTTCTCCCCTCACCCTTACCTCACTCCCCTCACACTTACCTCTCTCTCCCCTCACCCTCCTTCCTCCCTCTCCCTCTCCCTCTCCCCTCCCCCTTTTCCCCTCCCCCTCCTTCCTCTCGCCCTCCCTTTTCTCTCCCTCCCTTTTCTCTCCCACCCTTCTTACTTACTTCCTACTTCCTCCTTCCTTCCTTCCACCCCCTCACCCCCCCTTCCTTCCACCCCCTCACCCCCCCCTTCCTTCCACCCCCTTTTCCCCCCTCACTCACCGTTGAAGTCGCCGGTGTCGGCCACCACGACGGTCAGCTCCTTGAGCTGCTGCAACACGCTCGCCATCCGCTGCCTCTTGGTCACCCCGGTCTCAGCCATGGCACCGCCGCCCGCTCGCCCAATCACCTCCGCCCACTCGCCCCACCAATGGGCGGAGCCTGGCAACCGCCCCACGACCAATCAGACGGAGCCGCCGGGGCCTCGCGTCCAATCACCTCCCGCCCGACCCAAGCCATTGTCGTACACACCAATCAGCAGTTGCTCCGGGACAACCTCATCCAATCAGCTGCAGAGACTCCGCGTCTAACTCAACCAATGAGCGTAGCCCCGCCACTGACGTCAACAATTCCTTACTCCGCCCAATCAACGGGAGGGAGGGTTGACACAAAATGCTGGAAACACAGCGGGCGAGGAGGCAGCATCCATGGAGAGAAAGAAAATGTGTGACGTTCCGGGTCGAGACCCTTCTTGAGACTGATCAACAGGAGGAGCGGCCGCCAAGGCTGCACCAATAGCGAGCGCCCAACAACTGGGTGGCAACCAATGGCAATCAGGGGGCGGGACCTGCCTGCAGAACGACCAATCGCAGCTCAACCTGATGCGCGAATGCGGTTGGCCCACGCGAGGCCGATTGTTCTCTCCTCCAATCAGCAGCAGCGCTGGAAGGTTGTCCAATCACTCGCAGTCCATCACACGTCCCATCGGCCAATCAGCGCAGCAACTGTATGGCAGTGACCAATGAGGTTGATCCTTCGCCCACCTTGAGACGAGTTCGGTATCGCCATAATCGCAAGGAATCATGGGATTGGTCAAAGGTCATTCCGAATAAAGAAAAACCAAACGAAGCACTTAATGAACTGTGTGCATTCCGGTCTGTGTTTTCTTCTTCTTTGAATCTTGCATTGGTTATGGCTGACCCAAATTACGACGATATGACAGTGGATGATTTTCTGCGATGGAAAGTCGAGGCTTTGAAGCAGTTTTTAGCAGACAGGGGATTGAAAAAGACGGGACGAAAAGCCGAACTCGCTGCTCTTGCTTATGGTGCAGTGTACATGAAGAAGCCCGTGCTACCGACTGCAGGTGAAGAAAAACATCAGCATGCTGATCAGTACAAGGAACTCTTGAAATGTGGAGAAAAAATTCTTCCCGATCCCATGAGCGAACTGAAAGATGGGTGGCTTGGAGAATCGCAAGGACTAAACTGCTGGCCTCCCACATCCATCGTCGAGCTGTCAAATCATCTTGCCAGTTATGATGAGGCTAACCAGCCAGCTACTTCACAGAAGTCTCGCCTGCTTAGCGACTACAAAGAAGGCAAGGCCTATAGCTATTTTGATGCTAGATGGCTGAAAGAAGTCTTCTTTCATCCCATCTCTGATGATTCAGCAATGTGTTTTTTGAAAGCAGACTGTGCACCTTCTGTAAGAATACGCCAAACCCCCCACAAGCCATGGGTATGCATCGAGAAGTCATCTGGCATTATTCACTCTGCTTACTGCAGCTGTCTTGCCAGGTAATTTTAAAAAACTCACATCTTCATTCACTGGTGGTAGGGTCATATTATTTGTCATGCCATGTTGGGGGTATAATAGTGTGCATCACATCTAACCATTTCACTTAAATGTTTCCAATATCTTTCAGGCTTCGTTCAACCTGTAATCATGTGGCTGCTATTCTCTTCAAACTTGATTATGCTTATCAAAGAGGATGGACATCTAAAGCGTGTACCTCGCAACCATGTACGTGGGGGGAAGCGACTGCGAATGAAATGCTGGAAGGAAAACGCATTTGTGACATGGACTGGCGGAAGCCAAGCTACAGAGATGGAGGTACATGCATGTCGTTCATCAATACAAATATTTTTAAAGATTAGTGCTCTTTCAAAGTGCTTATGAAGATAGTACAAATATTTGTTTAACTTTATAATGCAAATGATACCAGGTAGAGAACTTGATATATTGTTGTTTCATTCTTGTTTCATTAAGGGTCCCACTTTCACGACTTAATTCAAAACCTCTGCCGAGTTTAAAGGACCTAAAAAAAAAATCAAGATCGTGGTAATCTACAAACTCCTACGACCTTCCCTGACTATGTTCACGAACTCCTACGAGTATGTCTACGAATTCCCACGACTATTTCGATGCCCTCCTTACGAGTAAAAAGTTGCAATTTCGTTCATCCCAACCATTTTTTTTACTCGTGGACATTTTTTATCGGGCTGGAAAAAACGTCCCAACTTACCTGATGCCACGAGTACCTACAGTTAGCATAACGGGCTGCTACGATATATCTGCGAACTCCTTCGACCTCCTATGGACTCGTTACGAACATTCTGCGAGTTTGAATCAAGGGGAAAACTCGGGAGAATTCGTGAATAACTCGTGAAAGTGGGACAGGCCCTTTACCCTGGAAAGAAAACCAAATATTCTGATTACTATTTCAGTCCCATGTTTTTATCAAGTGTAATGTTATATTGTTGATGTCAACATTAAAGTATTGGAAGTTTGAGAAATGTTTGTACATATATGTATATTGCTGAAGTTTGTAAATTGATCGTAACAATGTTATTGTTTAAGGGCTATTGTTTTCTTTTACACACAGGGTATCCGGAAACGATCAACCCTCCGTTGGGACAGGTGTTCCAGCCAACAAAGGAAACAGCACCCCCGCATATTGCTGGAATTTTCAATGCTCTAGGTTCAACAGTGACGAAGTCAAGTGTTTCTCAGTACTTGATATCAAAGCCCCCGCCCGAGTATGCTGTTCAGGAGGACTTCAATGTCCTGGGCACCATCGAAGTGGAGACGTCTAAACATAATCCGCTATCGCTACCAAAACTGTCTGGAGAGTGCAGCGCTGTGAGTCGATACCCAAAACACCCGACTCCGACTCCTTCATTTCTTGTGTCTCCGACTCCGATTCCGACTCTGACTCTAACTCTGACCCCGACCCCGACCCCTAGGTATAATAATTCTAAATCTGCTATGATGACATTACAAAAGATGGCATTTCAAAAGGACCACATGAATCATCAGGCTACCTTTCAAACCCATGTCCTTAAAGTTTTGAGTCTTATGGTTGTAGCTATGCTATTGTGGCTTTTTTAAATTGTTTATACTTGAAAAAAAACCATAATTCATTATGCTAAAGAAAAAAAAAATACAGAAAGGACTATGACAAAATTTAAATTCCATTGAATTAAATAAAAATTATAAAAGCATTACTCCAAAATTTATTAAACTAAGGCCACAGGTATGAGCTAAATTATCACAAAAATAATTCTCAAGTGTAACAGAAATTAAAAGTAAATGCAGCTAGTTAAGTTTGCTACAAAAGTACATACCTAAAATATATTAATAACTTGTCCTTAGGAACAGAATTGCTTCTGCCAGATCCTCTTTCATTGAAGCCCTTAAATCTGATTTAATTATTTTCAATGCAGAGAGCAGTCTCCACGCTGTTACTATGATAGCCACAAATTTTACTATTTTTGGATATGCAGGGATGACAGGGAATTATAGACTAGTTAGCCTGACATCGGTGGTGGGGAAGATGCTGGAGTCAATTATTAAAGAAGTAATACTGCATCTGCCATGTATCTGCCCACTCACTCAACTTGTCCAAGTCACCCTGCAACCTCCTCGCATCCTCTTCGTAGTCCACACTGCTACCCAGCTTTGTGTCATCTGCAAATTTGCTAATGTTACTTTTACTTATTAACTTGTTTATTAGTTATTACTTCTTTAATAATTGATTCCAGCATCTTCCCCACCACCGTTGTCAGGCTAACTGGTCTATAACAGCAGTAAAAGGATTGCTCCAAGTTAGCATGCATTTATGAAGGGGAAATCCTGCTTGACTAATCTTCTGGAATTTTTTGAGGATGTGACAAGTAAAATGGATGAAGGAGAGCCAGTGGATGTAGTGTATCTGGACTTTCAGAAAGCCTTTGATAAGGTCCCACACAGGAGATTTGTGGGCAAAATTAGAGCACATGTTATTGGCGATAGAGTATTGACATGGATAGAGAATTGGTTGGCAGACAGGAAACAAAGAGTAGGAATAAACGTGTCCCTGTCAGAATGGCAGGCAGTGGCGAGTGGAGTGCCGCAAGGCTCGGTGCTGGGGCCGCAACTATTTACAGGGCTCGAAATTAACGGTTGCCCGGTTGCCCAGTTGCCAATGGCCAGCTAAAGTCCGCCGGGCAACCTAAAAGTGTCATTTTGCCTGGCTTGGCAAGCGAAGGAAAGCTTGGCAGATGTGGACAGCGGACGGCCCGATGCAAACTGTGCCGCCGTTTCTCAGAGAGCTCCTGCCTTGCCCTGTGGAGTTGCTGCATGTTTGTGAACCAGCGGCTCAGGCAGCGGATTGGCGCTCGACACCGCTGCGAATTGTTCTGTTGCTGTCCCCTTAAAGGCATGTCCCACTTGGTGATTTTTTTCGGCGACTGCGGAGGCGTCAGTGACAGTTATAAGGGCGTTTAAGGGCCCTTTAAGGGAACAACTGCAACAGAACAATTTGCAGCCGTGTCGAGTGCCAATCCGCTGCCTGAGCCACTGGTTCACAAACAAGCAGCAACTCCACAGGGCAAGGCAGGGAACATGGATAATCACTGTCTCTAACTTTTCACAGGGATGGATTAAGTGAGTGTATACTGAACTCCCCTCCCCCCTCAACCCTTCCTCCCTCCCGCCCCTATCCCTCCTTCTTCACCCCCCACCCATCTCCCCTCCCCACTCCCCCCTTCTTCCCTTCCCCCTCTTCCTCCCTTCTCCCTGCTCCACTCTTCTTCCCCTTCTCCACTCTCCTCACATCTCCTTCTCCCTCCCTTCTCCAACCTCCCCCCTCCCCAACTTCCCCGACCCCCCCCCATTTGTGGACCCAGCCTGCAACCAGCGATCTCCCGCACACAATCCCACACACGCTAGGGACAATTTATACAAACCTGTGTGCCTTTGGATTGCGGGAGGTAACCCTAACCCTAACTCTAGGTTGATAGACTTGGTATTTATAAATTGTCCCTCACATGTGTGGGATAGTGTGCGGGGGGTCGCTGGTCGGTGCGGACTCGGTGGGCCGAAGGGCACTGTATCTCTGAACTTAATGTGAAACGGGCCCAGGGGTTGGACTCAAAACCCCAATATTCTGCATGGGAACTAAACTGTTGGCCACGAGTTGTCCCAGAGGCAGATTTCTCTTCCAATGGTCTCTCCAAACTCCCAGAGACAGCGGGCTTTTCAACTGGGTACAGGCAATGTTGTCAATGTACCAGCGCCACCCACCTGCTCCGGCCACTGAGTCTAAATACCCACCACCCATTTTGAAGCAAGACGAGGGGGGGGGGGGGGGGGTGTTGTTCCCAAAGTCTGCATTTATCCCATAGTCAATGTTGTGGAGTAGACTTTGTGCAGTACTATTAGTGGGATCTAGCTGTCACAGGCTGGGTCCTCAAATGGGGGGCGTTGGGGAAAGTGGGAGGGGGGTTGGAAAATGGGAGAAGGGAGGGAGAGGGGGAGAAGGGAATGGGAGGGGGGAGTGGAGAAGGGGAGAAGAGTGGAGCGGGAAAGGGGAAGAAGGGGGGGAGACGGGAAGGGGGGAGTGGAGAAGGAGGGATGGGGGCAGGAGGGGGGAAGAGGGGAGAGGGGAGTTCAGTCTACACTCACTGAATCCATCCCTGTGAAAAGTTAGAGACGGTGATTTGGATCTGGAAGCAGACCAATACAAAATAAAATTGAACGTTTCAGACATCTTTTCATTTGCACAATTGATTTTATTGTATTAATTTTAATATATTAATGTTTAAAATCCATGCATTGAACGAAGAATATTTTACAGCCCATCTGTGGTCCCTAACCCTAACACATATGTCAGCGTGTGACAGGGCGCACGACATGATGAGACACCCAAATATCGCCTCTGGATTTTGAACATTCCAAAATCCTGGGGCGACAGGCAGACACCGCGCGTCACTGCGCTTCACTACATGCGTCACGACCCGACCACAACGCGACAACCTCTTTTCAGGCTGTTGCCGAAAATGTCGCCCAAGTGGGACAGGCCCTTAAATCCCTCACCCCACGGGAGGGAGAGAGAAACTGCAAAGCCACCTGCCCGCATTTGGTCCATATCCCTCCAAACCTGTCCTATCCATGTACCTGTCTCTGTCCTTGTCTTTCTATCTGTCTCTCTGTCTCCATCTCTGTCTCTGTCTCTGCCTCTGCTCTTTCTGTCTCTCTCTGTCTCTGTGTCTCTATCTCTCGCTTACCAGTCCTCCCCCACTTTTTCATCAGAAACCCACCCCGAAATTTGGGCATTGTAGCTCCCCCTAATGCTCCAGTGTAGTGCCAAGTAACAGCCATGTTGCTGAAAGGGTTGTTGTGATACATCATGGTGTTCCTGAAGTCCCACACCAGAAGAGCTACCCAACATCTGCACTCTCCTTGACCTCGTCCTTACCATACCAGCAAGTTCAGCTGAGGCTGAGCGAGGCTTCAGCCGGCTGAAGCAGCTGAAGACCACCATCAGAAGTTCCCTCCAGGACGACCAGGTGACGGAGCAGCTCCTCATCATGCTGCAGGCCAGTAACATCAAGGACTTTGATCCCTGGCCAGCCATCAGCTTGTGGCATGCAGGAGGGATGAGGTCAAGGATGCCTGACATGGGAGAAGACCCAGCTGCAGCATCTGCCTCGGAACCTCACCCTGACAGTGACAAGTCTGATGAGGAGGATGCTCTGCTCGAGAGCGACTCAGATGACAATTAAAGTGACTTTTAGATGTATTTGAACTGCTCTGTCTTTACTTTGCTTTTCAGGAGATGGTTTTAATATCAAGCAGAAAAGTTACACGTTCTCACAAATATAATGTTTCTGTTCATTTAAAGTTGATATCCCTGCCCCCCAAAAAATAAATAAATAACCACTTCAGCCATTTTCATTGCCCTTCTGGGCAACCTCACTTGCCAAGTTCCATGATTGATTCAATATAGTCACCTACTTCCATGACTTATCTTCTTAGTGGGCACAGAGTAAAAGAGGTACTATGAACATTCAAAAGTATGGTATAGGTCTGGGAAGGTAATAATAATAATACAGTAACAAGTATGTTACAAGAAAAAGAAAATCAAAAGTACACTTCCATTCTCTTTATTTCTTTTAAATTACAAAATCCTAGGGCAGAAGGGATATATTATGTACCTATTTTTCCCCTCTTGATGTTGTCACTGTCTGCCTTCAAAGGTGTCAAACAGATCCATTCAATTCTTTATCAACTTACCCTCCTGTGACGGCACAACAGAGAATGATGATTGAAGATTCAAGAGGAAAACATGCTTGCATCAATCTAGTGTGCATGATTAAGCATATATGTTACCATGGTCCAGGATTTATTGACACAGGTTGATCATACGCTGAATAATCCAACCACATTTTTGTTTGGAAGTGGAAAGAAATAATAGAAATTGCATTCATTGCAACGTGTAAAAAGAGTTGAGATACTGTATTATAATTTTGCTGCATGTCATTGTGGTATATATCATGTCTTGATTAGTGAATATGTTTAGTTTGTGACTTTATTTGAAGCATAAATAATATGTGAATGCTTCATTGAGCATAATTCCGACTGGTAACTACGCAATTCGTCCAAGCACATTATCGCACGCGTCTTGCAAGCCGTCTTAAATGACCACCTAAACTGTCATTTGGCAACCTAAAAAGCTGCCACGGTTGCCCGGCCGGCAACAGCGAAAAAAAGTTAAGTGAGAGCCCTGTATTTACAATATATATTAATGATTTAGATGATGGAATTATGTAACACTAGCAAATTTGAAGATGACACAAAGCTGGGTAGCAGTGTGAACTACGAAGAGGATGCGAGGAGGTTGCAGGGTGACTTGCACAGGTTGAGTGAGTGGGCAGATGCATGGCATATGCAGTATAATGTAGATAAATGTGAGGTTATCCACTTTGGCGGCAAGAGTAAGGAGGCAGATTATTATCTCAAGGGTGTCAGATTAGGAAAAAGGGAAGTGCAATGAGACTTGGGTGTTCTTGTCCACCAGTCATTGAAAGTAAACATGCAAGTAAAGCAGGCAGTGAAGAAAGCTAATGGCATGTTGGCCTTCATAACGAGAGGATTTCAAGTTTGCGTTTATTGTCACTTAACCAACTAAGGTACAGTGAAATTTGAGTTACCATACAGTCATACTAAATGAACAGAACACAATACACACATAAAATAAAATTTAACATAAACATCCACCACAGTGGAATAGTAAGATTAAACGAGAATTTACCTAAGTTTGAAGTTTGATCTTTATTTTATGAGTTACGTAGGTGTTTACGTAAAGAACCCCGCCAGTGCGCCTGCGTGTCAATCTTCAAAGCAGCGGTGTGAAATCACAAAAAACAACAACCGAAGTAATATAGTCTCATAATAAAACGAGTAATACAAGAACTTCCATCTGACCTTTATGATAGAGGGTAGGGTCGTGGTGGGCACGTAATCACCTACGTAACTCCTCATAAAATAAAGATCAAACTTAGGTAAGTTCTCGTTTAATCTTACTATTTTACTTCGGAGTCACGTGAGTGACTACGTGAAGATTTTAAAGCTTTGTGATTTCATGCCATGGATCAATCCCGGCTTCTCACTGCATAGATGGACTCGGAACGAGAATAATCAATCATGCATTCATAATAACATTTGTACCACAAATGCAGTAATTCATTTCAATAATGAAATGAATCAGATCCCCTTTAAACCAGAGGAATTTACACAGAACAAAATAGTTTCTGCAAACAATCCCACATTAACAATAGGCCGATGGTAAAAATGTTGAAACATCAACTCATTGGACCACCGGGCGGCTGCGAGGATATGGTCGACGGGGACGTCTTTTGCCCTGGCCGCCGACGTTTCTGCTGCCCTAGTCGAGTGAGACGTAAAAACATAAGTGTTAATACCAGCAGCTGTTAAGACTTATTTTATCCATCTGGAAATAGTCTGTATTGAAACTCTCTTGTGTGGTTTCTTGTGTGTGATCAACAACCCAGTTTCCGTATTCTCAAATTCTTTGTGACCTCAATGTATTGTAATAAATATGTCTTAATACAGAGACATGGATCATTTGGATATGCTGCTAGCATAATTTTAAATCCTGTCACACCTGGCCTAATTTACTTTAGTAGGTCATAGATATAGAATGTAACCTTGTCTTCAGTTACTTCCATACTGTCTATTTGTAATTTTCCAAGTGTTTGCATTCGTTGTGCTGTCACTCATGCCATAAGCATGAATACTTTCATACTGAGCTTGACCAAAGGTAAAGACACACTTGCTGACCATTCACGAAGTAGTTTCAGTACCACACTTACATCCCAGATTGTCACGTACCTAGGTTTCGGTGGTTTGGAATTAAAGATTCCTTTCATTAGTCTGGAAACAATTGGGTGTGACCCAATTGAGTTTCTTTCTGAATCCAGAACCAAATATGAGGACAATGCACTTCTGGCTGAATTAATTGCACTACAACTCAGACCTTCATCATAATAAAGTTTTGACAGAAATTCTAAACATTTGAAATATCTGCAGTACTTTATTGCACATTCTTTTGTACACAGAACTCTTCCCATTTCTTAATATAAGAAAGGTACTGTTTTTGAGTGCTCTTCCTCCCGGCTGCCATAAGCATGTCCACAGTATGCTCAGACAGTCCTCGTCCCAGAAAAGGCATTCTTAAAACCTGCAAATCAACAAATCCAAACGATGATATAATGGATGTTGTTCCCCTGTACAGGGTGCAGCAATAAATTACTCTTTTTTGGGACTTTCATCAACATTTGTGTTGTTAATTCTAATATCAACAGATACCATGGCTGTGTAGGCCAATCTGGTACTACCAATACCCTTGAAGCAGCATCTTGCCTGATTTTAAGCAAACATTGGCTTATGAGGCACAAAGGTGGAAATATATATGAAAACATACCACCCCAATGTAGCGAGAAAGCATCAATCGCCACTGCTCCTGGATCTGGTTTCCATGAGACATATCTCGATAGCTGATGATTCAAGTCGATGTCGGTCATTCCAAATCTGATTACTATATCATTGAATACCTCTTGATTCAACATCCATTCTTTATTATCATGGAACTTTTCATGACCTGGTGTCTGCTATCGTGTTCATTCTACCTGGTAGATGGATAGCTGAAATCCAAATGTTCTTTTCAATACACCAAGACCCAAGTTGATTTAACCATTTTGTCACATGACACCGACTTTATTCCACCCATATCATTAATATAGGCAACTACTGTTGTGTTTATTAATTTGAACTTGAACCTTCCTTTTAGTTGTGTTAGAACCATAAGCTTGGAGTCCATAGAAACCTCCTAAAAGCTCCAAATAGGTAATTCCCCATGTCTGCAGTAACACTAACTTTTCCTGATTCCATCTGCCTCCGCAGCTTGATGTTAAGTCAGTTGCACCCCATCCTAGTGCACTGGCATCAGTTTGTAATATCATGGAAGGTTGTTCAATCAGCACTTTGCCTGAACTGCTTGAGACATGTAGAATCCACCACTGCAGCTTAGAAAAAGCATTTGTTGTTACTTGCATGGTTCTATCAAAATGACCAGCATTTACTCTCAGTGCCTGTTCTTTAATTCTCTGCAGCTGTTAATAATGTAATGGTCCATACTGGACTGCTGGGAATCTACTAATTTTCCCAGTACTCGAGCCACCTGTTTGATTAGAGTTTTTTGCTCGTTTAACAGATTACTGCAATCTTTAATCAACTCCACCCTTTTTTCTCTGGGCAAAGTAATTTGCATTTGGGCTAAATCAATTGTGAACCCCAAATAATTAATCGAGGTACATGTTTTTAACCTTGATTTCTTTGGATGAATTTAGAAACCCCCAAACTTTCAAAAGTTTGATTTTATTACTGCAACCGATGCTTCTGTTGACTGTTTTGTCCTTCCTATAATCAGGACATCATCCAGGTATGCCATTAGTACATGCCCCTGGCTCTCAGCAACCCCAGAATTGATTTTAACAATTTTATGAATATTCTGGGAGGGAACGTTAACCCTTTAGGCAGAGCTTTGAACTGACCTAATTGGTTCATCCATGTAAATTTAAAATACTTCATATCTTGCAAGTGAACAGACACTGAACAAAAGGATTCAGACTTGTCAAGTCTATAATAATCCTACATCCTCCATCCTTTTTTGATCGAGGGAATATATTTGACCCAAATTGGTGAATTTGGTAGACTAATTCTTTAATAACACCTTTTATATATAGGGTTTTGAAGCGCAACTTGAACCTCCATTACTTCGCAAAGTGGAGAGTTCTGCTAGGAACATGCTGGACAGGCAAATCATAATTTGGATGAATTCAATTCGAAATCCTTGTATATTATTCAGAATTACCACATCTGAAGTAATCTTCCAATGTTTATAGAAGAGACGTAATCTGCCTCCAACTTTTGGACTTAATCCAGTTAGTATGTTCCCCTGAGAACCAGGTCCACCTACCTCTTGAGTCATTTGAGTATTCTGAGATCCCTGGATTCTCCCGGAAGCACACCACTGGTCCTTACTCCCGCTGCAGGCCGCCAGCTACGTCCCTGCGTTGATGAGCGACTTGGTCCTGGTCTAGGATCCGTATGACGTCTGAAAGGATACTTCCTCTTTACAGACTTTGCAACCATTGATGTTTTTATCAATTCTGTTTTCGCTTCATCTTCCAACTCTTTAATACGTCTCCCGAGATCCTCTCCAAAGAGTAAGTTGGGTAATTGTATATTACTTGGTTTGCAGTGCTGCGAATTTCGGATTCATAGTAGGCCGTATAGCACTTTCCTCAGATAATTGATCTCGAAGTGGGTGCTGCATAGCAACCCCAGTGCTTGCTGATGCAACTTCATCATCTTTTAGCTGTTACCTGCTATTCTGGTAAAAGCAGTTATTCCAGAACCCAGCAGCTTTAATATTCTCTGCAACTGGTTCCAGATAATTTGGTTCACTGCTGCTGCTTTCAGCAACCCACAGTTACTTGGGGTCTCCTGCTTTCTTGCAGTCTCATCCATCTCCTGCTTTTCCAGCTAATGGTAAACCAAGTAATTTATTAAGGAGGTCAGTTCTTCTCCTAATGGCTCTCCTGACCCTGACGGGGCAGCGAATCCTACTGCCAGGGATGGAACATCTGGCAGCTGCCGTTCATCGCCTTGTACAGCCTCACCGTCAGAGTCGGGGTCTGAAATTTCATGACCCGTAGCACGCTCCTCATTCCTGAGGGTGCATTCCATCAGCCCTGAGCCAGGTGCTGTTAAGCTGCTCCTGCAGCTTGGATTACAGTACACTCCTTCCTGAGTGAACTTTGCTCCAACAGCCTATGAAAAAGGCTTTCTATTTGGGCAATACGCTCGAAAGCAGTATCTAGCCCTGTACCAGGAGCTGTTTGAGCTGTTTCCAGCAGCTTGGCTTTCAGTACACTCCTCCCTGAGTGAACTTTGCTCCAACAGCCTATGTAAAAGGCTTTCTATTTGGGCAATACGCTCGAAAGCAGTATCTAGCCCTGGAGCTACTTCCATTGCCTGGGACTCCCTCCATGGGCCGTTGGGATTTAAACTTCGTCTTTTGCCCGACAGGCGCTGACTGCGTTTTCACCAGCCCCAGGTCCACAGTCGCTATGCTCACCGCTGGCGACTGTACCGGGGTTTAGAGGCGGTTGGTCTCTAACTGCAGACTCCCGACTTTCCCGACTTCTGTCGGCTGTGTCGCTCGCCTCTTTCCCCCTGTCTGTTTTTTCCATGGCGTCTGTGGAAAAAATCCCCATAGACCCACAGTAAACGGACCTGGAAAACATGAAAAAAGTTTCTACTTACCTTGTAGTTGAAAAACTACAAACCACTGTAGGAGCTCTGCTCCTCACGTCCGTTTGCGTCAAGGCGTCTGACGTAATGACGCGCAGGCGCACTGGCGGGGTTCTTCACGTAGTCACTCACGTGACTCCGAAGTAAAATCAACATTCCTCACTATGATGGAAGGTAATAAAGTTCAGTCAACTTCCTCTTTGTTCACCATGGTTGGGGCCTTGAACCTTCCGCAGTCGCCACCAGCCGACAGTCCGATGTCCAGGTCCTCTCGTCGGGATGATCAAAACTCCGGCATTGGGACGGATTGGAACACTCTATGGCATGGAGCTCCCGTGTCGGCCACTTCTTACTGGAGACCGCGGGCTTCATGGTGTTAAAGTCTACAGGCTCCACGGTCGGAGCTCTTTTTCTGGCGATCCTCGGCAAAGGATCCCCGGCTCCGCGATGGTAAGTCCACGCCACGCCCGTGGCTTGAAGCTCCGGGCCGATCTCCAGCAAAGGCCGCACCAATCCAAGTTGTTAGGCCGCGGGGGGGAGGCGGAGATGCGAAACGGAGAAAATCACATCTCCGTCGAGGTAACTGACTGAAAAAAAAGTTTCCCCCTATTCCCCCCTCCCCCACATAAACTAACCAAGAAACAATAAAACATATATTTAAGACATGCTTAAAATAATCAAAACAGAGAAGGGACGCGACAGGCTGTTGACGAGGCGGCCATTATGGGCGCCACCCGGTGGTAAGGATTTGAGTAAAGGAGTAAAGAGGTCCTTCTGCAGTTGTTCAGGGCCACAATGAATGGCGGTGCAGGCTCGAAGGGCCAAATGACCTCCTCCTGCACCTATTTTCTATGTTTCTATGCCCCATTTACACTTTTCACTTTTCACTATCTATTCGCCTCAACATTTTATGCACTTGTAGGGCTTTTATGCAGTAGTATTGGTGTTATTAATTTATTGAATTTTTGTTTATTGCATGGTTTCTATGTATATTGGATTAATAGACCTGTAAATCTGCACTGTAAAATTTTAATTGTTCCACTGTCGGTACATATGACATCCAAGGAAAGATAGCTGAATGGATAGAAAATTGGCTTCAAGGAAGGAAGCAGTGGGTGATAGTGGAAGTTTGCTTCTCGGACTGGAGGCCTGTTACAAGTGGTGTGCCTCAGGGTTCGGTGCTGGGCCTGTTACTGTTTGTCATCTACATCAATGATTTGGATGAGAACAATCAGGGCACGATTAGCAAGTTTGCTGATGATATAAAAGTTAGTGGTTTTGCAGATAGTGAAGATGGTTGTGAACAATTGTGGCAGGATCTGGATCGATTAGCCAGTTGGACGGAGGAATGGTTGATGGAATTTAATACGGAGAAGTGTGAGGTGTTGCATTTTGGGACGTCGAACAAAGGCAGGACCTTTGAGGGGAGATCTTATAGAGGTTTACAAAATCATGAGAGGAATAGATCGGGTAGATGCACAGAATCTTTTCCACAGAGTAGGGGAATCGAGGACATAGGTTCAAGGTGAAGTGGATAAGATTTATCCGAGGAGTAACTTTTTCACACAGAAGGTGGTGTGTGTATGGAACAAGCTGCCAAAGGAGGTAGTTGAGGCTGGGACTATCCCATTGTTTATGAAACAGTTGGACAGGTACATGGATAGGACAGGTTTGGAGGGTTATGGACCAAGCACAGGCAAGTGGGACTCGGGTAGATGGGACATTGCTGGCCGCTGTGGGCGAGTTGGGCCGAAGGGCCTGTTTCTACACTATATTACTCTATGACTATGATTGTGAAAAATTGCAGCAGGATCTGGATCGGTTGGCCAGGTGGGCTGAGGAATGGTTGATGGAATTTAATACAGAGAAATGTGAGGTGTTGCATTTTGGGAAGTCTAACATGGGCAAGACCTACACAGTGAATGGTAGGACACTGGGTAGTGTTGTAGAGTAGAGGGATCTAGGAGTACAGGAACATAGTTCATTGAAAGTGGCATCACAGGTGGATAAGGTGGTCAAAAAAGCTTTTGGCACATTGGCCTTTATCAGTCAGAGTATTGAATATAGAAGTTGGGCGGTCATGTTGCAGTTGTATAAGACGTTGGTGAGGCCACATTTAGAGTTATGTGTTAAATTCTGGTCACTATGTTATTGGAAAGATGTTGTCAAGCTAGAAAGGGCACAGAGAAGATTTACGAGGATGTTACAGGATTAGAGGGTCTGAACTATAGGGAGAGGTTGTGTAGGCTAGGACCCTATTCCTTGGAGCGCAGGAGGATGAGGGGTGATGAGTAAAATCATGAGAGGAATAGATCGGGTAGATGCACAGTCTCTTGCCCACTCTACCTATTATTGTGGATAATTGGCCTAAACGTCACGTGTGGGAGAGATGCTGTGTTTTTAAAAACGGGATATTTTTGTGATCGAAATTCAATTGCAGGTATATAGCTCCTTGAATGTGGTGTCACAGATAGACAGGGTTGTCGAGAAGGCTTTCAGTACATTGGCCTTCATCAGTCAGAGCATTGAGTATAGAGTATTGTGTTCAGTTTTGGTCACCGTATTATAGGTAAGATGTTGTCAAGCTGGAAAAGGTGGGCCGAAGGGCCTCTTTCCATGCTTTATGACTAAGAAAAAAACAATGGATAAAATGAAGAAATTGGATGTTATTTGCATCATGTTCAACACGGATATTGTGGGCCGAAGGGCCCATTCCTGTGCTGGACTGTCCTATGCTCTATTCTGTTCCATGACAAAGGCTGTATTCTACGATGATATGCCATATACTGTTCTATAATAACTATGATATTTATATTCATGTATCAATATATATGTCATAAGGTTATAAGTGATAGGAATAGAATAATAGAATCATGTCTACTCCGCCATTTAATCATGGCTGACCTATCTCACCCTCCTAACCCCATTCTCCTGCCTTCTCCCCATAACCTCTGACACCCGTACTAATCAAGAATCTATCTATCTCTGCCTTAAAAATATGTACTGACTTGGCCTCTACATTGCAGCCTTCTGTGGCAAAGAATTCCACAGATTCACCACCCTCTGACTAAAGAAATTCCACCTCATCTCCTTCCTAAAAGAACGTCCTTTAATTCTGAGGCTATGACCTTTAGTCCTGGACTCTCCCACTCTATCCAAGCCTTTCACTATTCTGTACATTTCAACGAGGTCCCCCCTCATTGTTCTAAACTCCAGCGAGTACAGGCCCAGTGCCGACAAATGCTCATCATAGATCAACATACTAATTCCTGGGATCATCCTTGTAAACCTCCTTTGGACCCTCTCCAGAGCCAGCACATCCTTCCTCAGATATAGTGCCCAAAATTGCTCACAATACTCCAAATGAAGCCTTACCGAGCCTGATTGTATGATTATATGTGCTCATGTTCTCTCTCTCTGGGTAGCTGCTTTGCAGCAGCAGAGTTTTATCGGCACGGCAGATGTTTGGCAGAGGTTGGACATATTTTTTAAATGTCATCATTTATGGGGTTGTGGGTGGTGATGGTGTCATGCCTGTTTGGTGATGAGTAGTCGCCCAAAGAGTCGTACCTTTTTCTGGTCGCCGCTGGATTTTCAACATGTTGAACATTTTCGGCAACCTGTGGCGACTACGACGGGTCGCTGACAAGTCGCCGAAAAAAATCGCATAAGTGGTACAGGCCCTTAAGTTTTCCTTCGAAGAAAGCCCTGTCAATCTTCTCACATGTCGGTTGGTCTTGATATTGCAACAAAAACGTTTTTTTAGCTGCAGCATTCTTAATCAAATAAAATATGAAACAAATAAATGGATCTGATGAAGGCTCCCGACCCGAAAGTCATAAAGTGCTGGAGTAACCCAGCAGGCCAGGCAGCATCTCAGGAGAAAAAGCATGGGTGAGCTTTTGGGTTGGGTCCCCTCCTCAGTGTGACCTTTAGAATGAACTAGCATCTGAAACTAGTTTGTTTCTGCAACTCACCTATTCATGCTGCCTGGCCCGCTGACTTACTTCAGCACTTTCCATGTCTTTCCATTCATCTGAAAGGTTTGCCGCTTCTCTCTAAATACTAAACCATTTATATCAGATTTCCACCATCACACGGGTAAACTGGAGGAGCAGCACCACGTATTCCGCTTGGGTAGATTACAACCCAATGGTATGAACAGAGAATTCTCCAATTTCAATTAATACCCCATTAATCACCTCTTCCCTGAACCTGCACCAAACCTAATGCACTCCATCCCATCCACCAGTCAGATGAAGGGTCCAGACCTGAAATGTTACCGACAGTGCCCTCCATAATGTTTGGGACAAAGACCCATCATTTATTTATTTGCCTCTGTACCCTACAATTTGAGATTTGTAATAGAAAAATCACACGTGGTTAAAGTGCACATTGTCAGATTTTATTAAAGGCCATTTTTATACATTTTGGTTTCACCATGTAGAAATTACAGCAGTGTTTATACATAGTCCCCCCCCCCCCCCCCCCCCCCATTACAGGGCACCACAATGTTTGGGACACAGCAATGTCATGTAAATGAAAATAGTCATGTTTAGTATTTCGTTGCATATCCTTTGCATGCAATGACTGCTTGAAGTCTTCGATTCATGGACATCACCAGTTGCTGGGAGTCTTCTCTGGTGATGCACTGCCAGGCCTGTATTGCAGCCATCTTTAGCTTGTTTTGCGGGCTGGTCCCCTTCAGTTTTCTCTTCAGCATATAAAAGACATGCTCAATTGGGTTTGGATCGAGTGAAGGACTTGGCCAATCATGAATTGACCATTTTTTAGCTTTGAAAAGCTCCTTTGTTGCTTTAGCAGTATGTTTGGGATTGTTGTCTTGCTGTAGAATGAACCGCCGGCCAATGAGTTTTGAGGCATTTAACGAGCAGATAGGATGTGTCCATATATGGAATTCATTATGCTACTACCATCAGCATTTGTATCATCAATGAAGATAAAGTGAGCCAGTACTTTCAGCAGCCATACATGCCCAGGCCATGACACCCCCACCACCGTGTTTCACAGATGAGGTGGTATACTTTGGATCTTGGGCAGTTCCTTCTCTCCTTCATACTTTGCTCTTGCCATCACTCTGATATAAGTTAATCTTTGTCTAATCTGTGCACAATACCTTTTTCCAGAACTGTGATTGCTCTTTTAAGTACTACTTGGCAAACTGTAACCTGACCATCGTATTTTTGCAGCTAACCAATGGTTTGCATATTGCAGTGCAGCCTCTGTATTTCTGTTCATGAAGTCTTCTGCGGACAGTGGTCATTGACAAACCTACACCTGATTCCTGAAGAGTGTTTCTGATCTGTCGGACAGGTGTTTGGTTTTATTTCTTTATTGTAGAGAGAATTCTTCTGTCATCAGCTGTGGAGGTCTTCCTTGGCCTGCCAGTCCCTTTGCGATTAGTAAGCTCACGAGTGCTCTCTTTCTTTTTAATGATGTTCCAAACAGTTGATTTTGGTAAGCCTGAGGTTTGGCTGATGTCTCTAACAGTTTTATTCTTGTTTCTCAGTCTCATAATGGCTTCTTTGACTTTCATTGGCACAACTTTGGTCCTCATGCTGATAAACAACAATAAGTTTCCTAAGGTGATGGAAAGACTGGGTGCTGAGATCTCTTATACCTCTCTTATATAATTAAACACACCTGAACAATTACAAACACCTGTGAAGCCATGTGTCCCAAACATTATGGTGCCTTGAAATGGGAGGACTATGTATAAACACAGCTGTAATTTCTACATGGTGAAACCAAAATGTATAAAAATGGCCTTTATTAAAATCTGACAATGTGCACTTTAACCACATGTGATTTTTTTATTACAAATCTCAAAATATAGAGTACAGAGGTAAATAAATAAATGATCGGTCTTTATCCCAAACATTATGGAGGGCACTGTATTCCTTCTCTCCAGAGATGGTACCTGACCTGCTGAGTTACTCCAGTATTTTGTCTCTATCTTCCATCACCCTGTTCCTTTCCCCCTCACTCTACACTCATCCTCCATTCCCAAGTCCCTCATTTCCATTTTCCCAACCCCTTCTCCTCTCCCACTGTCCCCTTCTCTCATTTCATTTACATTTCCCTCGTCCTCCTCTCCTTATCAGACACCCTTTTGTCTCCTTTTCTCTACTTTACCCATCTGCCATTTCAACCCCTCTCCCACCCCCCACCCCTGCCCCCCCCTCACCTGTATCGACCTATCATTTAAAAATGGCACGCAAAGTGCTGGAGTAACTCAGCGGGTCAGTCAGCATCTGTGGAGAACATGGATAGGTGACATATCGGGTCGGAACTCTTCTTCAGAGATGCTGCCTGACCTGCTGAGTTAGTCCAGCACTTTGTGTCCTTTTTTTGTAAACCAGTATCTGCAGTTCCTTGTTTCCCCATCTATCACTTGCCGGCATTGTCCTCTCTTTTTCAACTTTCTCCACATCCCCTCCCTCCAACTACAATCAAGCCTGAAGAAGAGTCCCGACTCAAAACATCGCCTCTAAAGATGCAATTTGACCCGCTGAGTTCCCCCAGCACTTTGTATTTTGCTCTTTCGATTGTTTGCTTGCCCATCCCCTTAAATGAATGTGATTGCTTTTACCACACCCTGTTGTACTAGAGTCCACATTTTCATCATTCTTTGGCTAAATGTTCCTTTGAACTTTATGTCATATATTATTAGAAACATTGCAATGGCAGGGATTTGAAATATTTGTATATTTAAATGATTTCTAAACATTTCAGGATTGTGCAGAAGTCATCATTATCTTTTAAATTGTCTGAATGACAACCCTCAGCCTTGACATATAATAAGGAATAAAATTAAGGTAAACTAATGCTAAACAACATTGTCAGAAATCACAGAGATAATTGAAGCTGAATTTGATTCATTAACAAACTGGATTTATCTTTGCTGCAAATGCTAATGTTTAACGTGAGAAGACATATTTCATGGAGGAATAATCCCACAAACATTAATCCCTCACAATAAGGCAGATATGAGAATGGGGGGCCACAATCTAAACACTTACAGAGCTGCCAACTCTCACGCATTGAGCGTGAGAATCACGCATTTCACCCGATTCTCACGCTCTCACGCTGATCACAAATTTCTCATGCTCAACATTTTTTTTTAATTAAGAAAGTCACGAAAAATTCAATTCGCCCAAGGCTTCCACACTCCTCCACACTCACCAATGAGAATAGCTTTCTGTCAGCGGGTTGCCCGTAAATAATGAACAATTTGATTCGCTTAAGCCCATCGCACACTATTTAAAATGGCAAATTCCGCAGTGCTAATGATTCCATTTGACACTCAGCTGCTGGAAATTCAAATTAAAGCAAAAAATGTTTTAGAGGTGAGTAAAAACCACGAGGGGATTATATAAGGTGAATGCATAGTCTTTTTCCCGGGATATGTGATTCAAGAACTAGAGGGCATTGGTTTAAAGCAGGGTTGTCAAACTAAAGGGGTCCAATCCGGCCCGCGGGATGATTTGGGGAAAATAGGAGATTAGTTTAGAGTCTAAAAGTGAGACACGGCGGTGGTCCCAGCACCCACTCCTGAGGAACCGCTTACACCTCCGACCCTCACCTCCGGCCACTCTGTCCACATCCCATGGAGTTTTAACCCCGGCCAGAAGCCAGGAGCGGACCGGGTGAGTGGAGGCGTCGGTGCTGCCTCCGGAGCCGCGGAGATGAATCTTGGGCTAAGGCTCCGCTCCGATGCCCGACCCCCGGGTAACTGACCCTCACCTCCCCCTGACCCCAGCTGGACACAGAGCACCTGGGCCAGCCCGCATTCCGGGGGTGGGGGGTGGGAGGAAGAGACAGGGGGGGTGGGGGTGGTGGAGAGGAAAACACTCCCCGGATATCGCCAAGTCTCCGAATGTCTACTCACTCCGGGTGTTGTCGCCGCTTCACTGACACACTCTCACACACAACCTAACACACACTCACACACACACTCACACACAACCTAACACACACTCACACACACACTCACACACAACCTAACACACACTGACACACACACTGGCACACACAAGGTTTAAAGGGATATGGGCCAAATGCAGATAATTTGGACTAGTTTAGATGGGGCATCTTGATCTGCATGAACAAGTTGGGATGAAGGGCCTGTTTCCATGCTGTAAGACTATGACACATTATAGAAAGGGTGCAATTGCACTGGAGTGGTTCCAGGAGCGATTTATGAGGATGTTGGCAGGGCTGGAATTTTTTTTTCACTTTGAAGAAAGATTTGATAACTGGGATTGTATTCTCTGCAGCAGCGGAGGTGAAGAAGACTTAGTTGAGGTGAATAATATTATGAGAATAGGACCTTTTTCGCTTAACAAAGTGTAGGAAGGAACTGCAGATGCTGAAGATAGACACAAAAAGCTGGAATAACAGCGGGATAGGCAGCATCTATGGAGAAAGAATGGGTGATGTTTCGGGTCGAGATCTTCAGACTGAAGAAGTTGAAAAACAGCCATATAGATGTAAAACACAAGGACTGGAGATGTGTGTTATCCAACCAAGGGCAGAAATCAGAATCATGTGTTCATCTTTATTGACATGACACCATAATATATATATGACAGAAAAAATAATTTAATGGGGTGGCACGGTGGCGCAGCGGTAGAGTTGCTGCCTTGCAGCACCACAGACCCAGATTTGATCCTGATTACGGGTGCTGTCTGTACAGAATTCGTACATTCTTCCTATGACCACATGGGTTTTCTCCAGATATTCCGGTTTCTCACACATCCGAAAGAAGTTCACGTTTGTAGATTAATTGGCTTCTGTAAATTGTCCCTGGCGTGTAGGATAGAACTGGTGTATGGTAGATTGCTGGCCGGTGTGGACTTGGTGGGCCGAAGGGCCTGTTTCCATTTACATATATATCTTAACTAACTAAGTGGGACCCGTTGGGTCCCAGCATCACGTGGGAGGGCTAGTCCCCCAACGCAATATTCCACCTCTCCACCAATTCCAATATTGGTGGCCAGTGGGGTTGGGGGGGGGGGGGTTTGGAATGCTAGTATGGATGTTGTGGGCTGAAGGCTGGTTTTCAGAGGGCTAGTATGGACATTGTGGGCCAAATGGATTCTTGGGCTGGCGGCTCAGTCACTCAAGCCTGTTGTGCTGGCAGCTCACTCACTCACGGCTAGTGGGCTGGCAGTTGACTCACGGCTATTCCTTGAAATTCCATTTCAAGCAGGGTGCAAGGCCACCAAATTCAAGTGCAGTTTCATACCATTTCAAGCAGGGTGCAAGGCCACTAAAGACAGCGATTCGTGACCTCTCCCTCCTCCATCTTGCAGAGACTGAGCCACGCCCACACGTCTGGGTTTTATAGTCCCCCCCCCCTCCCACCGGAAGGGGCGTGGCCTTCATGGCATGATTGACAGGAGAGAGAATCTCAACATTTTTAAACACTAATAACTCTTTTATTTTTCATCGATGGGAAAAATCCACGGCACCTGATGAGCGGAGGGGGACTCTGAGTAAGATGGCCGAAATTTACAGCCGGAAGTGGCAGCGTTTTTTCTAAAATCTATATACAGAACAACAGGAAGTGGTCAAGATCAGACTTTTAGTAATATAGATTTCATTGAACCATATACTTGGTTGAATATGTCGTATTATTTTTGATTTGTTTCTATAGTCAAAGGGTAAGATTGATTAATTTATTTGTGCAGAACAGTGATGGAAGTCTGACTCCTCTTGCCTTGTTTCTATGGGGGTTTTTTTCTCTATATATATTCATAACAGCATGAATTATAATCTGATTTCCATACATGAATATACTAAGGTCATTCATGTGCTGCACCTGTTAGAGCCTGGCTCTACTGTGGAATGTAATTAGTAATGTAATTTAGCCTAAACTTATTCATACCTAATTCGATTTAAAGCATAAATGTTACATTCAAGTGTAGGTTAAAAGACTCGCTACAGTATGCACCAGATTGCATAATTTCAAGCTGAAAAATGCAAAAGCTCCCTATCCTTCCTTGCAATTTCCCACTCTCAACTCTCACCCAATGTTGGCAGCCCTGCGCTTAGGTTTTAAGAAAGTTACAGTCATCATGTCATATAGGACCCTTGGCCCAACTTGTCTATGCTGACCAAGATGCCCCGTCTAAACTAGTCCCATTTGCCTGCATTTGGTCCATATCCCTCTAAAACATTTCCTATTTATGTACCTGTGCAAATGTCATTTAAATGCTTCTATTATACATGCCCCAATGAACTCCTCTGGCTGCTCGTTCTGTATATCCACCGCCCTTGAGTAAAAAGGTTGTCCCTCAGGTTCCTATTAAATTTGTTCCCTCCTCACCTTAAACCCATCATCTGGTTCTTGATTCTCCTACCCTGGGTAAAAGACACTGTGCATTTGTCCTATCTATTCCCCTCATGATTTTAGGGGAAAATCTGTAAGATCACCCCTCTGTCTCCTGCATTCCAGATTTGTATTGGTGGAAGTTTTGGGGTTATTAGTTTATTGAACGTTGATTTTTTTGTGTTTTGTTTGTTATCGGTGTTACAGGCCTGTTATGTTGCTGCAAGTAGTTTAATTTAATTTAGTTTAGATGTACTGTGAGGAAGCAGGCCTTCCAGCCCAACGAGTCCATGTTGACCTTATCTTCTTCTCTCACAGCCTTTTGTCTTTTCATCTCTGGCCTTGTCCAACCATTTACCAATCAACCCGTTTCACCTGTATCCACCTATCACTTAAGATAGACACAAAATGTTGGAGTAACCAGGCAGTGTCTCTGGAGGAAAGGAATAGGTGACGTTTCGGATTGAGACCCTTCTTGAAGCTGAGGGTCAGGGGAGAGGGAAACTAGAGGTATGAAAACGTACAGAATCAGAGCCGGCACCGATGACCCAGGAAAGGTGTAGCCCACAATTGTGGAGCCCATTGTTGGCCGTGGAAGAGGTGATAACGCAGGGATACGGACAGTGAAACTAGCAAGATGACTAGGGTGGGGGAGGGACAGAGAGAGAGAGGGAATGCACGGGTTACTTGAAATTAGAGAAATCTATATTCATACCACTGGGTTATACTCCAGGGGCTTTGTCCTGCCCCCACCTCTCTTCCAGCTTTCTCACCCATGCTACAATCAGGATCCAGACCTGATGCACATCCTCTAGAGATGCTGCCTGACCCGCTGAGTTACTCCAACACTTTGTGTCTTGGATCAGTGTTGTGTGGGGATGTGTAACAACTGCTCTGTTGAGACTGGATGGGGGGCTGTTGCATATAGATTGTGTCAGTAATGTCCAATGGTTTCATGGTTATCAAAAGACAGTATTAACAATAGTTTGAAAACCTCCACAAAGAAACAACTGAACAATAGGTTTATTATCATTTACATAAGTGAACGAAAGTTTACTTTAACCATTTATACTTTCTTATGTAGACTTTAAACAGAAAAACATATGCATCAGTTTAGCAAAAGGTAAGATATTTTTTCACATAAACAAGAAATAATTGTTAGCAACATTTGCAGACACGTTTCATCATTTTTAAGATATTCCATCTCTATTTCATCTGAGTTGCACATTTACCTCATTCTGACCAAGAATGTACCATACCAAAAAAAAAGCCATTTGCCCCTTTAGGCATGTGCCAGATCTCAAGGGATTCCCATCAAAACCTATCCCCCCCAAATTGTTCCCTTCTATCTTATTCCTTCTGACATTTCCATCAATTGTGTATTGTGTTCAGTTTAGGTCACCCTGCTGTAGGAAGGATGGCATTAAGCTGGAAGGAGTGCAAAGAAGATTTACAAGGACTTAAGGGCCTGAGGTACAAGGAGAGGTTGAGGCAAGCTAGGACTTTATTCCCTGGAGTGCAGGAGGATGAGACTTGATCTTATAGGGTGTACAAAATCATGAGGGAAATAGATAGGGTGGATGCACAGTCATCTACCCAGGGTCGGGGGATCAAGAAACACAGAGAGGGAAAGATTTAATAGGAACCTGAGGGGCAACTTTTTTATTAAAGAATGGGGTGGGAAGGAGCTGCCAGAGGAGGTAGTTGACGCAGGTACAATAACAACATTTAAAATGTCTAACATTTGGACGGGAACGTGGATAGGAAGGGTTTAGTGATATGAGCCAAACATGGGAAAATGGGACTGGCTTTGATGGGGCATCTTGGTCAGCATTGGTGAGTTGGGCCGAAGGGCCTGTTTCCGTGTTGTATGACTCTACAGGTCTAATTCCCTCTTGATTCTCGTAAGGCCCTCCCGTACAAGGATCATTTACCAAGGACAATGGATCTACCAGCCGACATGCATTTGGGATGTGGGAGGAGACTGGAGCACCCCGAAGGGGAAACCTAGGCAGTCACAGGGAGAATGTGCAAACTCCACACAGACAGCACCGAAGATTTGGAGCAAACCCAGGGACGCAGGAGGAGCACCAATCAGATCAATATTGCAAGAACGCAGTCAGCATTTGTCTGATAATACTGCCCAGTGCAGATACCGAGTTTATCTGTACGTTCTGGCCAGCTAAGTGTCGATCCTTTTGCCGTATCACAATTACTTAGCAAATGACATCTATTCTGTGTTCACTTGGCTTCGGGATTTGGCAATGTTGTTCCACAAAGATTACAATAGCAACATACACATGTACAGAGAGAGAAAGGAAGAGATTTCAATATTCATATGGAATGCACATTAATACTTCCAACTCTATGACTGCCTGAAAGCCATGCAAATTCTGAATGTGAATTTACTTCAGAAATAACAGGAGTGAAATACACAAACAATTAGTGTTTATTATTAATTCTGTCCAAGAGAACCACATTTCTCTATGCATACGTCATTTGTCTGTTTTGCTTCCAATTCATAGACAATTTGGTAACCCTACGATCCGATTGCTGAACAAATGTCTGCAAACTTCTAGCTGCTAGAATCAATCCTCTCTTGCCTTCGTTTCATGATTTCTTCCAGCTCCGTATCACCTCGATGCTTCTGTGAATTAAAAAGTAAGATGAGAACAATAACAATAATATTAATATAATAACTCCAAAGACGTACAGGTTTGTAAGTTAATTGGCTTGGTAAATGTAAAGATTGTCCCTCGTGTGTGTAGGATAGTGTTGATATGCGGGGATCGTTGGTCAGCGCGGACCCGGTGGGCCAAAGGGCCTGTTTTCGCGCTGTATCTCTAAGCTAAATATCAAGTTTGATGCAAGGAACTTCAGGTGCTGGTTTACCAGCAGTAGAGCTGCTGCCTCATAGCGCCAGAGACCAGAGTTCAATCCTGACTATGGGTGCTGTCTGTGTGGAGTTTGTACGTTCTCCCTGTGACCGTGGGTTTCCTCCGGGTGCACCGGTTTCCGCCCACGTCCCAAAAACGTGTGGGTTTGTAGGTTAATTGTCTTCTGTAAATTGTCCCTGGTGTGTAGGGTAGAACTAGTGTATGGGTGTCATTGGTAGGCGCGGACTCAGTGGGCTGAAGGGGCCTGTTTCTACAGAGTATCTCTAAACTAAACTAAACTAAACTAAAAAAGGGCACAAAGTGTTGGAGTAACTCAGCACGTCAGGCAGCATAATTGAAAAACATTGAAGGGTGACGTTTTGGATCAGGACTCTTCTTCAGACTGCTTGTGGTGGGGGGAGATGAGGGGAGAAAGCTGGGAAAGAGGTGGGCAGAGGTGGTCCAAAGCCTGGCAAGTAATAGGTGGATACAGGTGAAGGCAAGCCATGGAGCATCTTGGTCGGCATCAACAAGTTGGCCCAAAGGGCCTGTTTCCATGCTATATAAGTTAATGTCATAGGAGAAGAATTAGGCCATTCAGCCCATGGAGTCTACTCCACCATTCAAACATGGCGGATCTATCTTTCCCTCCCGACCCCATTCTTCTGCCTTCTCCACAAAACCTTTGACACCCTTACTAATCAAGAATCAGTCAATCTTCGCTTTAAAAATACTCAGTGACTTGGTCACCACAGCCGTCAGTGGCAATAACATACTGTTTTATATATTTTCTACTGGATTAAAAAATATAATAATCAAATTACATTAGTAGGTAGTATTGTACAGTTTCTTACATCTAATTCAGCCTTTTGTACTTGGATTAGGCTGTATACTCGTGCTCCCTCCTCTCCGCACACCATCTTCAGTTCCTCTTTATTGAGGGAAAAGATCTGGGCTCCGGTCAATATACCTAATCCCGTTACTGTCCTGTGGAAAAAATAAAGTACAAAGTTTATTAATCAGCACACTTCTCTTCAGCCAGCATCATCAGAGACCCACACCACCCTGGCCACGCTCTCATTTCACTCCTGCCATCGGGAAGAAGATATAGGAGTCTGAAAACTGTAACGTCCAGATTCAGGAACAGCTTCTTCCCAACTACCATCAGGCTCTTGAACACTACAAACACAGCTAAACTCTGAACTATGAACGGTCTTGGTTGCATGAGGGACTTCGGGATTTTGTTTTGTTTTTTTCCACTATATTTTCTATTCATTTGATGTTGTTAAGCTGAAAAGGGTACAGAGAAGATTTATGAGGATGTTGCCAGGACTCAAGGGCCTGAGCTATAGGGTGAGGTTGGGTAGACTAGGATTCTATTCCTTGGAGTGCGGGTGGATGAGGGGTGATCTTATAGAGGTGTACAAAATGATGAGAGGAATAGATAGGGTGAATGCACAGTCTTTTACCTCGAGTAGGAGTATCAAGAACTAGGGGGCATAGGTTTAAGGTGAGGGGGGGAAAGATTTAATAGGAACCCGAGGGGCACTTCTTTACATAAAGGGTAAAATAAGGAATGGGCTGTCAGATGAGATGGTTGAGGCAGGTACTATCACAATGTTTAATAAACATTTGGACGGGTACATGGATAGGATAGGTTTAGAGGGATATGGGCTAAATGCAGGCAGGTGGGACTTTTTAAAGATGGGGCATGAGCAGGTTGGGCCTTTTTTCTCCACTGTGTATGAATATGAACATTTTTTTCATTTATTTGTTATGATCTCCATTGAGTATTGTGTTTACAAATCTGTTGTGCTGTTGCAAGTAAGAATTTCATTGTTCTGTTTCGGTACACAAGACAATGAAACACTCTTGACTTGAATAGAGACTCACAGGCCCATAGTCTAAGAAAGAGCTGGGGTGAATTATGGCAGTAGTAAGTTATAAGTAATACCTAAATTACAGGGGAGCACAGTGGCCCAGCAGCAGAGCCGTGGCCTCACAGCACCATAGACCCAGGTTCAATTCTGACGTTGTGTGCTGTCTGTGTGAAGTTTGCACATTCTCCCTGTGACAGCGTGGGGTTTCCTCCGGGTTCTCCAGTTTCCTCCCACATTCCAAAGATGTGCGGGTTAGTAGGTTAATTGGCCCTCTATAAATTGCCCCTGGTGTGTAGGGAGTGGATGAGAAAGTGGGATAACATAGAGATAGTGTGAACAGGTGATCGATGCCTGGCATGGACTCGGTGGGCCGAAGGGCTGTCTCATTAAAACTTACAACTAAACCTCACGTTCAGCCCAATCAGTCCACACCCACCATCGATCACCCATTCACCCCAGTTCTATGTTATCCTCCTTTCTCATTCACTCCCTACACACCAGGGGCAATTTATCAAAGCCAATTAACCGTCAAACCTGTACGTCTTTGGAATCTGGGAGGAAACCGGAGCACCCGGAGAAAACCCACGCGTTCATGGGGACAAAGTACAAACTCCATACAGACAGCACCTGTAGTCAGAATCAAACTGGGGCTCTGCTGCTGTGAGGCAGCAACTCTACCGCTTGGCCACTGTGCCGTTGGGACAGTTCAAGTCTCAATGGACCATCTAACAGTTGTTATTTTCTTCATTTGCTTGGGATATATAACTCTGTACTTACGATTTAGTGAATCCTTTCACTACCAACCAGGATTTAACATCTTCCGTGTTGGACTCATAGCCAAGTGGTACCTGAACCGAGGTTGGCTTTGGGAGCTGGAAGTTGCGTTTTGCTTTGTTACCGATGATCAGATGTAGGAGTTCATCGTTCACTTCATCCATCTGATTCATTATGTCTGTTTAAGGAAATAGGTCAGAATTTTGTTTATATATACACCAGTGCTTGGGTTCAATACACCAATACCATCAACACCAATAAGTGCAGCACAGTGGCACAGCAGCAGAGTTGCTGCCTCACAGCGCCAAATAACCGGGTTCGATCAGACTATGGGTGCTGTTTGTACGTTCTCCCCGTGACTACGTGGGTTTTCTCCCACACTCCAAAGACGTAGAGTTTGTAGGTTAATTGGCTTCGGTTAAATTGTAAATTTGTCCTAGTGTGTGTATGATAATGTTAATGTGCGGGGACCGCTGGTTTGCGGGGATTTGTTGGGCCGAAGGGCCTGTTACCGCACTGTATCTCTAAACTAACCTAAACTAAACTTCAGCCAAGTAATGACCAACAAACTACTTTCCCTCATCCTTGAGACTTGATTCATTGGGCAGGAGGTACAGAGCCTGAAGTCCCATATCATCGGGTTCAAGAGCTTTCCTACAACTATCAGGTACCCAATGTGATCTGCTCATCCCTAAACCTACCCTGGCAACAGAACTTAGTCTGAAGAAGGGTCATGTCCACAGGTGCTGCCTGACCCACTGACTTCATCCAGAACTTTGCTTTATGCTCACATTCGATCATCTGCAGTTGTTTGTATCTACAGACCATCTTTTGCACTTGTTTAGTTTAGTTTAGAGATACAGCATGGAAACAGGACCTCCGGCCCACTGTGTCTGCACCAACCATTGATCACCCATACACTTGTTCCATCTTACACACTAGGGATAACTTGCAGAGGCCAATTAACTTACTAGCCCGCACATCTTTGGGATGTAGGAGGAAACCAGAACACCCAGAGGAAACCCACGAGGTCACAGGGAGAACATGTAAACTACATACAGACAGCACCCTTCGTCAGGATCAAACCTGGGTCTCTGGTGCTGTAAGGCAACAATTCTACCGCTGAACCACTGTGCTGCCACTGTGGACTTGTCTTTCAATTGTGTATTGGGGTGGAAGATTGCAACCTTCATGTGGTCCGCCCCGTTTCGACGAATGCAATCAACCCGGTGTGCACAATCAAATAAGATCAAATAGAACAAGTTGTCCTACAACTTTAGGCTGTGCACGGCATACGCAAGAAGAAGAATTGTGTATTTTCTGTTATTATCTTTTGCACAGTCTTTTTATTTTCACAGTCTTGTAGAGGTTATCTATAATTTATGTATGATTTATGTGTTTGCGAGTTCTCTGGGTCTACATGCTTGCGATACGGCTGCAAGCAACATCTTTATTGAAAACGACATAAAGGATTGGAGTAACTCAACGGGTCAGGCAGCATCTATGGAGGACATGGATAGGTGACGTTTCAGGTAGGGTTGGGCGGTATAGTGGCGCAGCAGTAGAGTTGCTGCCTTAAAGCGCCAGAGACCCGGGTTCGATCCTGACGAAGGGTGCTGTCTGTACGGAGTCTGTCCGTTCACCCTGTGATCGCATGGGTTTTCTCCAGCTGCTCTGGCTTCCTCCCACACTCCAAAGATGTACAGGTCTATAGGTTAATTGGCTTCGGTAAAACTGTTAATTTTCCCCAGTGTGTAGGATAGTTCTAGTGTACGGGGTGATCACTGGTGGGTGCAGACTCAGTGGGCCGAAGAGCCTGTTTCTTTGCTGTATCTCTAAAGTCTAAAGACCATTCTTCAGACTTCTATCCATGTTCTCCACAGATGCTGTTACTTCAGCACTTTGTGTCCTTTTGTATAAACCAGCACCTGCAGGGACTTGTTTCTACAAGATCTTTATTGAACCTGTAACTCACTGCACTTGTGCATATGACAATAAACTCATTTAGAATTGACTTTACTTGAATGATTTGTCATTCTATGTGCCTCTGGACAATCATTGTTTGTCCAAAACTATGGTGGTGCAGCGGTAGAGTTGCTGCCTCACAGCGCCAGGGACCCGGGTTCGATCCTGACCATGAGTGCTGTCTGTACGGAGTTTGTACGTTCTCCCTGTGACCTGTGTGGGTTTTCTCCTGGTGTTCCGGTTTCCTGAACACACTCCAAAGACGTGCAGGTTTGTGGGTTAATTGACCTCGGTAAAAATTGTAAATTGTCCCTAGTGTGTGTAGGATAGCATTAGTGTACGGGGATCGATTGCCGGCACGGACTCGGTGGGCCGAAGGGCCTGTTTCCATGCTGTATCTCTAAACTAAACTAAACTAAAACATGGAAGTTGACAAGGTGCACTTTGCTCTTGAGCAGAAGAAAGCAGGGAAAAAGTGCATCTCCATCAGTGTTAATTTATTAGTCTTCCTTTAGTTCAGCATTTCATACACATAATTAATGTTGATATCGTTTCACTGCAAGTTCCAAAAATACATCATTTGGTCAGACAGGTTTAACAATAAAGGATGACGTTTATATAATGAGTCTGACATACAGAAATGCCCCAAAGCATTTGACAGATGCACAAACAGATAAGAATGAATGTAGAACCAAAAGAGGAGAGTTTAGTTTTAGTTTAGTTGAGAGATACAGCACGGAAACAGGTCCTTTGGCCCACCGAGTCCATGCCGACCATCGATCACCCATTCACCTAGTTCTGTGTTATCCCGCTTTCTCATCCACATTAATAGCAATTTACAGTGGCCAATTAACCAACATACTCGCATGTTTTGGGGATGTGGGAGGAAACCGGTTCGCTCAGAAACCCAGGTAGTCACAGGGAGAACATGCAAATTCCACACAGACTGCACCTGAGATCAGTATTGAACCCGTGTCTCTGGTGCTGTGAGGCAGTGACTCCACCAGCTGACCCACTGTGCTGCCCTGTTGTTTTGCACTGGACAGTAATATTAATCCAGATTTAGCAGATTTTAATTAGATTTGAGAGCCTGAGGTATATGGGAGAGGTTGGGCAGGCTCGGACTTTATTCTTTGGAGCGCAGGAGGCTGAGGGGTGACCTTATAGAGGTGTATAAAATGATGAGGGGAATAGATAGGGTGAATGCAAAGAGTCTTTCACCCAGGATAGGGGAATCGAAAACAAGAGGAGGTGGTTTAAAGTGCGATGGGATAAATTTATAGGAACCCAAGGGACAACATTTTCACACCGGTAGTGGCAGGTGTTTGGAGCGAGCTACCAGATGAGGTAGTTGAGGGAAATAATATGACAAAGAAAAAGACATTTGGATTGGTGCATGGATAGGAAAGGTTTAGGGGGATATGGGTCAAACGCGAGCAGGTGGGTCTAGCGTAGATGGGGGCATCTTGGTCGGCATGGGCAGGTTGGGCCGAAGGGCGGGTTTCCACATTGTATGACTTTATAGACAATAGACAATAGATGCAGTAGTAAGCCATTCGGCCCTTCGAGCCAGCACCGCCATTCAATATGATCATGGCGGATCATCCCTAATCAGTACCCCATTCCTGCCTTCTCCCCATATCCCCTGACTCCACTATCTTTAAGAGCCCTATCTAGCTCTCTCTTGAGGCAGAGAATTCCACAGACCCACAACTCTCTGTGTGAAGAAGTGTTTCCTCATCTCCGTTCTAAATGGCTTACCCCTTATTCTTAAACAGTGGCCCCTGGTTCTGGATTCCCCCATCATTTTATGACTGTTGTGGAGGAGGTAGTTAATGCAGATACCATACATTTGCTTATAAAAGACACCAGGACAGACAAATGCAGGCAAATGAGATATGGGCCAAAATGCAGGCAAAAAAGAACGAGCTTAAATGAAACATCTTGGTCGGCGTGGACGATGAAGGGTCTGTTTCCGTGCTGTCTGACTCCATAACTCTATGTGGAGTTTGACTCCAAAGGTAGACACAAATAGCTGTAGTATCTTAATGGGTCAGGGGTCAGCATCATGGATAGGGGACTTCTTCAGACTGATTTTGGAAGGGGTGGGGGTGGGGGGGGGGGTGGGGGGGGGGGGGGGGGGAGAGGACAAGAAAAGACCAGGACAAATCAGGAGTAGCAACCGATGAGCTCAGGCAGGGTGGTTTCCTGATGTTGACTTTGACTCCCTTTGTCACTTACGTTCCTTGTCTCTTGCGAAGGGCCTGTTGGCCAGTCCTGGCAGCTCATGACTTCCATGCCTCACGTGGCCTTGGGTGGGGAACTGTCCGGTGGCAGCAGCAGAGCCTGTTGCTCGAGCACTCATCTCTCCTTTGTACCACTGACCACTCTGCGGTAAATGAGATATCAGTCAGTTCCTCTCCATTGCACATTGACATTGTGGTAGAACGTGGTAGAACATGAGGTGGCAGAACAAGTCTAGTCTAGTCTAGTTTAGTTTATTGTCACGTGTATCGAAGTACAGTGAAAATCTTTTTGTTGCGTGCAAACCAGTCAGCGGAAAGACTATACGTGATTAAAATTAAGCCGTCCACAGTGTACAGATACAGGATAAAGGGAATAACGTTTAGTGCAAGATAAAGTCTAGTGAAGTCTGATTAAAGATAATCTGAAGATCTACAATGAGGTAGATAGTAGCTCAGGACCGCTCTCTAGTAATTGATAGGATAGTTCAGTTGCCTGATTACAGCTGGGAAGGAACTGTCCCTGAATCTGGAGGTGTGCGTTTTCACACTTCTGAACCTCTTGCCTGATGGGAGAGGGGTGAAGACTGGAGAGGGGTGAGACTTGTCCTTGATTATGCTGGTGGCCTACGTGAAGTGTAGATGGAGTCAATGGAAGTGAGGTTGGTTTGTATTATGATTTGGGCTGCGTCCATAATTCTCTGCAAAGTCTTACCAATTATGGTATGTGGGTGTTCTGCTGCATGGGCTGAATCTAATATGAAACAAAGGGAAGTCATTCTGCTCCTCCATGATGGGAGGGGGAGGGGCTGTATCTTCCAAATTGGAGCAAGAGATAGATAGAGATAGCACAGCGGGCAAATTGGAAAACATAGCTTGCACAAACGTTGGAGCAACCAAACTTTTATAGCAGTAAAAAAAGACACAAAGTGCTGGAGTAACTCAGCGGGTCAGGCGGCATCTCTGGGGATCATGGAAAGGTGATGTCTTGGCTCAAGACCCTTCTTCAGACTGATTGTAGTTGGGCAGGGATAGAGCTGGCCAGTAATAGGTGGACACAGGCGAGGGGGCAGATTGTTGGACAAAGGCCAGAGATAAGAAGAGATGGGTGTGAACCCACAAAGGATAAAGAGTTGCAAATTATTAACCTCAGGGGTAGAATAGTTGTTGATTGTGTATCAATAGCAAACAGTGCAGGTTGGCAGCAGGAGATTCCCACCTCGCTACACTCAGTCTGAGGAAGGGTCTCGACCCCAAACATCGCCTGTCCATGTTCTCCAGGGATGCTGTCTGATCCACTGAGTTGCTCCAGCACTTTGTGTCTTTCGTTGGTATAAACCAGCATCTGCAGTTCCTTGTTGGTACATTTAATCACAGCCTTGATTCATAGCAATAAATGCACAAACCTAAAGCTTCTGTTTATTTTACATGGATAGGATAGGTTTAGAGGAATAAGGACCAAACATATTCATGTGTAGGATGTTGATGTGAATGTGTGATTACATAGAACTAGTGTGAATGGGTGATGGATGGTCGGCGTGGACATGATGGGCCTGTTTCCATGTTGTATCACTACAAGACACTGTAACTATGACAACTACCCACAGGCCAACTCGAGCACTGGATCCCCTGGGAGAATGGGGATTTACACAAACCGTATCGCCAGAAAAATTCCGTATCTTTAGAAAATCACTGAGATAGGGCACCACAGTGTCGAAGTGGTAGAGTTGCTGCCTCACAGTGCCAGAGACCTGGGTTTGATCCTTACTGTGGGTGCTGTCTGTACGGAGTTTGTATGTTCTCTATTTGACCACGTTGGTTTTTCCGGGTGCTCCGGTTTCCTCCCACATTCCAAAGATGTGCAGGTTTGTGGGATAATTGGCTTCTGTAAATTGTCCCGAGTGTGTAGGATAGACCTAATGCACAGCGTGATCGCTGCTCAGTATGGACTCAGTGGGCCGAAGAGCCTATTTCCACTCTGTATCACCAAACTAAAGTAAGATGATACAAATCTATTATGACTACAGCAACATGGTTTGCAAGGAACAGTCTCAGAAATGTTTAATCTTTTGGCTTTACTTTTGTACAGTGTCACTCACCGGGCTTTTGTCAGTCTGGCTCGGTATATCTTCTAGATTTATTGGAACGAGCATATTGGAAGGCACAAACCCAACTTCATCAAACTTGCTCTTCAGCTTCCACCATTGCTTGTTTTCCTCCACCACCTACAAGGAGAGAATGGAGTTATGATTTGTTCCACTGACTTCAGCTAACCAGCTCCCATCCATTGACTTCTTCTTCTTCTTCTTGCGTATGGCGGGCACAGCCTGAAGTTGTGGGATAACTTGGTCCATTTGATCTTATTTGATTGTGCATGCCAGGTTGATTGCATTCCTTGAAACACGTGAAGGTTGCAATCTCCCACCCTATCCATTGACTCCATCTACACTTCACGCTGCCTCAGCAAGGCCACCAGCATAATCAAGGGCCAGTCTCACCCCAGACATTTCCTCTTCTCCCCTCTCTCATCACTGTTAAAATGCACACCTCCAACTTCAGGGACAATTTCTTCCCAGCTGTTATCAGGCAACTGAACCATCCTATAACCAACTGAACCATCCTATAACCAACTGAACCATCCTATGACCAACTGGAGAGCAGTCCTGACCTCCCATCTACCTTATTGGACACCTTTGAACTATTTTTAATTGGACTTTACTAGACTTTATCCTGCACTGAACTTGTCTATCTAAAGTTCAGGAAAGTCCGATTAAAGATAGTCCGAGGGTCTCCAATGGGGTAGATTGTAGATCAGGACTGCTTTCTAGTTGGTGATAAGATGGTACAAATACCTGATAACAGCTGGGAAGAAACTGTCCCTGAATCTGGAAGTGTGCGTTTTCATACTTCTGTACCTCTTGCCTATACATGATTACGATCAAGCTGTCCACAGTGTACAGATATGGGATGAAGGGTATAACATTTATTGCAAGATAAAGTCCAGTAAAGTCTAATTAAAGCTCATTCAAAGGTGTACAATGAGGATGATGGGAGGTCAGGACCGGTCTCTAGTTGGTGATAGGATGGTTCAGTTGCCTGATAACAGCTGGGAAGAAACTGTCCCTGAATCTGGAGGTGTGCGTTTTCACACTTCTGTTCCTCTTGCCTGATGGGAGCGAGGAGAAGAGGGTGTGACCGGGGTGAGACTGGTCCTTGATTATGCTGGTTAAATTTTGATTAAACACACCAGGTACATACATCAGAAAGTAACAGATTAAAAATGGATTCTCACCTCCAGTATATCATCCTTTAAGACAGAGATTTCATTGGCATTCCTTGCCACAAAGTCATACACTATTTTAACATATTTCTTCGGAGGGGAAGTCCTTGCGCCTCATAATTTCTAACGGAGGAAAAAAACAACAACAATTCCGACCATCGCGTATGATTGTCAAATTGTAAGGGCATTGCAGTCATTATAGAAACAAGGAATTGACAGGGTACAATATTGGAGATTTTTTTCCCCATTGAATACAGAGAGTGGTGAGTCCTGTGGAATTCTCTGCCTCAGAGGGCGGTGGAGGCAGGTTCTCTGGATGCTTTCAAGAGAGAGCTAGATAGGGCTCTTAAAAATAGGGCATATGGGGGAGAAGGCAGGAACGGGGTACTGATTGGGGATGATCAGCCATGATCAAATTGAATGGCGGTGCTGGCTCGAAGGGCCAAATGGCCTACTCCTGCACCTATTGTCTATTGTCTATAATAACAGAAATCAGTTGTTGGTTTCATCTCTTATTCTGCCTAATATGATTTTTAATTGCAATGATAGACTATACGAGAATGTTGCCAGGACTCGAGGACCTGGGCTGTAGGGAGAGATTGGGCAGGCTGGGACTTTATTCCTTGGTGCAGGAGAATTAGGGGTGATCTTATAGAGATGTACACGATTCTGAGGGGAATAGATCGGGTAAATTCACAGTCGTTTACCGAGAGGGAGGGAATCGAGATCCAGAAGACATAGGTTTAAGGTGAGGGGGAGAAAGATTTTATGGGGACCTGAAGAGCAACTTTTTTACACAAAGGGTGGTGGGTGTATGGAATGAGCCGCTGGAGAAGGTAGTTGAGGCAGGTACTGTCACAACGTTTAAGAAACATTTAGACAGGTACATGGATCAACTGGGTCGTAAAATGTTCCAAATAACTTTGGGGAAAGAAACCTCTCTTCCCTTATTTAAATTCAAATTTAATTTTACCATTTTGGTGCCTAACTTCAGTGTAACTGAATAACTTTGCAAAGTTTAAACATAAGTTCCTCAGGGATTCCCCAATTCAATTCAGTTTTTTATGTTCTTCTTTTAATCTAATTACCTTGCACATACTGTAGAACATAGAACAGTACAACCCAGGAACAGGCCCTTCGGCCCACAATGTCTGTGCTGAATATGATGCCAATATAAACCATTCTCCTCTGCCTGCATGTGATCCATATCCCTCCATTCCCAGCATATCCCTATGCCAATATAAAAGCCTCTTCGTATCAGCCTCTACCACCTCTGGCAGTGTGTTCCAGGCATCCACTATACACTGTGTAAAAATACTTGCTCTGCACATTTCTTTTAAACTTTGCCCCCTCACCTTAAAGCTATGTCTAATCTTTGGCATTGCCATCCATCCAGGTCAAAAAGGTTCTGACTGTCTACCTTATCTATGTCTCTCATAATTTTAAGTGCTTATATCTATCAGATTTAACATGGCTCTTTTTTAGGTTTGACTTGTGAATTGAAAATTATCTTTAGACTTTAGCCCTTCGACCCAATGAGTCAGCGCTAACTTGTACACAAACATGATCCTACACCCTATGGACAATTTACAATTTTACTGAAGCCAATTAACCTACAAACCTGTACGTCTTTGGAGTGTGGCAGAAAACCGAAGCATCCAGAGAAAATCCACGTGGTCATAGGGAGAACGTACAAACTCCGTACAGACAGCATCCATTGTCAGGATCGAATCCAAGTCTCTGCCGCTCTATGGCAGTAACTCTACTGCTGTGCCACTGTGTCGTCTTGTGACTTCTAAATGTGCATCTCTATTACAATACCAGTTATATTAATGAGTTAAATAAAAATGCAAAATTACAATTAATAAGTAACAATTTACTACTTAAGTAAACTATCTGAATCTTTACCTATCACTTTCAGTTCCACACCACCATGTTTTGACTATAACGAGCATGAAATTGTATCAGATTCGTACTCAAATGCAGCTAGCATATTAGCTTCACTGTGTTTTCAGATTTATCATTAGCCTAGCATTGCAGGAAGGATGTGGGGGCTTTGGAGAGGGCGCAGAGGAAGTTCACCAGAATGCTGCCTGGAATAGAAGGTATTAGCTGTCGGAGAGATGGACAAACATGGGTTGTCTTCTCTGGAGCGTCAGAGGCTGAGGGGAGACCTGATAGAAGTATGTAATATTATGAGAGGCACAGATAGGGTAGACAATTAAAACCTTATTTCCCGGGTGGAAATGTCATAGACTAGAGGGCATAGCTTTAAGGTGAGAGGGACAAAGTTTAAAGGACATGTGCGGGGCAAGTTTTTTACCTAGTGAGTGTTGGGTGGCTGGAACGTGCTGCCAGGGGTGGTGGTGGGGGCAGAAATGATAGTGCATTTAAGAGGCATTTAGATAGGCTCATGAATGTACAGGGAATGGAGGGATATGGATCACGTGCAGGCAGAGGAGATGGTTTAACTTGGCACCATGTTGGGCATGGGCATTGTGGGCTGTAGGACCTGTTCCTGTGCAGTACTGTTCTACATTCTATGTTCTAAGACAGCAGCTGAACTTAATCTTATCCCAGACAAAATGTGTAGGAAGGAACTGCAGATGCTGGTTTAAACCAAAGATAGACACAACATACTGGAGTAACTCAGCGGGACAGGCAGCATCTCTGGAGAGAAGGAATGGGTGACGTTTCGGGGCGAGACCCTTCTTCAGACTTCTTCAGACTTCAGTCTGAAGAAGGGTCTCGACCCGAAACGTCACCCATTCCTTCTCTCCAGAGATGCTGCCTGTCCTGCTGTTATTCCACCATTTTGCATCTTTCATCTTTGATTCCACCTTGATTCCTACATTCAACACCCATCCCAGAGCAGCGATCAGGAATGCAGAGCGATATTCCTTCCCATATCCCATACTCACCGAGCTAAGCTCGCTCCGCACAGACCTTATGGACATAGCAACTGCTACTCAACGACAATCCATTTATCACATCAAAAGTATATATTAAACTACTAAAAAAACGACACAGCGACAATCATCTTAAAACTACATCGGAATCAGCATGTTCAATAGGTTAATCTTTCATTAACTGGTCGTTTCACAAGTATTGCAGAGCTGTGGAAAACTGACGCTTAGAGCAGGGAACATCACCTGCAAAGCTCTGTTAGTAAATGCTGCTAATTTATGTAAACCCAGCCACCACCAGACATACTGTGAATTATAAGCACGTACGTTCTAATAAAGCACACACGTCAATGGCGTAGGAGAACGTAAACTGACAAAGAAAGAGTTCAAGCCACAGACTTCAGTCAATTTGAGAGCATTTCCCCCCCTCCACCTGTATCCACCTATCACAACCCAAAACGTCACCTATCCATGTTCTCCAGAGATGCTGCCTCACCAGCTGAGTTACTCCAGCACTTTGTGTTCACCTATCACTTGCCAGGCTTTGTCCCGCTCCCACCTCTCTTTTCCAGCTTTCTCCCCCTTACTGCAATCAGTCTGAAGAAGGGTCCCGACCTGAAGTGTCGACTGTCCATGTCCTCCAGAGATGTCGCCTGACCCGCTTAGTTACCCCAGCACTTTGTGTTCTATGCACAATTCCAGCATCTGCAGTTCCTTGTGTCTCAAAAACTTACAATCATCACTGATCTTGTATTTTGAAACCATAAGAGTTTTGATGTCAACTGTGCTTCGAGATAGCAGTCAATGATGGGAAGAAACACAAATGGCGTAATAAGTAGGGTCCCCACCTAAAATGTCGCCTGTCCATTCCCTCCACAGATGCTGCCTGGCCCGCTGAGTTCCTCCAGCACTTTATGCTTTACTTTTGCTCGTCATAGTCATAGAGTGATACAGCATGGAAACAAGCCCTTTGGCCCAACTTGCCCACACCGGCCAACATGTCCCAGCTACACTAGTCCCACCTGCCTGCGTTTGTCCATATCCCTCCGAACCTGTCCTATCCATGTACCTGTCTAACTGTTTCATAAATGTTGGGATAGTCCCAGCATCAACTGCCTCCTCTGGCAGCTCGTTCCATACACCCACCATCCATGTGTGAAAAAGTTACCCCTCAGATTCCTATTAAATCTTTTCCCCTTCATCTTAAACCTATATCATCTGGTCATCGATTCCCTACTCTGCGAAGAGACTCTGGGCACCTTCCCAAACTATTCCTCTCATGATTTGATACACCTCGATAAGATCACCCCTCATCCTCCTGCGCTCCAAGGAATAAAGACCCAGCTTACCCAACCTCTCCCTATATCATCTCAGACCCTCTAGTCCTGGCAACATCATCGTAAATCCTCTCTGTACGCTTTCCAGCTTGGAAGTGTGCCCATTTGCCTGGTGGAACTAGTTGTGTTCCTTAATAAAAGAGCATCTTAGTTGAAACAAAATGATCCATTTTCAGTTGACAAATTCTCAACACATAACTGCTGTCAGCTTAGTAATATTTTAATATTTTAATTCTTGAGGGACTATGAGTTTGTCCTAATCATTGGACTGGTCCAGGACTTTTCTCGCCTCCGGCTCTTCACCCCCCCCCCGCCCCATTACTTTCAGTCTGAAGATGGGTCCCAACCTGAAACATCACCCATCCTTTTTCTCCAGAGAAGCTACCTGACCCGCTGGGCTACTCCAACACTTTGTGTCTATCGATTCATGGCCAATCTACTCATCCGCTAACCACTAGGTGGCAGGACTGAGTTGGGGCAGCTCTCTGTCTCGAGCGTGGACTTTGAAATTCTAGTTGAAAGTATAATGCATAATGTAGGATGTTGTTGAAAATTCATCATGTATTACTTATGGGGTGGTTTTCAAAGCCCACGGTTTACCTTTTGATTCCTCTGTGCACAGAGAAAGCTGACTCACAACGGTCACAGTATCACACAATACAACAGCATGAAGAAGGGTTTCGACCCGAAACGTTGCCTATTTCCTTCGCTCCATAGATGCTGCCTCACCCGCTGAGTTTCTCCAGCATTTTTGTCTACTTTCATATGAAAATTGAATTCCTCAATTTTAAGCAATACCTCCCATCCCCTCTCTCTTTCCTAAGCCCCCTCCCTCACCCCAATGCACACCCATTCCTCCCATCAACCTGCCCCCTCTTTCCTCTCCCCCCTGCCCTTCTATCCATATCCCTTCCACAGGCTCAACATTTCATTCCTCCTCTCTCATAATCTGACACCCTTTACATCACTCTACTCATCTGCCAATTGACCGCCCCCCCCCCCCCCCGTATCCACCGATCACTTGCCTGGCCTCGTCTTGCCCTCTGTTCCCTTCATGTCCATGTCCCTCTCTCTTAAACGCCACTATCGTATCTGCAACACGTTCGAAGCAACCACAGCCCTCTGTGTACAAAAACCTGCCCCACACAACTCCTTTAAATCTTGCCCCTCTCACCTTAAAGTGATGCCCTCTAGTATTTGATGTTTCCACCCTGGGATGGAAAACATGGTTGCAAATATTCACCTGAGTTCTTCGTATTCAGAAACAAACGGAGTCAAAAACTAGTCGCAAAATAAGACACAAAGTGCTGGAGTAACTCAGTGGGTCAGGCAGCATCCCTGGAGATCATGGATAGGTGATGTTTCGGGTTGGAACCCTTCTTCAGACTGATTGTGGGTTGGGGGGTGGGAGGGGGTGGGGGGGAGAGAAAGCTGGGAGAGAGGTGTGACAGGACAAATTCTGGAGAGTGACAGGCTGAAACAAGTAACTGCAGATGCTGATTTACCAAGGAAAGGCTGAAAGTACTGGAGTAACTCAGTGGGTCAGGCAGCATCCCTGCAGAACATGGATAGGTGATGTTTCGGGTCTGGACCCTTCTTCAGACTGATTGAAGGGTCCCGACCCGAAACGCCACCTATCCATGGTCTCCAGGGCTGCTGCCTGACCCACTGAGTTACTCAAGCATTGTGTGTCTTTCCTGTTGAGTGATAGGTGGATAGAGGCGAGGGTTTTTTTTGATAGACAGATGGTTGATAGGCAGATTATATCGGACATCTAAATGTAATCAAGCTGAGAAATTCGTCATTTGGAACAAGTAAATAAGTCCACTGAAAAATAAATGTTGTCAGGCTGCAAAGCTGTGATACAGGATAATGGCGCACAAAGCCTTCATTGACAGCACTGCTGTGGTATTTTAATGCAGAGAAGCTCCCTTTATAGACACACCCAGCAGAGGGAGAGAGAATGCACACTGTACCAGTTCTCCACAGCAAAGCAATACCAGTTACCTATCCACATGCCGACAAACACTCTGCTTAAAAGCATCCACTGCAATATTCTGGTCACCAATCTGGCCTCTCTTGAAAGATGTGTTACCGAATTCATACCCATTTGGAGGAGGGAAGGATGGTGCCATTGATTGCTGCAAGACAAAAGGAATAGAATCATGTATTGGTTTTGGTTCAGCTTTAGGTATATTATTGTTACTTTTACCAAGGTATAGTCATAAACTTTGTTTTGCATGCAATCCAAACAGATCATATCAAGGACCAGTCTCACCATGGTCACATCCTCTTCAGTCACTGAAAGTAAGCCTACAAGCACAGCAGGCAGTGAAGAAAGCTAATGGCATGTTGGTCTTCATAACAAGAGGAGTTGAGTATAGGAGCAAAGAGGTCCTTCTGCAGTTGTACAGAGCCCTAGTGAGACCACACCTGGAGTATTGTGTGCAGTTTTGGTCTCCAAATTTGAGGAAGGACATTCTTGCTATTGAGGGAGTGCAGCATAGGTTCACAAGGTTAATTCCCGGGTTGGCTGGCCTGTCATATGTTGAAAGAATAGAGCGACTGGGCTTCTATACGCTGGAATTTGGAAGGGTGAGAGGGGATCTTATTGAAACATATAAGATTACAAAGGGTTTGGACACGCTAGAGGGAGGAAACATGTTCCCGATGTTGGGGGAGTCCAGAACCAGGGGCCGCAGTTTAAGAATAAGGGGTAAGCCATTTAGGACAGAGATGAGGAAAACATTTTCACCCAGAGAGTTGTGAATCTGTGGAATTCTCTGCCTCAGCAGGCAGTGGAGGCCGATTCTCTGGATGCTTTCAAGAGACAGTTAGATAGGGCTCTTAAAGATAGCGGAGTCAAGGGATATGGGGAGAAGGCAGGAACGGGGATACTGATTGTGGATGATCAGCCATGATCACAGTGAATGGCTGTGCTGGCTCGAAGGGCCGAATGGTCTACTCCTGAACCTATTGTCTATTGTCCCCTCTTCCACAACGATGAGAAGGCCTACCTGGAGGAGGTGGCTGACCCGGCACTCTGGTGTCAGGACAACAGCCTCCTCTTGAAGGTCACTAAAACTAAGGAGCTGATTGTGGAATTTAGAAGGGCACAACAACCAAGGACGTACATGTCACTGGGGATTAATGGGGCTACTGTGGATAGGGTGAGTAGCTTTAAATACCTGGGAGTCCACATCACAGAGGATCTGACATGGACAACACACACTGCCGCACTGGTGAGAAACGCAAGGCAGCGCCTTTACCACCTCTGGCAGCTGAGGAAATTCAGAGTCTCTCTGAGGATCCTTCAATCCTTCTACTCTGGTGCAGTAGAGAGTATCCTGACCGGAAACATCGCGATCTGGTTTGGCAACAACTCTGCCCAGGACAGGAAGGCTCTGCAGAGAGTAGTGCGTTCGGCTGAACGCACCATGGGAGCTACACTCTCCCCCCGCCCCCCTGCAGGACCTGTACACCAGGAGGCGCAGATCCAGAGCCAGCAAGATCATGAAGGACCCCTACCACCCCAGCAACGGACTGTTCAAGCTGCTACGGTCAGGCAAGCGCCTCCGCTGTCACGCTGCGAAAACAGAGAGGAGGAGACGGAGTTTCTTCCCACAGGCCATCAGGACTGTAAACTCTGATCTCACCGGTGCGTAATTACTGTTGTGTCTTTTTTTTAATGTAAATACTGGTTCTGTTCTGTTCTGTTGTTTTGCACATTCCCGCAGGCATTGCCACTTTCATTTCACTGTACATCTTGTATGTGTATATGACAAATAAAGTTGACTTGACTTGACATCAGGAAAAGGTATAGAAGTGTAAAAACGCAAACCTCCAGATTCAGGGACAGTTTCTTCACAGCTGTTATCAGGCAACTGAACCATCGTATCAACAACTAGAGAGCGGTCCCGAGCTACCATCTACTTCTGGAGACCCTCGTGCAATCTTTAATCGGATATTATTGGATTTATCTTGCACTAAACATTATTCCCTTTATCCTGTGTCTGTACATTGTGGATGACTCATTTGTAATCATGTATAGTCTTTCTGCCGACTGGTTAGCACATAACAAAAAAGCTTTTCACTGAACCTCGGTATATGTGACAATAAACTAAACTAATACATAAATACAATCAGTTCAAACTCAAGTACAATAAGCAGAGCAATGAGGAATATACAGAGTGCAAATATGACGTTCAGCACAAAGTCCAATGTCCTCCTTGGGGTAGAGGTGACTCAGACAGTACCCTAGCTTATGGAAGGACCGTTCAGAAGTCTGATAACTGAAGGAAAGAAGCTGTTCCTGAGTCTGGTGGTGTGTGCTTTCGAGGTTCTGTACCTTCAGCCAGACGGGAGCTGGGAGAAGAAGAAATGAATGGGTGGGACAGGTCTTTCATTATGTTGGCTCTTGCTTGATGGAATTGCCCATTGCGTTATCACAGATTTGTGGGCTGAAGTAATGATTCAGTGATACTGTATCGACACATGTACCTAGGTACGTGAAATTATTTGTTTTTGCATGCAAATCACAAAGTATGCAAAGAGTTGCCATGTATCTGAAGATGACAAAGTTACAAAAGCGCTGATTAGAGTCACGATGGTCCCTCCATGTTCTTGGTGTCCCCCCCTCCCCCCCACTGCCACTGAATCCCTCCTTGTTCTCGTGCACCCCCCCCTTTCCGGGTCCGTCCTTGTTCTCAGTGGGCCCGGCCCCCGCATCTGTAAAAGGCTGCAGGTTATACAAAGAATTAGCCTGGAGAGCAATCTCACCTCCACAGAAGATTTCCTCATCTCCTCCTGTCTGCGCTGACCATCCATCTCTGTCCCGTGAGGTGCATCCAGCTCCCAGGGAACTCCCCGGAAATTCTCCAGAGGCGGCTCCCAGCCATTCCTAAACTTTGGCACGTACGGGGGAACGTGGATGTCTCTTGGCCAGTCAGCCCTGAATGAACAAGAAACACAATTGGTGATGGCTGACCCTAAGCAGGTAGCATAGCTGAAGACAGACACAAAAGGCTGGAACAACTCAGCGGTTCAGGCAGCATCTCTGGAGAAAGGGAATAGGTGGTTTTGGGTCGAGGCCCTTCTTTAGGCCCTTCTTCAAGTGACGTCTCAACCCGAAACGTCAATAATTCCTTTTCTCCAGAGATGCTGCCTGAGCCGCTGAGTCACTCCAGCATTTTGTGTCTATCTTTGGTTTAAGCCAGCATCTGCAGTTCCTCCCTACACACAGGTAGCATAGCTGCCTTTAAATGACATACTTGCCTTTAAATGAACTACCATCTTATATCCCCATCAATGGAAGTAATAACAGTCCCAATGACAGATGTGGCACTGTCAACATATAACAGAAACACAAGGGTCTGCAGAGGCTGGAATCTTGCATAGAACACAATGTCAGCGGGTCAAGCAGCAGCCATGGGGAAGAAGGTACAGGAGCCTGAAAACTAATGTCCAGGTTCAGGAGCTGCTACTTCCCTACTTATTTCCCATTATTTATATATATATATAGCCGTTATTTATATATATATATATATATATATATATATATATATATATATATATATATATATACAAATAACAGACAAATAAAAACCAGGCAAATAAATTAACAATAATAGTGCAATGTCACAAATAGCGCCCACAGTTTTAAACGGTGGGCATTATTTGTAACTTTGTACTTTTATTGTTTATTTATTTGCCGGTTTTAAAAACATATATACACACATTAACACATATATGTGCACACATACATACATAAATACTGGACTTTTGTGTTGATGTTTCCTATGAGTTTTACAGAGTGTTATGTTTACATATTGTTGTGCTGTTGTAAGTAAGAATGTCATTGTTCTATTTTGGGACATATGACAATAAAACACTTCACACTTGACTTGACTCTGGAGGGAATGAACAGGCGACACTTCGGGTCGGGACCCTTCTTCTTTGAGTTTAGTAGGGGGGAGAAAGCTAGAAAAGTGGCGGGGTGGGCAGGACAAAGCCTAGCGAGTGATAGGTGCAAAAAGGACACAAAGTGTTGGGTATGGTGGAGAGAGTGGAGTGGGGCGATTATTAGAAGTTACCTACAATTGGAGAATTAGTGATAGGTGGATAAAGGTGAGGAGGGTCTGATGTGCAGATGGGTGGGAAAAGGCCAGCGATGAAATGGTGACAAAAGGGTATCAGATAAGGAGAGAAGATGAGTGAAATGTAAAGCTGGGATAATGCTGGAAGGTGGTGGGGAGAGAAGGAGGGTGGAAGATCGGGAGAACTGGGTACTCAGCAGGGTGGGAGGCACCAAAAAGAAGAGGGTGTTGGGTTTGGGAAAGAACGGGAGTGCTGGCTAAAATTGGAGAATTCAATGTTTATCCTGCCAGGTTGTAAGCTACCCAAGTGGAATATGAGGTGCAGCTCCACCAGTTTGCGTGTGGCCTCACCCTGGCAATGGAGGAAGCCCAGGACAGAAAGGTCAGTGTGGGAATGGGAAGGGGAGATAAAATGGTTAATTTGAAAGATACAAAGCTGAATGCACTCTGTGTTATTCTGCAAATAAACATGGAAAAATAAGCTTGAATATATTTGGTATTTATTTAGGATTTATTTCTTATGCCACTGTCATATCTGCCTCCACCACCACCCCCAGAAGCACGTTCCAGGCACTCACCACCGTCTGTGTAAAAACCTTTGCCCTGCACGTCTCCTTGAAACTTTGCCTCTCTCACCTTAAAGCTGTGGCCTGCAGTAGTTGATATTTCCATGCTACAGGGGACCCTCCACACAATAAACTCCACAGTTAGATGAGATACGAGGAACTGCAGATGCTAGTTTAGTAGAAAAGACACAAAGTGCCGGAGTAACTCCACGGGTCAGGTGGTAGCATCTGTGGAGAGCATGGGAGAGGTGACGTTTCCGGTCGGGACACCTTCTTCAGACTGACACCTACGACCATTATTGACAAGACAGACAAGAGTCTCTCTCTTGTCGCGAGCTTCCTGCAAAAACAATGGCATCTTTGCTCACCTCGATCGGGTCCACGCCTCTCCCAATGCCTCCCACAGCGAAATTTCTTTCGGAGTTAGGTGGCCGCGTAGAAAATCTGTCGCGTCCTTGGAAAGCAGAGGGCTCGCGATGCTTCTCGCTATTTCCGGCCCTCCGGTGCTGTTAACCACCTGTTCCCCCAAACAAATCACAACAAGGTCCACGTGTGAAACAGGTGAGAACCCTTTTGTGGCATATACGTACATTGGGAGCAGTTTTGGGCCCCATACTTGAGGAGGTGATGTGCCGGCATTGGAGAGGGTCCAGAGGAGGTGAACGAGAATGATCCCGGGGATGATTGGGTTAATATGTAAGGAGTGTTTGACAGCCCTGGGCCCGTACTCACTGGAGTTTAGAGGGTGGATCTCATTGAAACCTACCAAATAATCAAAGACCAAGATAAGGTGGCGAGGATGTTTCCACCAGTGGGAGAGTCTAGAACCAAATAGCACAGCCTCAGAATAAAAGGACATAACTTTAGAATGGAGATCATTGGGTACTTTTAAAGTGGAGATGGGACAGGTTCTGGATTAGTAAGGGTGTTAAAGGTTACAGGGAGAAGGCAAGAGAATGGAGTTGAGAGGGAAACATAGTTCAGCCATAATTGAATGGCGGAGTAGGCTTGATGGACTGAATGGCCTAATTCTACTATTTCTTGTCTGGTCTAATGATTTATTTCTGAGGCAGAGTGTAAGGGGCAGATGTGGACAGGAGATCTTGTTGGTTCAGTACAGCCGCTGCTTCACAGCTCCAGAGACCCGGGTTCGATCCTGACCTCGGGTGCTTTTCTGAGTGTGGAGTTTGCACATATTCCTTGTGACCACGTGGGTTTCCTCCCACAACCCAAAGACGTGCGGGTTTGTAGGTTAATTGGCCATCTGCAAATTGTCCCCAGTGTGTAGGGAGTGGATGTGAATGTGGGATAACATAGAGCTAGCTTGGACGGGTGATCGATGGTCGGTGTGGACTCAGTGGGCCAAAGGGCCTGTTTCCGTGCTGTATCTTCTAATCAATCAATCAACCCTGCCTCTCCCAATCCCAACTTCTTTACAAATCTAGAGTTGAGCAGCAAAAGTTATGATTTTTTTAAAGTCATTTGAACAGGATGGGAAGGGTTTAGAAGGCTACCGGCCAAAGGCAGGAAAATGGGACCAGCCAGAAATCCAAGATTGAAGATTCAAGAGACATTTATTTATCACATGCATCAATTGGTACAGTGAAATGTGTGGTCACCATACAGCCATACGAAGAACACGATAGTCTTTAACATAAACATCCCCACACAGTGGAATCAAAGTTTCCTACTGTGAGGGAAGGCCCAAAGTTCAGTCATCCTCCCCTTTGATGTTCTACAACATGCCTACTTCTGTTTGAAAGTGAGAGGAAATTTGAAATCAGATTATTTTTGGTGGAGACTTGTGTTGGAGACTTGTGCTTCAACTGATCTAAAACCCAGTTGGTCTGGAAAATGGCAATAAAACAGTAGAGATACATGCAAACTAACCTCATCTGATATTTTACATCAAGAATTTGAATTGAAGAAGGCTTTCGGGCAAGTATATTTTCCAACATCTCTCGGAGAGTTCCGAATGATTACCAGCCCTCTCATTACTCTTCCCACCACCACCACCACCACCACCACCTGCATCCCTGCTCCCCACACCATTGAAGGCTGCTCAATATTTGCAATGAAGAGCTTACCACTTCAAGTGGTCCAAACAGGAAATGAAGCAACTCCACTGCATTTGGATTTTGGATGTGCCTCTTCAGCTTGGCCTGTAACAAGAAGAGGAACAGAAGCAATCAGCGTCTGAAAATACGAATAAAGCGCACAAGCTCGATATTACAGTTGAATTCAGTTTAGTTTGTCACGTGTACCGTGGTACTGTTAAATCTACATTCGATTTAAACCAGCATTTACAGTTCCTTCCGACATACAATACAGCACAGGAGCAGGCCCTTCAGCCCACAATGTCCATGCCGAACATGACGCCAAGTTAAACTAGTCTGCCTGAATATGATCCATATCTCTCCATTCCCTGTATATCAAAGTAGCTATCTAAAAGCTGCTTCAACGCCACTCTCATATCTGCCTCCACCACCACCCCTGACTGCATTCAATGTTATTCCCTGTATCCTGTATCTGTGCACTGTGTGCAGCTTGATTGTAATCTTGTATAGTCTTTCTGCTGATTTGATAGCATGCAACAAAAAAGCTTTTCACTGTACCTCAGTAAACGTGACAAAAAACTAAGTTAAACTAAACTCAACAAAACTAAAACATAACTAAACTAATTGCCCCCCCCACATCTCTGCTACATGTGGTCCCTCTCCATAAAGCTATGCACTCTAGTCTTTAACATTTCCATGCTGGAGAAAAAAGGTTCTGACTGTCCACCCTATCCATGCCTTTCAGAATTGTATATACTTCCTATCGAATAATGAAAGGCCTGGATAGAGTGGATGTGGAGAGGATGTTTCCACTAGTCTTGGACCAGAAGCCATAGCCTCAGAATAAAATGATGTACATTTAGAAAGGAGATGAGGAGGAATTTATTTAGTCAGAGGGTAGTGAATCTGTGGAATTCATTGCCACAGACGGCTATGGAGGCCAAGTCAATGGATATTTTTAAGGCGCAGATTGACAGATTCTTGATTAGTACGGGCATTAGGGGTTATGGGGAGAAGGCAGGAGAATGGGGTTGAGAGGGAAAGATGGATAAGCCAAGATTGAATGGCGGAGTAGACTTGATGAGCCGTATGGTCTAATCCTGCTCCTAGAACCTATGAATTTATCAGATATTTAAGAAGGACCACAAGGGCAACATTTTCATTCAGAGGTTAGTCCATATCTGGAATGAGATACCAAATGAAGCAGATAGAGTCCTGACTTTTAAAGAAAGTCAGATATTTAGACATATAAGGTTGGAAGGGTTTAGAAGGCTATGGGCCAAATGCAGACAAATGGGACTAGCCCAATATGCCAACTTTGCCAGCATGGATTCGGTGGGCCGAAGGGGCTGTTTCCATTCTGTACAACTCAATTACAAGGTCTGGCATAGTTGGAAGATTGAATATACCGGGGAACACAAAGTGTTTATGATTTAAAGCACTCCAAGGGTAAATTACACATTATCTAACGTGCTAAAAGTTGAACCTTCCTCAAAACTGTCTCAAATCTTCCAGGTGAGTTCTTACCAGCAAATTCAAGGTCAGCTTGATCTTTTGGAAACAGTCGGTGAATTCTCCTGGTAATGGAGGCTTTGCTCTCAGGGTGAGCATGCCCTCTGTGCAATGGATGGAGACAGAGAGAGAACATTTCATAACAAAGTCCATTAACTACAATATGAACATTGAATGCTCCAATTTTGAGTTGCAGCCTCATTCCCCTCTCTTTCCGATGCAACCCTCCCCCCTGCATTTCTCCCATAGCCCCACCCCTCATTCCCTCCCCATCCACCCCACCATCCCCATTCCATCTATATCCCTCCCTCTGGAGTTAGTTTGTAATTTACCCTTGGAACAACCACTGGGTGGCGCCAGCACTGGCTGCCTCGCCAACAGTCTATCTGTCCTTTCCTTCTTTGTGTTTTAATTGTATGTGTTAAATATATATTTTTTAGTGTTCTTTAGCTTATTTTATGTGAGGGGTGGGGGGTGTGGAAACTTTTTCTAATCTCTTACCTTGACGGAGATGCGATTTTTTTTCCGTATCGTATCTCTGTCCGCCCTGCGGCGTAACATCGCGGAGTTGGTGGCCTTTGCTGGAGACCAATTTTGAGAGCTCCACCGTGGTCGCCTGCGGACTAACCATCGCGGAGCTCGCAATCCCTTTGCCAGGGGTCGACCTCGGAGCTCCAATCGTGGGTGCTTGTAGAATTAACCACGGAGCCTGCGGTCTCTGGTCAGAGACCGATCTCGGGAACTCCAAGCCATGGGAGTTTCAACCGCCCCGACGCGGGAGTTTCAATCGCCCCAATAGGGGGGTTTTGACCACAGGCTGCGGGAGCTTCGATCGCCCCGACGGATGGTTCAACTGCCCCGACCGCGGGAGAATAAAGAGGAAGAAGCTTGGACTTTTTTGCCTTCCATCACAGTGAGGAATGTGGGGAATCCACTGTGGTGGATGTTTATGTTAACTGTCATGTAGTTGCATTTTTATTCGTATGGCTGTATGGTAATTCGCATATCACTGTACCTTAATTTGTACATGTGACAATAAAAGACCTTTGAACCTTTGACTTCACATCTCTCGCCTCTTCTCACCTTATCCAACACCCTTTTGTCTCCTTTTCACCTCTAGCCTTTGACCACCCATCTTCCAATCAGATCCTCCCCCTCTCTCACCTTTATTCACCTATCACTTGCCAGGCTTTGTCCCGCCCCCACCTCTCTTTTCTAGTTTTCTTTCCACTGCTGCAATCCGACTGAACAAGGGTCCCGTCCCAAAACGTCGCCTCCACAGATTCCCTCCACAGATGCTGCCCGACCCGCTGAGTTCTTCCAGCACTTTGAATTCTACACAAGATTCCAGCATCTGCAGTTCGTCATGTCTCCGATTTTATCTGAAGAAGGGTCCCGACCCGAAACGTCACCTATCCATGTACTCCAGAGATGCAGCCTGACACGCTGAGGTACTCCAGCACTTTGTGTATTTTTCTTAAATATGCCTGGTGTGCATCTTAGATATGGCACTGATAGCACAGACCAACACTGGTATGAAAGCAACTGCACACAGCTCCTTTCCACAGGAAATGCATTCACAGAATGCTTCTTATTTTGCGTGGTTGTAAAGTTGTAAGTAGCACCCTTTTATGTACAGCACAGTGGTAGAGTTGCTGCCTTACTGCTCCCGAGACCCAGGTTCAATCTTGAAAATAGGTGCTGTCTGTATGGAGTTTGCACGTTCTCCCTGTGACTACTTGGGTTTCCTCCGGGTGCTCCGGTTTCCTCCTGCATCCCAAAGACATGCAGATTGGCTTCTATAAAATTGTCCCTAATGTGTAGGATAGGATTGAACTAGTATACTGGTGATCGCTGGTCCGCGCGGACTCAGTGAGCCAAAGGGCGTGTTTCCACACTGTATCTCTAAACTAAATTAAAGCTGATGAAGTGCAAAGCAGTCGTGCAGAAAGAAGATGGGTTGTCAATCCCCAAACACGAGATGGGCAAATAAAGAGAAAAAACGGATAAAGCAAAGGTGATTGTAGAGGAAAAAACCAAGTCTTGGTTTTCTTACTTGCAGCAGCATAACAGGTCTGTAAACACAATGGTCAGAAAAGATTTAGAGGGATATGGACCAAATGCAGGCAAACCAGCCTAGCTTAGATGTGGCATCTTGGTCAGCATGGATAAGTTGGGTCGAAGGGCCTGTTTACGTGCTGTGTGCCTCTATGATTCCATGACTCATAGATATTATATAATAAACTAAAGTTCAACAAATTAATGACCCTAATACAAGTGCCAAGAAAAAGCCCCAAGACCTTAGTGCCACCAAAGACAGCCCATTGTTCATAGTTGAACTTAGTGTTGTGCAGTATTCAAGAGCTTGATGGTTGTTGGGAAGAAGCTGCTCTTGAACCTGGAGTTCACGGCAAGAAGGGAAAATGTGGGCGAAAAGAGAAAAAGAGTGAAGAGAGGGCAGCACAGTGGCGCAACGCTATAGTTGCTGGTTGTAATGCCAGAGACACAGGTTTGATCCTGACTACAGGTGCTGTCTGTATGGAGTTTGTAGATTCTCCCCGTGACCACGTGGGTTTTCTCCGGGTGCCCCAGTTTCCCCTCACATCCCAAAGACGTGCGGGTTTGTAGGTTAATTGGCTTCAGTAAAAATTGTAAATGGTCCCTAGTGTGCAGGATAGTGCTAGTGTACGGGGTGATCACTGGTTAGCACAAACTCGGTGGGCCGAAGGACCTGTTTGCATGCTGTATCTATAAAACCTAAAATGAATTGAAGAAGGCATTGGGGCAAGTATATTCTCCAATATCGATACAAATGACTAACTACTATTCCCACCACCACCACTATCCCCACTCCTTATTCCATCAAAGGTCGCTCATTAAAGAGCCTGTTTCTGCACTGTATCTCTAAAATCTCTAAAGTCTAAATCAGGGAAGGGGAAAAAAGGTGAAAGGTGCTTCCTACCAGCCGGTGCCCTTTTCTTATTCTTCTTGGATTTCTTCCGATGATTGAGTTGACGATAGGCCTCAGCAGCCTTCTGGAGCTTGGCTACAAAAAACTCAATGTCGTCCAGCGTGCAGTTTAGGATTTGCTGTGGAGGAAGAAACATTGCGAGGCTGGTTTGAGACTGCGGCGTGATTCATAACGTCGAGATGAATGACAATCATCTCCAGTGAAACCAGTTCACTTCCCAGGGATTCCCGAGTCATACGCACACGGAAACAAGCCCTTCGGCCCAACTCATCCATGCCCAGCAAGATGCCCCCATCTAAGCTAGTCCCCGTTACCCATGTTTGGCCCATATCCTGAGAGAAATATATAAAATTATGAGAGGCATTTTGGGTGGCACGATGGCAAGTGATAGAGTTGCTGCCTCACAGCGCCAGAGACCCCGGTTTCATCCCGACTACAGCTGCTGTCTGTACACAGTTTGCATTCTTCCTGTGGCCTCGTGGGCTTTCTCAGGGTGCTCCGGTTTACTCCCACACTCCAAAATTGTGCAGGTTTGTAGGATAATTGGCTGCGGTAAAGATTGCAAATTGTCCTTGGTGTGTAGGATAGTGCTAGTGTACGGGGATCGCAGGTTGGAGCGGACTCAAAGGGCCAGAGGGCCTGTTTCCTTGCTGTATCTCCAAAGGCATAGATAGGTTTGCCAGTCAGAACATTTTTCCCCAAGAAAGAAACAAATCAAATAACAGAGGGCATAACTTTGAGGGGAGAGGGACAAAGTTTAAAGGAGATGTGCATGTGAACTTTTTTTACCCAGAGGATGGTGAGTGTCTGGACGCAATGCCGGGGTTAGTGGTGGAGGCAGATACGATAGTGGCGTTTAAGAGGCTTTTAGATAGGCACATGGATATGCAGGGAATGGAGGGGTGAGGGTCATGTGCAGGCAGAGGAGATCAGTTTAACTTGGCATCATGTACGGCACGGACATTGTGGGCCGAAGGGCCTGTTCCTGTGTTGTACTGTTCCATGTTCTGTGCTTGTGTTCAGTATTAATCACTTTATGCTGTGTGCTGATACTCTTGTAGTCGGCTCTTTGTTGTCAGCTGTGTTCATTTCAGCACACGTACATTGGCTTTGAGATCATGTTTTTGTTTCTCGACTGATTTGATGGCTATGAATATTTCATGTGCTCATGACTTCAGATGTCTTTTGTAAAAGGTGTGGGTTTCAAAGGCTTTGCAGACACCACTGTTTTCAGACTGAATGACGTGATGTTATTTTTCTTTCATTTGTTTCCTTGTTTTAAGTCTGTACATTTGGACAGGAGGAATACGAGGCAAAGATTACAGTCTTAATTGCAGATAGGGGAATATTTCACTTTATGGAACAGAATTCTTATTGTGGGGAAATGGAGATAAGATGTGGCATTGAAAGCAAAACGCAGTTGCAACGCTGAGTACAGAGTGCTGGAGTAATTCAGCACGTCAGGCAGCATCTCTGGAGCGAATGGATGCGCGTCGTTTCAGGTCAGGACCCTTCTTCACACTGACGGAATGGGGGGGGGGGGGTGGGGTGAAGAAAGCTGGAAAAGAGAGGTGGTGGCTAGACAAAGCCTGGCAAGAGATAGGTGGCTAGACATGAAGTGCTGGAGTAACTCAGCGGGTCAGGCAGCATCTCTGGAGAAAAAGGACGGTTGACAACATTTTGGATTAGGACCCTTCTTCACCCGAAACGTCACTCATCCTCTTTCTCCAGAGATACTGTCTCTCCCGCTGAGTTATTCCAGTACTTTGTGTCCATCTTTGGTATAAACCTGCATCTGCAGTTCTGTGTTGCCACAAGTGATAGGTGGACACTGCAGTGGGAATTGAGGTGCAGGAGACATGGGTGAAAAGGGAGCACACTGGGATGGACACCTGTTTTCTCTGTTGCCGGGTAGATATTTTGAGAAGGAATTCAGAGCCACTCACCACATCTTTCTCAATCCTTTGAGCCACGACTTCCGGTGGTTCCTCGTACTCCTGGAGGTTAGAGGTTCTTCTGTTGTGTTCCACTGTGGGATGACATCCAAGGGTTAGTGTCTATACCTCAGAGTTTTCCTCATCAAAAGAAAGCAAATGGCTGGCTCACTTTTATCTCCCAATTGTGACAGCACACCATATCCATGTCTCTCTCTACCCTGGTGTGTGTGTGTGTGGGGGAGAGGGGGAGAGGGGGAGAGGGAGAGAGGGGGAGAAGGGGGAGAAGGGGGGAGGGGAGAGAGGGAGACGGGGGAAGAGAGAGACGGGGAGAGAGACGGGGGAGAGAGAGATGGGGAGAGAGAGACGGGGAGAGAGAGAGGGGGAGGAGAGAGAGGGGGAGGAGAGAGAGGGGGAGGAGAGAGAGGGGGAGGAGAGAGAGGGGGAGAGAGAGGGGGGAGAGAGAGGAGGGGGAGAGAGAGGAGGGGGAAGAGAGAGGGAGATGGGGGGAGAGAGAGGGAGACGCGGAAGAGAGGGAGACGGGGAAGAGAGGGAGACGGGGGAAGAGTGAGACGGGGAAGAGAGAGACCAGGGAGAGAGAGACGGGGGAGAGAGAGACGGGGGGAGAGAGAGACGGGGGGAGAGAGAGACGGAGGGAGAGAGAGACGGGGAGAGAGAGACGGGGAGAGAGAGACGGGGAGAGAGAGACGGGGAGAGAGAGACGGGGGGGAGAAAGATGGGGGGGAGAGAAATGGGGAGAGAGGGAGACGGGGGGGGGGGAGAGAAATGGGGAGAGAGGGAGACGGGGGGAGAGAGAGACGGGGAGAGAGAGAGACGGGGAGAGAGACAGAGACGGGGAGAGAGAGACGGGGAGAGAGAGACGGGGAGAGAGAGACGGGAGAGAGAGACGGGGAGAGAGAGACGGGAGAGAGAGACGGGGAGAGAGACGGAGAGTGAGACGGGGAGGGGGGAGGGGGAGGGGGGAGGGGGGAGAGGGGGAGAGATGGAGGGTGGCGAGGGATGGGGAGAGAGGGGGCGAGGGAGGGGGAGGGGGAGGCCGAGGGGGAGGGGGAGCAATAGTTATGGATTGCTGGTTGCAACTCTCACTGCAGTGTAAAAGCTAATGGGTGGTCCGGTGGTGCAGCCAGTAGAGCCGCTGCCTCAGAGCGGCAGGGACCCGGGTTCAATCCTAACCGTTGCTGTCTCTGTGGAGTTTGCACATTCACGCTGTGCTACTTTAACCGGGGGCTGCGATATCCTCCCACACTCCAAAAAACTTGTGGGTTTGTAGTCTGTAAACTGCCCCTAATATCCTGAAAGTGGGAATAACAAAGAACTGGTGTAAATGGGTGAATGATGGTTGTGGACTTGATGGGCCGAAGGGCCTGTTTCCATTCTATATGTTTCAATCAATACAATCAATCCTAAAGAACTTACATTTTCTAGGTTAATTGGGTTTCTTAAAATTGCTCCTAATATGTAAGCAATGCATGATTTATGGTCAACGTGGATGCAGAAGGGCCTGTTTTCATATTATACTTTTAAACACTGACATCACAACTGTTGGACAGAAGCAAAAGCAAAAGAGAATGTTTGTATGAAGCAACCCAGTTAACTGAAGCTAAGATGAATGCAGGCAGACCCTTGTCTGGAACTTTATCCTTTCACGGATATCCTTTCATTCATATAACAGAATGATCCTGGGGATGGAAGGGCTAACATGTGATGAGCGTTTGTGGGCACTGGGCCTGTACTCGCTGGAGTTCAGAAGGATGAGGGGATCTCATAGAAACGTACGGTATATAGTAAGGCCTGGATGGAGTGGATGTGGAGAGGATGTTCCCTCTAGTCGGAGAGTCTAGGACCAGAGGGCACATCCTCAGAATAAAAGGACGTACAATTTTCTTTAGCCAGAGGGTGGTGAATCGGTAGAATTCATTGCCACAGATGGCTATGGAGGCCAAGTCTTTGGGGATTTTTAAAGCAGAGATTGACAGGTTCTTGATTAATAAGGATGTCAAAGCTTTTGGGGAGAAGGCAGGAGAATGGGGTTGAGAGGGAAAGATAGACCAACCATGATTGAATGGCGCAGCAGACCTGATGGGCCGAATTCTGTTCCGATGACGTATGAACTTCTGAACTTGAAACATAGAAGAGTACCAAGACAGGCCCTTCTGCCCACAATGTCTGTGCCGGATGCAATGCCAAGACCAAATCTTATCTGCCTGCACATAATCTGTGCCGTGCATACCCACGTGCTACCCAAAAGTCTCTTAATCACCACTGTTTTCTTTACCTCCACCACCATCCCTGGTAGTGAGTTCCAGGCACCCATCACCCTCTGTGTAACAAATCTTGCCCCTGCACAATAACCACAAATCTGTAGCCTCCTTTTGCTCTGGTATTTTATTTAATTCACAAGTTTAGTCAATGGTGTTTTATAATTAATGTTTAACGTTTTATGTATCATTCTTAACTGTCACTGTTTGTCATGTTGTCACTTGTGGGCAGTGCACCAAGGCAAATTCATTGTATGTGAATACTTGGCCAATAATCTTATTCATTCATTCATTCACATTAAAGTTGTGCCCTCCAGTGTTTGATTTTTCTATCCTGGGTAAAAGGTTTTGACTGTCTACCCTATCTATACCTCTCATAATTCTGTATGCTTCAATCAGGTCTTCCCACAAACTCTGGTATGCTGGAGAAAACAATCCAAGTCTGTCCAACCTCTATGTAAATAACTTGCCCCACATATCTCCTTTAAACGTAGTCCCTCTCACCTTAAAGCCATGACCTCTAGTTTTAGATTTTTTTTCCATGTTAGGACAACCTATCTTTAGTTTTAAAAATTCATTATAGAGATACAGCATGGAAATAGGCCTTTCGACTCACCGAGACCGCGCTGACCAGCGATCCCTGTAAACTAGCACTTTCCTACACACCAGGCCAATTTACAATTCTTACCAAAGCCAATGAACCTACAAACCTGTACATCGTTGGAGTGTGGGAGGAAACTGGAGCTCCCGGATAAACCCCACGCAGGTGATGGGGAGAACTTACAAACTCCATACAGACAGCACCCGTAGTCAGGATCGAAACCCGGGTCTCTGGCGCTGTGAGGCAGCAACTCTACCGCTGCGGCACCGTGTTGCCAGTGTGTCTCTTCCTGACGGCTTTTTTCAGACACTCGCCCCAGACCAGGGCACTGTCGCCTCAGGTAGTCTTACCTTGGTCGCTCTGCGCTGTCAGAGCTGCAGCCCGGCTCACGTTGACACCGGGGGGGTGGGCAGGTGCGGCAGTGTGAGGGGGTGAGGGGATTATCGTCTCTCGCTGTCTCTTCATCTTCTCCTGGTTTACCCTGGTGAGAGAGAGATAGAGAGATATGTTTATGGAGCGCTGATTCAATCTCTCACCGCACTGAAAAGAAAACTCAGTGGGCGGCACAGCATGGAAACAGGCCCTTTGGCCCATCGATCCATGCCGACCATGAATCACCTGTTTATACTAGTTCCATGTTATCCTGTTTCCTCATTCACTCCCGACACACTAGGGGCAATTTACAGAAACCAATTAACCTACAAATCCACACTTCTTTGGGATGGTGGAGGAAACTCCGAGCACTCGGAGGAAACCCACGAGGTCACAGGCCAAACGTGCAAACCCCACACAGACAGCATCCGAGGCGGGATCAAACCCGGGTCTCGGTCGCTGTGAAGCGCAGCGGGTAGAGCTGCTGCCTCACGGCGCCAGAGATTAATGTCTCGTTGACAAGACTATAGCCTTGGGACACTACCTGCAGCGCCTCACAGCGCCAGAGATCCCAGGTTCGATCCTGACCCCCCCCCCCCAGTGTGCAGAGTTTGCATGTTCTCCCTGTGGTCTCTTCCGGGCTTTCCATTTTCCTCCCACACCACAAAGACATGGGAGTTTATAGACTAATTAGTGGTTGCAAATGTGGGATAACATTGGACTAGAGTGAACAGGTGATCGATGGTCAGCATGGACTCAGTTGGCCGAAGGGCCTGTTTCCATAATATATCTCTAAACTAAACTGTATCTCTAAATTAAACTAAACTGAACCAAACTAAAACTGTATCTCCGAATTAAACAAGACTAAACTAATTTGTATCTCTAAACAAAACAAATTAAAACAAATCTAAGCTTAACTAAAACGGCATCTCTAAACTAAACTAAATTGAACTAAAGTAAATAAAAGTGAACTAAAACAGCATGACTAAAGTAAACAAAATGTAACTAAGCTGAGCTAAACCTCAACTATATCTAAACTAAATTAAATATTGTATCTGTTAGTCCTCAAGTAAAACAAAGAGATAATGTTGCCAGTGTTGGGTTTCGTTGCTAAAGGGAGTGGCAGCAACAGATTGAAACTACTTGAATGTGAATAAGCCACAAAGGAACAGGTTTGATGACAGAGGAAGACTCCTCGTGTGCTTGGCGTGCTGTTGTTCTGCTTTATCTCAGGTCTGTCAGTTCATTTGTAGAAACAAGGAACTGCAGATGCTGGTTTACAAAAAAAAAAGACACAAAGTGCTGGAGAAACTCAGCGGTCCAGGCAGCTTTGGCCAGTAAAGGGGCCTGTCCCACGAGCATGCGACTGCATGCGGCGAGCGCGACCAAACCGGAAGCGGGGGCTGCGCGGAGGTCGAGTGATCCCGTACGAGTTGACGTGAAGTTCGAGCGAAGTCCGTGGGAAGTTCGCGCGTGACGTACGGCGTCAAGACGCTGCGTACGTCGTCGAGACGCTGCGTACGGCGTCGAGACACTGCGCACGCCCGTCGAGGCGGTGCATACGGCATCAATGCCGGCTGGCCATTGCCGCGCGGAATTTTTGAACAGTCAGCTTTTCGGAGCCCCGCGCGATGTCGAGACCAGCTCCGCACAACTCCATACGGCTCCTGCGATCGTAGTGGGACCGGCCCCGCGAGGCCGCACGGCTCAAGCGACCACGTTAGGTCGCGCTTGCCGCATGCAGTCGCAGGCTCGTGGGACAGGCCCTTAACACACTGACAGGGAGATCACAGAAAACCAAAGTGGGAACTGAGGCAGCATTTACTTCAAGGTCTGTGGGCGTATCTTCTGTCCACCTTTGCAATCAGAGATTGCACTCTCTACATCCGCGTGGATCATCTCGGCCTGCAAAAAGAATAGACAAGGAATAACTGGAGAAACAAGGAACTGCAGATGCTGGAATAACTGGCAATGGTTCAATGGTTTCTTTATTTTCATGTGTACCAAGCTGCAGTGAAATCATTTTTGTTGAATACAACTCAGTCTATCACCATACATAAGCACTACCCAATGGTCACTGTCATACTGACCTTTCTGTCCTGGGCCACCTCCACTGTCAGAGTGAGGCCACAGCCAAATAAGAGGAACAGCACCTCATGTTTCACTTGGGCAGCTTACAAGCTAGCAGTATGACGTTGACTTCAAGTAACCCCTGCATTCTCTCTCTCTCCCCTCCTCCCCCACCCTAGTCGTCCTTCTAGTTCCACTGTTCGCATCCCTGTAGCCCTTTGTTACCAGCGAACCTCTTCACCAGCGAACAATGGGCCATTGTGGGCTCCACCTTTCCTTGGTCATCTGTTGCCGGCCCTGCTTTGTTCTGGCCATTTCCTCTCTCTAGTTCCCTCCCCTCTACTTTCAGTCAGAGGAAGGGTTCCAACCCGAAACTTCACCCATCCTTTTGTTTCCAGGGATGCTGCCTGACCCACTGTGTAAAGGGCCTGTCCCACTTGGCCGTCATTTGCGCGTCACACAGATGGTGCGCGAAGATTTTGTACATCACGAAATCCTGCGACGCCGCTCGTGGCCGCGCGTCACTGCCTATGTCATCGCGTACCATGCGCGCATCACGTGCGTGTCACGATGCGCGCGCCGTGTGTCGTGACGCGTAAATGATGTCGCGTAAATTATGTCGCGCAGATGACGGCCAAGTGGGACAGGCCCTTTACCTAGCACTTTGTTTCTATCTTGGGTATAAACCAGCATTCCTTTCTACACATAAGCACCCTCCCCCAGTTAGTACAGATGGTCCAGACCAACCCACTGAGTCTTTATGCGAGGTGCCATTTTGGTGCCATTTTACAGTCATTTAAAGTGTCTGCCACTGTGTCATATATTAACAGCAGGAGATACAGTGAAGCACAGTGACAGTAAAGACTGGAGCTCAGCTGCACCAAGACTTAGATTATTTACCTCAACCACTGGGGTGTGAGGAGGTGTTAAATGGTGATAAAGTGAACACTCACAGACTTTTCCTTACAGTAGAGAATTCCAAAACTGGAGGGTTTAAGCTGAAGGTGAGAGGGGGAAGCTTTAAGAGGGACCTCGGGAGCAGCTTTTTCATTCAGACGGTCGTCCGCATTTGGAACGAGCTGCCCGAAAAGCTATAGAAGCAGATCCAATTAGGACTCGTAGCGTCATAGAGTTCTACAGCATGGAACAGGCCGTTTGGCCCTACCTGTCCATGTTGACCATCATGCCCCATCTAAGCTCGCCCCAATTATCCACGTTTGGCCCTCCAAACCTAACCTATTTATGAACCTGCCCAAGTGTCTTTTAAATGCTGTCCTAGTACCTGCCTCAACTACCTCCTCTGGCAGCTCGTTATATATACCCCCCACCTTCTATGTGAAAAAGTTCCAATTAAATCTTTCCTATCACACCTTACATCTATGTTCTCTGGTTTTTGAATCTCCAACTCAAGATAAAAGATACTGTGCGCTCACAATACCAATTCCCCTCATGATTTTATACACCTTTCTAAGATCACCCCTCAGCCACCTGCACTCGAATAAAGTCCTAGCCTTCCCATTCTCTCCCCATAGCACACGTCCTTAAGTCCTGGCAACATCCTCGTAAATCTTCCCTGCATTCTTTGCAGCTTAATGACATCCTTCCTATAGAATGATGACCAAAACGGAACGCAAGACTCCAAGTGCAGCCTCACCAATGCCTTGTACAACTGCAACATAACGTCCCAAGGGGGCTGTCCCACTGTGGTGACCTAATGCGCGAGTTCAGAAGAGTTTGCCCTCGACTCATACTTGCAGCATGGTCGACACGTGGTCCTAGGAGGTCTTTACTCTCCCGCGAGTAAAAAAAGGTCACCATGGAAAAAAAATAGATTTTTTTTTGTACTCGTAGGTTTAGTCGAAGTAGGTTGGCATGTTATTCGCAGGTAATCGAGGGTAGTCGAAGATAGTGGTAGATAGTCTTCAACATAGTCGAAGGGAGGTCGAAGGAGGTCATCTTCACTCTCCACTATTCGGTCCAATTTTCCCGGAGCTAGTCGAAGCTAGTTTTCAACATAGTCGAAGGAGCTCGAAGGAGGTCTTTCACATAGTCGAAGGAGGTCTTCAACATGACACTTTTTCAAACTCTCCTAAACTCTTCTGAACTCGCAGATTAGGTCACTGCAGTGGGACAGCCCCTTAACTTCCATACACAATGCTCTGACTTTTTTTTAGTTTAGAGATACAGCATGGGAACAAGCCATTTGGCCCATCGATCCACACTGACTATCAATCACCCATTCACGTTACTTCTATGTTATCCCACTTCCTCATTCACTCCCTCTGCACTAGGGGCAATTTATGGAGACCAATTAACCTACAAACCCGCACGTCTTTGGGACGAGGGAGTAAACGGGAGCACCCGGTGGAACCCCACGTGGGAGAACATACAAACTACACACAGGCAGCCCCCGAAGACAGGATCAAACTCAGTTCCCTAGCGCTGTGAGGCAGCAATTCTACCAGCTGCGCCATTGTGCTGTCACCGATGATGGTCAATGGACCAAAAGCCTTCTTCACCACCTGAGGTACCTGAATTTTAGCTTTAGGCATTGAGGAAATTGGACAGGAAATCAGTTTTAAGAGTTTTTATATAATTAGAGTTAGCCAGCTTTGTACTGCCATGTCAGGTGTCTGGAGCAGGTGCCTCTAACTTCAACTCTCCCAGCTGGGAATGATGCTGGGCTCAGCGGAACAGAACTGTGCAGAAAAATAGCTTTGTGAGTAAAAAAAGTATAATAAACAGATTAACGTCTCGTTGACAAGACTGAACGCTTGTGACAGCACAGTGGCAGCAGCTCTACCAGCTGTGCCTCACAGCGCCGAGAGATCCCAGGTTTGAACCTGACCTCGGGTGCTGTCCGAGTGAAGTTTGCATGCTCTCCCTGTAACTGTGTGGGTTTCCTCTGCATGCTCCGGTTTACAAAGACGTACAGTTTGTCTGTTAATTGGCCCTCTGTAAATTGCCCCTAATGTGTAGGGAATGCCTGTGTAAGTTGGATAACAAAGAACTAGTGTGAACGGGCGATCGATGGTCGGCGTGGACTAGGTGGGCTGAAGGGCCTGTTTCCATGCTGTATCTCTAATCTAAACTAAAAGTCATGGCAACAAGTAATTGCAGATGCTGATTCACAAAAATAAGACAAAGTGCAGGAGTAACTTTGAAGAGAATGTGGGATAACACAGAACTCGTCTGAACGGGTGATCGATGGTCGGTGTGGACGCGATGGGCCGAAAGTCTGTTTTTAATGCTGTATATCTAAACTAAACATACATGAATGCTTGACAAAAATGCTGGAGAAACTCAGCGGGTCAGGCAGCATCTATGGAGCGAAGGAATAGGTGACGTTTCGGGTCGAGACCCTTCTTCAGACTTCTTTCTGGTGCATGAATGCTTAAATATGCCGATAAAGAATTGTCTTGTGAGGCCGTACATTGGTACATTCAGAAGATCAACATGCCCTGATATACCTGCGTTGCTAAATACACCATGTGTCCTTTTCTATTGCCAATAAGAACAAAATTAAATATGAGCCAAAAAATGTTTGGCACTACGGAGCCAAATGGCACGGAAATGTTTGGCACTTCCATCTGCCACCCTAATAAAATGTTGAACCCACTGCAAACTGTGCGCTCCACTAATTACAATATTCATTGCAATGTTGGCTGATTAACTAGCAACCTGCTAATGCTTTGACCAGGACTATTCGTTACCAACAAAGGAAAACAAATGTTTCGTTTAGTTTATTGTTACGTGTAGCGAGGTACAGGGAAAAGCTTTTTTGTTATGTGCTTTCCAGTAAGCGGACAGACTATACCTGATTACAATCCAGCCATCCACAGTGTACAGACACGGGATAAAGGGAATAAAATTTATTGCAAGATAAAGTATAGTAGAGTCTGATGAAAGATAGCCCGAGTGTTTCCAATGAAGTAGGTGGGTCAGGACCCACAGTGCTGGATTTTTATCCACATTTTGGGAATTAAATGTTATAATTTTGTGTAATTAGGGAAACTGGTCCCTGGATTACACCATTGCATTGAGCAATTGCATGCAATAATAACAAATGCAGCAGTTACAATCATTCACTTTATTTTGCATTAAACATAATGACAGATCACCATTAGAAAAATCTCCACATTACAATTACTTTAGAATCTCTGCATTAGTATAGGGCGGCATAGTGGTGCAGCAGGTAAAGCTGCTGCGTCACTACGCCAGAGACCCGGGATCAATCCTAACCTCGGCTGTTGTCTGTACGGAGTTTGTACATTCTCCCTGTGATCATGTGGGTTTTCTCCGGGTTCTTCCGTTTCCTCCCATACTCCAAAGACGTGCAGGTTTGTAGGTTAATTGGCTTCTGTAAAATTGTTCCTAGTGTGTAGGGTAGAACTAGTGCCTGTTTCTACACTGTATCTCTAAACTAAACTAATATAAATCTATATGTGTAGGAGGGAACTGTAGATGCTGGTTTAAACCACAGATAGACACAAAATGCTGGAGTAACTCAGCGGGACAGGCAGCATCTCTGGAGAGAAGGAATGGGTGACATTTCGGGTCAAGACCTTTTTCTAAAATCTATTATGAGGTGCAGCCGCATGGCGTACAATGAACAGTCCCATGCTGTATCTCTAAACTAACTAAAATAAACTAAACAAAGAAGCCTCTCACTAATGATATGAATAATATATCCTTTGTATATACAAAATAAAGTTGTCATTTACTCCCCCTAACATTAGTGCTAACTAGTGCTTATTCATGTTATTTCCTTTATCCTGTACACTGGATGGCTCGACTGTAGTCATGTCTTTCCACTGACTGTTAGCACACAACGAAAGCTTTTCCCTGTACCTGGATACACATGACAATAAAGTTAACTAAACTCAACAACAATGCACCATCAATATGACCAGAGTCCTCTGCATCTCATATTGATATTTCTGTACAGTTACTCACCCCGACCTCGTCACAGTTGAAGAAGTGTATGTCGGGCTTGTGTTGGTCTGAGTCCTGACAGATGAGGAGTAACACAGATTGGTATTTGGACTGGCTGTGTACATTTTGGCAGTGGTGCACAATGTTTAGTGGAAAGTTCTCCAGTTCATCCTGTTGAAAGAGGGAATCAAAATGAAGGTTGGTGAAGCACACAAAGGGAACAGGAACGGAGCCGTAACTAAAATCAGAGTAGAACGCCGACAGAGGGACACCGCTCTATGGCAGATGGGACAGATTGTCCACAACGGGGTACCAAACCTAACACCAGTTGCTTAAAGATGTTCCGACCAACATTGGTGTAGGTGATCAATGAAGCATTTGAACATTCACACGGAGTTACATGTTACATGGTGTGTCTGTTATACGTAGACTGTAGATGATACACATACATCAAAAACAGTACAAGGTAAAGTCAATGTCATCCGATTTTAAGAGACTAAATAACACACTTTCTTCTCGTTAAAATAAAGAACTGCAGATGCTGGTTAATACACAGAAGGACACGACATGCTGAAGTAACTCAGCGGGTCAGGCAGCATCACTGGAGAACATGGATACGTGACTTTTCAGGTCGAGACTCTCCTTCAGACTGATTGTGTGGGGAGGGGGGGGGGGAGAAGAAAGCTGGAAAAGGGGAGAGGCAGGACAAAGCATGGCAGGTAATAGGTTGACACAGGCGGGGGGGGGGGGGGTGTTCAGATAAGCAGATGGTTGGAACAAAGGCCAGTGAGAAGAAAGGAAGGTGCGAGACAGGTTTGAAGATTTGCATATTGTCGCGAAAGGACAGACTGGAGTAACTCAATGGATCAGGCAGCATCTCAGGAAAACAAGGATGTGATGTTTTGGGTCAAGACTTTGTCCTATCTTGCTTTTTGTGATGGGTTATTTTTAACTGCCAATAAGTCAAATCGAGTTTATTGCCACATTGGAGAATTCAAAGTTCACACCGTTGGGATGTAAGCTACTCAAACAGAATATTAGGTGCTAGTCTGCGTGTGGCCTCACTCTGGCAATGGAGGAGGTCCAGGACAGAAAGGTCAGTGTGGGACGGGAAGGGGAGTTAAAATTGTTAGCAACCGGGAGATACAGTAGATCTTGGCCGTCCGAGCACAAGTGTTCGACAAAAAGGTGTCAATACCCTGACTGATGAAGCCATGCATGCCAAACGCCTTCTTCACCACCCTGTCTACCTGTGTCGCCACTGTTCTTTGGATCAATGAATTTCCAAATACAAGGCCTGCTGGATCTCCTGGTCGCTAACCATTTTATCTTCCCTTCCCATTCCCACACTGACCTTTCTGACCTGGATCACCTCTATTGCCTGAGTGAGGCCACACGGGCACTGGAGGAACAGCACCTTATATTCCACCTGGGTACCTTACAACCCAATTGTTATGAACGTTGAATTCTCCAAGTTTATTTATGTAACTATTTCTTCAAGATACAACAACAATCCATTCCCCTTCCAACCTGTATCCCTTCCTCTGGCTTCCCATTCAGTTGCTTGTCTCCTTCTTTCTGTATCTCACAGCTGTAGATCTTCTTCCCATATCTGGTCTTTGTCCACCCATCTGCTAACCATAAGGTCATATGTGATAGGAATAGAATTAGGCCATTTGGCCCATCAAGTCTACTTTGCCATTCAATCATGGCTGATCTATCTCTCCCTCCTAACCCCATTCTCCCCATAACCTTTGACACTGGTACTAATCAGGAATCTATCAATCTCTGCCTTAAAAATATCCACTGACTTGGCCTCCACAGCATTCTGCAGCAAAAAATTCCAGAGATTCACCACCATCTGACTAAAGAAATTTCACCTCATCTCCTTCTTAAAAGAACGTCCTAATCAATCCCTTCCCCCATCACGCGTATCCACCTATACCTTTCCAGGCTTTGTCTCATCTCCACCTATCTTCTAGCTTCCCCCCACCCCCCGACTATAATCAGTCAGAGGAAGGGTCCTGACCCGAAACGTCGCTTGTTCTCCAGAGATACTGCCTGGCTCGTTGAGTTACTCCAGCACTGTGTCTTTTTTTGGGTAAAGCAGTATCTGCAGTTCCTTATGTCTCCAAGGTATCCTTACCTGACTTTCACAGTCCAGTAGTCTAATGGAATTGTCATTCACTTGAAACAGCATCTCTTGAGTCCACACCTTGCCCTTTATGTCCAGCTGCACCATTTTCTTGATGGCGTCCTCGATTGTCACGATGGACTCGCTCTTGTCCATGGAGAACGTGGCCAGATGCTGAAAGCAGCAACAAAAAAAAGATTTAGGCAAAGAGAATTTTGTCTTCACTGCCATTCCTCACTGGAGCTCCCATGACTTACTGCGCCAGAGACGCGGGTTCGATCCTGACCACGGGTGCTGTCTGTACGGACTTTGTCCATTCTCCCTGACAGTGTGGGCTTTCCCCGTGGTACTCTGGTTACTAAACTAAACTCAGTGGGTCAGGCATCTCTGGAGATGGAGACACAAGAAACTGGCAGATGCTGGTTTACAAAAAAAGACACAACGTGCTGGAGTAACTCAGCGGGTCAGGCAACCACTTAAAAAAATAAAATCAGGGTCTGCTTGTCTCTTTATCTCCAGCGATGCTGCCTGGCCTGCTGAGTTACTCCACCAATGTGTCTTGTTTTGCAAAACGGCAACTGCAGTTCCTTGTGTCTCCGTTTCACTGCTCCTCTGTGAAATCTCCTCAAGGTATGCCTACTTTGAGGAAGTTTGCCTTCTCTCTCCGAGGGCCATTGTGTGAGATGCTCTCTTACTGCTCCCCCTCTGTGATTCCTGCTGCTCTCCTGCTCTTCAACCTTGTCCTGATCTGGATCCTGAGATGCTGCCTGACCTGCTGAGCTTTTCTTTAGTGTTTAGAGATACAGCATGTAAACAGATCCTTCAGCCCACCGAGTCCACGTCGACCATTGTTCACCCGTTCACACCAGTTCTATGCTTTCCCCACTTTCTCATCCACTCCCTACACACTCAGGGCACTTTACAGAGGCCAAGTAACTCACAAACCTGCACGTCATGAGGATGTGGGTGGAAGCCGGAGCACCAGGAGGAAACCCACAGAGAGAACGTGCCAACTCCACACAGGCAGATCAAATCTGGGTCTCTGGCACTGCGAGGCAGCAGCTCTACGCACTGGGCCACTGTGCCGTTATTGAAGATTTAAATAAATCAGAATATATTCTGTACTATCAATAGCACATTGCCTGTAAAAGTAGGTGTTTAATTTGATGGGCTGAAAGGGGCCTGGTCCATCAAAGATGTCCCACCTTGATCTTCCAACTACAAGTAGAAGAATCAGTTCCATTCTTAACAGCATTACCTCCACGTGGTATTGTGAAGTCTCTTGCGTGATGACATTGGAATTGGAATACTTCTTCCGTTGCTCTGTAAAAGGTAGAGAAAACAAAATCAAAAATACCAGACTGGTGATGAGGATTAGAGAGATTTAAAAATTGAAAAAATATACAACAAGTAAGGGAGTACAAAGATGGTGACAAAGCGCTGGAGTGATTCAACGGCTCAGGCAGCATCTCTGGAGAACATGGATAGGTGATGTATTGGGTCGGAATCCTTCTTGGGACTGGGGTGACCTTACTGAGGTGCACATGATCAGAAGGGGCAGCGATAAAATGAATGCTCACAACAGTCTTTTTCCAAAGGTAGAGGTTTCTAAATGAGACAATTTAGGTTTAGAGTGAGAGGGGAGAAATTTAAGAGAGACCTCAGAGCAACTTTTTCACTCGGAGTGTCGTCCATATCTGTATCAAGCTGCCAGAGAAAGCTGTAGAAACAGACACAATTACAACTTTCAACAGGCATTTACACGGATACATGGATGGGAACGGTTTCGAGGAATGGACATAGGTCAGAGGTGTTTTTCCAGTCTTAACACAGTTAAGTTAGCGAGTGTAGTTTCAAAATACAACATGGAAACAGGCTCTTTGGCTCATTGAGTCCACACTGACCATTGATCACCTGTTCACACAAGTTCTATGTTATCCCACTTTCTAAACCACTCCCTGTACACTAGGGGTAATTTACAGAGGGACAATTAACCTACAGACCGCACGTCTTTGGAACATGGGGGGGAAACTGGAGCATCCGGAGAATACCCATGCGGTCATGGGGAGAACGTGCAAACTCCATGCATGCAGACAGCGACCGAGGCCAGGGTTGAACCTAGGTCTCCGGCACTGCGTGGCAGCGGCTCCACCAGCTGTTCCATCGTGCCACCCTTAAATGGGGACAGTTTTTCCATTCCCCTCTGTCCCTGCCAGGCGATTGTATTAATGCAAGGATGAGGGAGGGTTTGAATACAGCAGTGTTACGTTTACCTGCCACAACGCACTCTAGCTTTGTGAGTTGTTAGCTTTGGCCCTGCTCCCATTACATTCGGGTTGCATAGAAAGCAGCTGTGTTTACCATGTGCAGTATCACCTGCAACCTGACCCAGCGGTGGAGTACCCAGTGGTTTACAATGCAACAAAATAAAAAGACTGAGCATCACAAAAGTAGTTCAGTATAGTGTAGTTTAGAGATACAGCGCGGAAACAGGCTCTTTGGCCAACCAAATCTGCGCTGACCAGCGATCCCCGTACTCTAACACTATCCTACACACACTCGGTAATTTCACCAAAGCCAATCAACCTACAAACCTGCAAGTCTTTGGAGTGAGGGAGGAAATCGGAGCACTCAGAGAAAACCAAAGCGGTCACGGGGAGAAGGTACAATCTGTAGTCAGGATTGAACCCGTGTCTCTGGCGCTGTAAGGCAGCAACTCTACCGCTGCGCTACTGTGCCGGGCCTAAATTTGAGGGTGAATGCAGTCCCCTGCAGTCCCGTATCTCATATGTGGGGACATTGCAGGTGGCAGCACACCCGTAGTGCAATGGGATAGCCTAGTCCCGGGACATTGGCCATGGTGACCACCGATTTCCCCCCTACCATCTTAGGACAACACAAAGTCCTGGAGGAACTCAGCAGGTCTGGCAGAACATGGTATGGGGCAGCACAGTGATGAAACGCAGAGGCACGTTCTTCCTGTGACCGCACGTGTTTTCTCCGAGTTCTCAGGTTTCCTCCCACATTCCAAAGACTTGTGGGCTTGTAGATAAATTGGCCACTGTAAATTGTCCCTAGGGTGCAGGATAGAACTAGTGCACGGATAATCATTGGTCAGTATGGGCTTGGTGGACTGAAGGGTCTGTTTCCACACAGTCTGTAAACTAAACCTGAGGAGGGGATTTTCCCCCCCACAGTGGTGCAGCTGCTAGAGCCATTGCCCAACAACACCGGTGACCTGGATTCGATCCTACCTTCGGGTGCAGTCTGTGTGGAGTTTGGCCCACCGAGTCCTCACCGGCCATCGATCACCCGTTCACATTAGTTCTACGTTATCCCACTTTCTCATCCACTCCCTACACATGAGGGGGCAATTTACAGAGGGCCAATTAACCTACAAACCCGCATGTCTTTGGGATGTGGGAGGAAACTGGAGCACCCGGAGGAAGCCCACGCGGTCACACGGAGAACATGTAAACTCCACACGCACACGAGGTCAGGATCGAACTCGGCTCTCTGACGGCTGTGAGGCAGCAGCTCCACCCGCTGCGCCATTGCGCCGCATTGACTAATAAAGCAGGAGGTGGTAACATTCTCTGCTTGCAGACAGAGCAGCACAATGGCATTGCACAGACAATCCCCGCCTGTCTTTCCGAGGGCCATTGAACATTGGGACACTAAGATGCCTCACATGCCACAGAATGTGAATGCTTCACATTCCAGGCTCATTGCTTTTCTGTTTACTATGCATTTAGCATCTGGTAGAAAATGAATATTGCACGACTCTCTGCAACTGACACCTTACGATTCAATTTCAGAGGGATGGCTTTGAAAACACACCTGACCACTGCCGTGCATCGTTGTAGCCATGGGGTTGAAATGCACCTCTTAAAGCCTTGTCCCACGGTACGAGTTCATTCCAAGAGCTCCCCCGAGTTTTAAAATAATCAATCTCGTGGTAAGCACGGAGAATGAACGTAGCGGGTACGTCGGAGCTCGGGGATGTTTCTTAGCGCTAACGGCAGGTACTCGGGAAGACTCGCTAACGGCAGGTAAACACGGGAAGACTCATGAAGATTTTTCAACATGATGAAAAATGTCCACGAGAGCCCCGAGTACCGACGAGTGGCCATTACCGTAAATCTCCGAGTTCGAATCAGGGCAAACTCGGGAGAACTCTTGGAATGAACTCGTACCGTGGGACAGGGCTTTTACTGGGCTTGGAACAAGATCCCATGATTATATGCTCAGGCTTTTCGGTTCACTGGCCTTCATCGGTCAGAACCTCAAGGATGGAAGCTGGGGTGTTGCGTTACCGTTGTACAAGACATTGATGACGCCACATTTGTGTTCAGTTTTGTGTTCAGTTTTGGTCACCCCCATGATAGGAAGGATGTCATTAAGCAGGAAAGGGTGCAGAGAAGATTTACGAGGATGTTGCCTGAGGTTGGGAAGGCTATGGCTTTATTCCTTGAAGCGCCGGAGATGAGGGGTGATCTCACAGACGTGTATAAAATCATGAGGGGAATTGATAAGTTGTATGCAGTTTTGTACTCAGGGTAGAAACAAGGAAAATAGGTGCAGGAGTAGGCCATTCGGCCCTTCGAGCCAGCACTGCCATTCAATATGATCATGGCTGATCATCTAAAATCAGTACCCCATTCCGGCTTTTTCCCCCATATCACTTGATTCCGTTAGCCCTAAGAGCTAAATCTAATTCTCCCTTGAAGAGAGTAGGGGAATCAAGATTCAGAAGACATTGGTTTAATGTGAGTGGGGCAAGGTCTAATATGAACCTGCGGGACAACATTTTCACTCAGAGGGTGGTGGGTTTATGGATAGGAAAGGTTTAGAGGCAAATGGACTTTATTCCTTGGAGTTCATTAGGCTGCAGGGTGGTGGGAGATTGCAGCCTTCACGTGGTCTGCCCCGTTTTGACGAATGCAATCAACCCGGCGTGCACAATCAAGTAAGATCAAATAGAACAAGTTGTCCTACAACTTTAGGCTGTGCACGCCATACGCAAGAAGAAGATTAGGCTGAGGGGGGGATTTTATAGAGGTGTATATGAGCATGAAGGGAATAGACAGGGTGAATGCACAGACCCACGCACAACATACACACACACGTCTGACCATTGCAGCTAGAGTGAAGAAGGGTCTCGACCTGAACTGTCACCTGTCTGTTGATCAAATCCTCCTTTACTTGTATCCACCTATCACTTGCCAGTTTTGGCCCCACCTCCAGCATTCTCCCACCTACTCCATCAGTCTGAAGAAGGTTTCCCGACCCAAAGGGTCACCTGTCCATTCCCTCTGCAGAGGCTGCCTGACCTGCTGCGTCATACCAGCTTTTTGTTTTGTACCCAGTACTGTTAGTACCTCTATTTTTCTTTATACCTAGAGCCGTTGCCATACTGGGGTGATATCCCTTCCCTGATTAGAGGGGTGTCCCCACCTGCCCCCCAATGTCCAGCAGCGGAAGGACTCTACACTGTGGTCCTCCCCCACAGAGCTTTGGCTGCACCGAGTTTCAGTGCGTTCCTCAGCACAAACTCCTGCAGTCTGGAGCGGGCCAGTCGGCAACATTCCCAATGGGACATCTCGCTCTGCTGGGAGGTCAACAGGCAGACCAAAGATCGTCTTTCACCGAGTTGATGATCCTTCCAGCAGCACGTTCGTATGTTCTGCCTGTGACCGCGTGGGTTTTCTATGGATTCTCCAGTTTCCTCCCACATAACAAAGACGTGCAGGTTTGTAGGTTAATTGGCTTCTGTAAATAGTCCCTCGTGTGTAAGATAAAACGTGTAAATGAGTGATTGCTGGTCGGCATGGACTTGGTGGGCCGAAAGGCCTGTCTCCACACTTTATTTCTAAACAAAACTAAACTAACTGATGTCCGTGAGAGATGGAGTTCTTATACAAACCATATCGTTTAGTTTAGAGTTACAGCGTGAAAACCGACCCTTCGGCCCACTGAGACCGCGCCGACCAGCGACCCCTGTACGCTAGCACCATCCTGCACACTTGGGACAATTTACAATTCTCACCGAAGCCAATTAACCTACTAACCTACACGCCTTTGGAGTGTGGGAGAACCCGGCAAAAACTCAAGCAGTCACAGGGAGAACGTACAAACTCCGTACAGACAGCACCCATGGTCAGGATCGAACCCGGGTCTCTGGCGCTGTGAGGCAGCAACTCTGTGGTAGGATACTTATCCACGAGAACTATGAGATATCATGGGGTTAATTCACAGTAGAAATTCAAACTAATTCAGACCAGAATGGAATGCTTCATAATGTTTGGCTACCATTCAGATGAGTAGGAGGTACGTAGTTTAGTTTTGCTGCCCACATTCTTTTCCTTTGACTTATCCAGTTTCCTAGACTGGATTGAAAGAAGAATACCTTTTCCCTCTTTAGTGGTATCTCATTACCTTCCAAGTACACTGAAGGTAGCCACAAGTGCTGCTTAGATAAACAGTGAAAAACCACAGGTGCACACAAGCAGCAACAACTTCCCTTGTGTAAGGACTATTGAGTTACTAAAACTGATGGAAACACATTTAAGGCTGTCAGTATTTCTGTCAAGCTTCTGTAATAATGTTTGTCTCCATGTACAATAACCCAGTTGTTGTGGGGAATTGACCTGAACAAGATGAGGAATTTCTTTAACCAGAGTGTGGTGAATCTGTGGAATTCATTTGTGGCTGTGGAGGCCAAGTCATTGTTTTTTTTTTTTAAATGGCTTGATTGGAATCATGTATATTCTTTCCGCTGACTGGATAACATACAACAAAAATGCTTTTCACTGTACCTTGGTACAAGTGACAATAAAATAAAATAAAATAAAATAAACGACCAGACTTCACACCACTAACTCCATCTACACTTCATGCTGCCTTGGAAAATCAACCTACATAATTAAAAACCCCAGTCATTCCTTCTTCTCGCCGCTTGTGTCTGGCAGAAGGTTTAGAAGCTGGAAAGCGCGCACTACCAGACTGAGGAACAGCTTCTTCCCTTCTGCTATCAGGCTTCTGAACGGTCCTTCCAGAAGCTGGGGTACTTTCTGATTCACCTCTATCCCAATGTGGACATTGGACTCTATCTCTGGAACTGATAGAATACCGAGAACTATATTCTGCATTCTGTGACTTCTCCTTTGCTTTCTCTATTTTTACTTGAGTTTGACTAGGTTGTAATTATGTACAGTGGTTTAGTTTAGTTTAGAGATATCACGTGGAAACAAGCCCTTCGCCACCGAGTCCATGACAACCAATGATCACCCGTACACTGATTCTATCGGTGGGACAATTTACAGAAGCCAATTAACCTCAGAGGAATGAGAGAGGAATTGGAGCACCGGGAGACAACCTTCACGGTCACAGGGAGAACAAATAAATTCTGTACAGGCAGCACCCGAGATCAGTATCAAACCCGTGTCAATGGCGATGTAAGTAGGTATGTTACAAAACACCTTCAGTCGCGCTGTAATTCTGCCACTAGCCGTGTGCGCGATTAAAAAAAAAAAAAAAATTAAAATTAAAAAAAAAAATTTTTTAAGAGAAAGATAGAAGTAAGAAAAGTAAAGAAAGTGCGCAAGAGTCGTGAAGTGCAAGAGAGTGTTGGGAAAAGAAAGCCCCTTAGAAAAGAAGTTAGAGAAGGAAGTAAAGTAAGTAAGTAGACCCTAGAAAAGAAAGAAAAAGAAAGTAGGAACAATCGCTCTATTATGACATTATACTCCGCAGAAAGGGGACTACCAACCAAGTCTATTTTTGTTGTTTTACCTCCCATTACCAGGTCCTGATACCATTTATTTATTTATTTATTTTTAAAATTACTATTGCACCTCATGCTTGTAATAGGTCCAGAAACGTAGACCACGTCTTTTGGAATTGGTCTGCTTTACCTGCTAAGAGGAATCTCATCTCTTCCAGATGTAATGTTTCAAACATATTTGATGTCCACATTTTTATTGTTGGTGTGGGTGCATTTTTCCAGAATTTAAGTATGAGCTTTTTTCCCATTATTAGCCCGTAATTGAGTAAATTCTTCTGATACACGTTTAATTCAGGGATACCTTCTGATATTCCAAAAATGATCCATTCTGGTTTTGGTACCAGTTTTATTTTAATTAATTTTGAAAAAATATCAAATATTTCATACCAGAATTTTTGGATTTTTGTACAAAAAACAAAAGAATGCGCTATGGTAGCTTCTTGACATAGACATTTATCACAGATTGGTGAAACATTAGGAAAGATTTTATTTAATTTAGTTTGCGCGATTTTGGCGCCTTTAAGGGGGGGCGGGGTTAAAACGCGGGTTTCTCCTCCCTTGTCCTGGTTAATATTTTGTTGGAGTACAAGCCTTGGCTGACAAATCGTTCCTACCGGCGTTTTGTGAATTTTTATTTTTTATTAAATCGTCAATGTCAGCGCTAGAGTAATTTTAAAAGCAGCTCCTGAAGCGTCAATGCCGATAACGGGGACGGATTTCACACACGGGACAGGTAAACGAAAGTGGTTTCTTTAAATGTATAAAAGTGCTTCTTAAGAAGCCTTTAATTCACATTTTTTCATGCGACACGGTGATTTTATTCCCCGAATTAACGGCAGTATTTTTCATGCCAATACGGGGTTAAATTCACCGCAAATGAACGTTCCAAAAGATCGCGTTCCAGAAATCCTCACTCGCAAGATGAATTAAGTCCCCATTAATTTACAGATATTAAACATTCAATTCCTTCCATTTGGCCTGTAAATTCATGAAAATTAGATTTAAAAATTATGTTATATTGTGAATTATTGTGTGAATGTTATTTGGACACTTAGGCTATTTAAAAATGTTAATCTATTCTTAAGAAATTGATAGATGTTTAGATCTAGTAATTGAATTTTGTAATTAGCTACAATTAGGTAACTAACTAATTATATGCTTTACTTTCATGTCTTCGAAGTAAGATTGTTTCATATTTGTTTCAGAATGCTTCAATCTATAATAACTGAAAATTTCTTTCAGTTATTATAATTTTTAAGAAAGTTATGGGCTTTTAACTGTCCTCGATCACAGCTTTTGTGTTAAGTCAATGGAAAAGCAATAGGGAACTAGATGCTAATTTCTGAGTACGATAATGGCCATAATTTTTTTAATACTGAAGATATGAAAGTGAATTAAGTGTCAAATTAAACTTCTTTTTATGCTTTATCTGATGGGATAAATTGCAGACTTTATTTTTTAAATCTCAAAATTTTGTAACATTGCTAATGTAAGGCAGCGACTCTACTGCTGCGCCACTGTGATCCCCCGAATATTATGATCTGATTGGCTAGCATGCAAAAGAAAGCATTTCACTGTACCTTGGTACACGTGACAGTAATAAACCTCAACCCTTTGCTCCCTAAAGACATGTTGGTAAGTTAATTGGCCACTGTGAATCGCCTTTGACGTAGCTGGATGGCAGTAGAAATTGTGTTGAGGAGTTGAGGATTGTGTGGGAGGGAATACATGCACGGAAATGAAAACAGGAATGGGACTAATTGGAATGGTCTGGCATGTATGGAATGGCTGGAGGGCTTCCTGTGTCACGTGCATGTAAAAATAAAACCTTACTGCAAGCTAAGATAATTACAAGTCAACTATGGCTCAATTGGCAAAGTACTAGCTTCTAAATCAGCTGGTGTGGGCCTTACATTCCACTCTAGAGACTAGAAATAACCAAACAACATTGAAGATTAATTACAATACTAAGAAAGTGAAGCAGCCACAGGTATGCTTGCCTTTTAGAGTAAGATGTAAAACGAAGAACCAATCTGTCGAATAAGCTGGGCATAAAATAGGATTAGATAGGGTAATTGCACAGTCTTTTACCCAGAGTAAGGGAATCAAGAACCAGAGATCATAGGTTTAAGGCGAGGGGAGAACGATTTAATAGGAACCTGAGGGACAACTTTATTTTAACACAAAGGGTGGTAGGCCAAATGCATATTGGAGGAACAGCACCTCATATTTTGCTTGGCCAGCTTCCTACCCAATGGTATGTATATCGATTTCTCTAATAAGCGAGGTTGGTATTCCGAAATACGCAAGGAATCATGGGATTTGTCAAAGGTCACTCGCGATAAACATTCTCGGCAACTGTGCTGCTGCATGAATACAGACCTGCATTTCATCTGTAGTCAGGATCGAGCCTGGGTCTCCAGCACTGCAAGAGCTGTTGAATTGCTACTGGACCGTCCCCATCCCTTCCCGAGTGTCCCATCCCTGTCCGGGGTGATGCTGGACTGACGGGACACCGGCCTGGAGCAGTGGCAGCCTCAGCTTACAGCCAGCGTGGAGAAGAAGCACTAACTCCATGAAGAAGTGTCCCGTCAGTCCAGGGGAGTCGGTTAACCCAGCGGGACAGGCAGAGTTGGGCTGGAGTTAGCGCTTCTTCTCCGCGCTGGCTGTAAGCCTGGGCCACCACTGCTCCGGGCCGGTGTCCCGTCGGTCCAGGGTCACCCCGGACATCTCCGGCCACCCCCGGACAGGGATGGGACACTCGGGAGGGGACGGGGATGGTCCAGTAGCAATTCAACAGCGTTTGCAGCGCCGAAGACGTGGGTTCGATCCTGACTACGGATGAAACGCAGGTCTGTATACATGCAGCAGCAGTTGCCGAGAAGGTTTATCGCGAGTGACCTATGACCTGGGCATGCGCAGTCGGAATACCAAACTCACTTATTTCAAGTAACCCTTGCATTCGCTCTCTCTCGTCCCTCTACCCATCCCAATCATCTTGCCAGTTCCACTGTTTGCATCCATATATCCCTTCATTATCAACTCTCCAGCCAACAATGGACCATTGTGGGCTCCACCTTTCCAGGCTCATCAGTGCCAGCTCTGATTTGTTCTGTATCTTATCATACTTCTAGTTGCCCTCTCCCCTGACTCTCTCAAGAAGGATCTCGAACTGAAACGTTACCTATTCCTTTTCTCCAGAGGTGCTGCCTGACCCGCTGAGTTACTTCAGCATTTTGTATCTATCTTCAGTGTAAACCAGCATCTGCAGTTCCTTCCTACACACTTTGTCCCTTGTCCCTGTCTCCAGGGACCTTAAGCATATCTTTGTCTTTAAAATGGTACACTTTGAAATCACTTCATTGGCAGTAAAGGGCTTTGGGATGTTGTGAAAGTTGCTATATAAATGCACTTTTTATTGATCGGAAACTGGATAGTCATTTCACAAGTTGTCAAAGGAGGCTCATATTAATCAGTATTGTCGGTCTTTGAACAGGGATCGTGTTGCTTCTTCACTTCATTGATATCTGTGCTCCTGCCATCTCTTGTCTCCATTCAATTTTGGGATAAAACATTCCATCTCAAGGCATTGGTTTTAAGCTGAGCAAAATAGAGGAGTGCTATTTAAATACTCAATTTAGGAGCATGTACATGGTTAACGCATTCAACCAATGATCAATCATTTATATGAATGCAGGTCAAATTTATTCAGAGACCAAACACTCTTCAGTATTTAACAAAATTATTCTTCACTTTAGACTTTAGAGATGGAAACAAATCCTTCAGTCCACTGAGTCCATGCCAATCAGTGATCACCCTATACACTAACCTACACACACTATAGACAATTATACAACTTACCAAAGCTAATTGACCTACAAACCTATACGTATTTGGAGTGTGGGAGAAAACTGGAGCACACGGGGAAAACTCACGCACTCACAAGGAGAACGTACAAACTCCGTACAGACAGCACCTGTAGTCAGGATCTGGCGCTGTAAGGCAGCAACTTTACCGCTGCACCACCGTGCCACCCCTACATTCCAGACCGTGCACAGAAAAGCACGAGTTCAGGGAAGAGTCGTACCTACTTGGACCAATGGATCAACTACTGAACCTAGAAACGTTGAAATGTCAAAGACTTGAGGGCATAGCTTTAAGGTGAGAGGGGCAAAGTTTAAAGGAGAGGTGTGGGACAAGTTTTTAGCATAGAGGGTGGTGGAGGCAGATACGATAGTGGCATTCAAGACACTTTTAGATTGGCAAATGGATATGCAGGGAATGGAGGGATGTGGATCATGTGCAGGCATGTGAGATCAGTTTAACTTGGCATCATGTTCTGCATGGACTTTGTGGGTCCCGACCCGAAATGTCACCTATCCATGCTCTCCAGTGATGCGGCCTGGTCCACTGAGTTACTCCAGCACTTTGTGTATTTTTTGGTAAACCAGCATCTGCAGTTCCTTGTATCTACCTTTTACTGTCCCATGTTCTACTGGCTATGTTCTACATGCTATGATTTACCTGCTGTGTTCTAAATGCCTCAATTACTTTGGAGCGTAGGAGGATGAGGGGTGATCTTAGAGGTATACAAAATCATCAGAGGAATAAATCGGATAAATGCACAGAGACCTTTGCCTAGAGTACAGGAATCGAGAACCAGAGGACATAGGTTTAAGGTGAGGGGGCAAAACATTTAGTAGGAACCTGTGGGGTAACGTATTTAGACTAAGGGTGGTGGTTGTATGGAATGAACTGCTGGAAGAGATAGTTGAGGCAGGTGTTATCACAATGTTTAAGAAACATTGGCACAGGTACATGGATAGGACAAGTTTAGAGGGCTATATGAGCCAAACACAGGCAGGTAGGACTAGCGCAGATGGAGCATGTTGGGTTGGCATGAAAAATTTGGGCCGAAGGGACAGTTGCTACGCTGTATGACTCGACCTTCTCTGGCAGTGCGTTCCATACCCCCACTACTCTGTGTGAAAAAGCTTCTCCTCAGGTTCCTATTAAATCTTTCCCATCTCACCTTGAACTCTTTATATTCAAACAACAAAATGTCCCAAAAAAATCCAAAGTAAATTCACGTTATCGATGGAAAATTGAACGTACTTTCTGCCAAGCATCAAATAAGACATCACATCAGGAACTTCACGGCAAAGCATTGAAAATTCACTGTTAGTGAAGCAGTGTGACGCTCAGGATAAGGCACAGCTAAATCTTTTATTCAGTTTACTTTGATATGGGAGTCAGAAGTCAAAACATGGTTTATTTAGGACTTCTGTCATTATTAATGTGAGCAATTTTCATTCTAAGTTGTATTCACCCTTAGATGTCAGGGTAAGGGGGCAATGTAACCAAAATCTTTCAGAATTATTTATGACTTTACTGGTAACCTTTACATTGTGTAGGAAAATGTATCAGGCCGAGCAGCAGATTATAGTGTACCAAGTTGGCTCGGACATGAAAACATTTGATCTCTTATCTACTGATTACTAGTCAAATAATACCAGTCCAATGTAGGCCACAGGACAAAAGTGTTTCAGAAATATGTAACTGGAATTCAAACCTATTAATTTTAATTATAAGTGACATGAAATTGGAGACGCTGCAATCTTGAGAGAAACAAAATTGCTGGAGGAACGCAGTGGGTCTGGTGACTTTTTGGGTTGGGACCCTTCTTCAGACTTTAACTACAAGCCAGTCGTGCAACGCAAAATAGCACCCATGTGCATGACAATCTGTGTTTTTGAGTAAGGGTCTGAAGAAGGGTCCCATGCCAAAATGTCACCTATCCATTGTCTCCAGAAATGTTGCCCAACCTGCTTAGTTACTCCAGCACTTTGTGTCTATCTTTCCTAACATCACTGCGCAGTTTAGTTCAGGGACACAGCATGAAAACAGGCCCTTCGACCCACCGAGTCCATGCCAATCATCCATCACCCGTTCACACTAGTTTGATGTTATCCCACTTCCACATGCACTCCCCTGCACACTCGGGGCAATTTTACAGATGCCAATTAACTGACAAAAAAATATATACATTCTCAAAGATCAAAGTGCAACCATTAGTCATAAATCTGTGCACGCCCAACCATATGCTTCTATTCAGACATTATACGTAATATGGGTGAGGCCACATTTGGAGTATTGTGTTCAGTTTTTGATCACCCTGCTATAGGAGGGATGTCATTAAGCTGGAACGAGTGCAGGGACGATTTATGAGGATGTTGCCAAGACGTGAGGGCCTGAGCTGTAGGGAGTGTTGGGCAGGCAAGGACTTTATTCCTTGTAGTGCAGGAGGCTGAGGGGTGATCTATAGAGGTGTTATGATACAGTAAATGGAGGCTGAGGAGTGATCTTAGAGGGGAATAGGTAGGATGAATGCACAGAGATTTTACTCAGGGCAGTGGAATCAAAAACAGAGGAAGTAAGTTTAAGGTAAGAGCGGTCCATTTAGTAGGAACCCAAGGGGCAACCTTTTCACATCGAGGGTGGTGGGTATATGGAATAAACTGCCAGAGAAAGTAGTTGAGGCAGGTACTATAAAAGACACATGGACCAACCAGTACATGGATAGGAAAGATTTCAAGAGGTATACAGATATGGACTGCAGATGCTGGAATCTTGAGAAAAAAGCATTGGAGGAACTCAGCAGGTCAGGCAGCATCTGCGGAGGGAATGGATAGATGACATTTAGGTCATGACCTTTCTTTACAGATTCTGCCTGACCTGCTGAGTTCCTCCAGTACCGGGTAGTGACTTCGGCCAAGTCATTGGATATATTTAAAGCGGAGAGTGATAGGTTCTTGATTAGTAAGATCATCAAAGGTTATGGGGAGGAGGTAAGGGAATGGGGTTGAAGAGGGAAATATAGATCAGCCATGATCGAATGATGGAGCAAACTTGATAGGCTAAATAGTCTGATTCTGCTCCTCTGTCTTATGGTTTTTACTTTATTATTTGTATTTAAAGGAATGATTTGGAGTGATAGTGGCTAAACTAGGGCAAATGGGACTAGCTTAGATGGGGCATTTTGGCCGGACTGGACGAGTTGGGACAAAAGACCTGTTTCCATGCTGTGACTCCATAGCGACAGTCTCAATCAAATGTAAAATTAGATTTTCTTGGTTCATTCTTAATTGGATTTGTCACATCCATTGGTCCCTGAAGTGAACCCCAATCTAAATCTAAATTAGGGAATAAAGTTATTTGTGCAGAAAAATGGAAACTGCGGTTGCTGGTTAACAAAAAAAGACACAAAGTGCTGGAGTAACTCAGCAGGTCAGGCACATCCCTGGAGAACATGGATGGTGACATTTTGGGTCATGACCCTTCTTCAGCACAAAAACCTGGCTCCCAATGTCAGTAAAACCAAGAAACTGACTATGGACTTTGGAAAAGGAAGGATGAGGACCCACTAGCCTGTCTACATCGATGGGAAGATGGTCAAAAATCTTCAAATTCCTGGGCAAGCATAACTCTGAGATCTTTCCTGGACTCAGCACACTGATGTAATTACAAAGAAAGCCTCTCCTTCCTGAGAAGATTAGGGAGATTTTGTATGTCAGAGAAGACTCTTGAACTACAGGCGTACAGTGGGCAAATGGTTGCACCTTGGTCTGGTTTTGGCAACTCGAACACCCAGGAGTGGAGAAGACTGCAAAAGTGGTGAACACTACCCAGTCCATTACGGGTTTCTGACCTCCCCAACATTAAAAAGGGATTTACAGGAGTCGCTGCCTCAAAAAGGCAGCCAGCTTCAGAGACCCACAGCACCCTGGCCATGCACTCATTTCACTCCAGCCATCAGGAAGAAGATATACGAGTCTGAAAACTGTAACGTCCAGGTACAGGAACAGCTTCTTCCTTATAGCCATCAGGCAATAAAACACCAGGCAATAAAACACGTAATCATTATATTACGATACAGCCTTATTTTAAAATGGACTGAATTCATTTTTTTTTTATTAGCAATCTACACACAATACCCCCACGAATGAAGAAACAAAAACAGGTGTTTAGAAATTATTGCAAAGTAATTAAAAATAAATAACTGAAATTTTACATTTACATAAGTATTCAGATCCTTTGCTATGACACTCAAAATTGAGCTTAGATTCATCCTGTTTCCATTGATTATCCTCGAGATGTTTTTACAACTTGATTGGAGTCCACCAGTGGTAAATTAAATTGATTGGACATGATTTGGAAAGGCACACACCTGTCTATATAAGGTCCCACGGGTGACAGTGCATGTCACCTGTGGCATGTCTTCATGGCAAAACCAAGCCATGAAGACGACGGAATTGTCCATAGACCTCTGAGACAGGATTGTGGCGAGACACAGATCTGGGGAAGGGTATAAAACAATTTCTGCAGCATTGCAGGCCCCAAAGAGCACAGTGGCCTCTGTCATTCTTAAATGGAAGAACTTTGGAACCACCAGGACTCTTCATAGAGCTGGCCGCCCGGCCAAACTGAGCAATCGGGGAGAAGGGCCTTGGTCAGGGAGGTGACCAAGAACCCGATGGTCACTCTGACAGAGCTCCTCTGTGGAGATGGGAGAACCTTCCAGAAGGAATGTGCGGGGATTGCTGGTCGCCGTGGACTCGGTGGGCCGAAGGGCCTGTTTCTGCACGATATCGCTTTGGCGGCGGTGCAGAACATCGGCTTTGGCGGCGGTGCAGCGCTGGAGCGCTGACGTGGAGCGGGCGATGCCTTTCCTGGGTCGCCGCGCTGGAACTCCAGTATACTGGGACCGCCGATGAGAACATCGTGGAGCAGTGGTTCTGTGGGAGCGGCCAGCTGTGACGCTGAACGGTACATCCCCGGAGCCTGGGATCTCTTGCTGAGATTGCCAGTGTGTGGAGCTCCGTCCGGCGCTGTCTGTTGGCTTGGAAGCCGCGGTCTTCGGTGGGAAGGTGGTCGTTCCTGGTACCCCAAGCCGCTGGGGGTTCTCCCAATGCCGGAGTACCATCACCTGGCGAGAACATCGGGCGCCGTGGCGGCGACTGTGGAGGCCTCAGTGGGCCCTGTGAGGGGATGTTTTGGTGTTGAACTTCTTTTTAATACTATGTTGTATTTTATTAGTGTGCTGCAAGGACATCTGAATTTCCCCTGAATAAGGGGATTAATAAAGTCTAATTCAATTCAATTTATTCAATCTCTAAACTAAACTAATATCAGCAGCCTCAACCAATCGTGGAATCCTTCCATGCAGCAGCTCTTCACAGTTCAAAGATTAAATTTCAATAGCTTTGCACCAGTCCAGGGTGGTAAGGAATTCACTGTTACTAGGTTACTGATGTCTTCTCGTTTAGACTATTCATTGACTCTTCGTTTAAGAACCTGCCTTGATCTTTTCTGGGTTTCGCAAGGGAATGCTTAATCAGAATTTTTTAATTAGCCTGAAAAAAAACTTGAATGCATCCCAACGCTGACTGCATATGTAGGGCACCAGCAGAGCAATGGATCAAGGAGTGAGTGAGGCTGGCTAGCTCTGCTCGCTGTCTCCTGCGGTCGACTATCTGGTGTATTTGATACTCAGCAAGGAGGTCATCCCATATCACGACTTGGCAAGGTTGCTAACTGATCCTGAACCGCCTTTGCTCTTCCTTCAACAATACCCCTTGAACCAGAACTCTGTAAAATTGCCCCTGGTGTGTAGGGAGAACGGGATGAGAATTTGGGATAACATAGAACTTGTGTGAATGGGTGATCGATGGTTGGCATGGACTCAGTGGCTGAAGGGCCTGTTTCCGTGCTGTATCTTTTAATCCATTCTTTTGATTGACAAAATTCTGTCACTTTTAGATTGTTTTAGTGATACAGTGCAGAAACAAGCCGTTCGCCACCGAGTCCATGCCGACCAGTGATCCCAGCACACTAGCACTATCCTACAAACTAGGAACAATTTAAAATTATACCAAGCCAATTAGCCTACAAACCTACATGTCTTTGTAGTGTGGGAGGAAACCGGTGCTCCCTGGAAAAATACAGACACACCCATAATCAGGATCTGGCGCTATAAGGCAACAGTTCTACCTCGCGCCACCGTGCTAAATGTTGAAAATATGTAATCAAAAGTTTAAGAAACAAAATCTTCCACATCCACTTTGAAATGATGTGACCAGCCTTTCATTTTAAGTGGATCATCAACACTGCAAGAAATTTGTTCCCTCTTGGAAAGAAGTACTTATGTGCAAGTTCTGCTGCCACAGATGTCAACTGTAATTGGATGGAGTCGTCAAAACTCTGAATCATGCTTATTAAAGTTTCATTAGAAACATAGAAATAGAAACATAGAAATTAGGTGCAGGAGTAGGCCATTCGGCCCTTCGAGCCTGCACCGCCATTCAATATGATCATGGCTGATCGTCCAACTCAGTATCCCGTACCTGCCTTCTCTCCATACCCTCTGATCCCCTTAGCCACAAGGGCCACATCTAACGCCCTCTTAAATATAGCCAATGAACTGGCCTCAACTACCCTCTGTGGCAGAGAGTTCCAGAGATTCACCACTCTCTGTGTGAAAAAAGTTCTTCTCATCTCGGTTTTAAAGGATTTCCCCCTTATCCTTAAGCTGTGACCCCTTGTCCTGGACTTCCCCAACATCGGGAGCAATCTTCCTGCATCTAGCCTGTCCAACCCCTTAAGAATTTTGTACGTTTCTATAAGATCCCCTCTCAATCTCCTAAATTCTATCCAGTCTTTCTTCATAAGACAGTCCTGACATCCCAGGAATCAGTCTGGTGAACCTTCTCTGCACTCCCTCTATGGCAATAATGTCCTTCCTCAGATTTGGAGACCAAAACTGTATGCAATACTCCAGGTGTGGTCTCACCAAGACCCTGTACAACTGCAGTAAAACCTCCCTGCTCCTATACTCAAATCCTTTTGCTATGAAAGCTAACATACCATTCGCTTTCTTCACTGCCTGCTGCACCTGCATGCCTACTTTCAATGACTGGTGTACCATGACACCCAGGTCTTGCTGCATCTCCCCTTTTCCTAGATTCTTATAGAGTCTATAGTATTATAGATTCAATACCACAGGAAAATGACAAGACACATTAAACATGCGCAAATTCTTTTGATCTTGTCTTCAAAGTAGAGATAACTAAGAATTAGAGAGGATTGTTTAAACTCCTCTTGTCATGTTGTTCTTTCTTAGTTTGTTAGTTTAGTTTACTATTGTCACATGTATCTAGGTACAGTGAAAGGTGTTTTTATTGCCTGCTATCCAGTCAGTGGAAAGACTATACATGATTACAATCAAGCTATCCACAGTGTACAGACAGAGGATAAAGGGAATAACGTTTAGTGCAAGATAAAGTTCAGCAAAGTCTGATTAAATGTAGTCCGAGGGTCTACAATGAGGTAGATGGTAGGTCAGGACCGCTCTCTAGTTGGTGATGGGAGGTTCAGGTGCCTGATAACAGCTTGCTAAAGCACTGTTCCTCTATTGGTAACAGTTGGGAAAAGACTTGAAATTATAGTCTTCGAGAGATACAGAAACTCTCCGACGCACTAGGGGTGAGGCACAAAGGGGTGCACTCCACCAGAATCAAAAACAGTTCCTTCTCCTCAGTTACCAGGCTTCTGAACGGTCCTTCCATAAGCCAGTTCACCTCTACCCCATTGCGGACATTGGACTTGGTCTGTGGAACTGATGCTCTACGATGCTGAAAACTATATTCTGCACTCTGTATCTTCCCCTTTGGGAGATCTGATAGAAGTATTTAAAATGATGCAAGGCCTAGATAGGGTAGACAGTCAGAACCTTTATCCCAAGGTGGAAACGCCAATGGCTAGAGGGCAGAGTTTTCAGGTTAAAAGAGCAAAGTTTAAAGGGGAAGTGCATGGCTTATGTGTACTTTTTTTACCCAGACAGCAGTTGGTGCCTGGAATGCATGGCAAGGAGTGGTGGTGGAGGCAGATACGATAGTGGTGTTTAAGAGGCTTTTAGATAGGCAAGGAATGGAGGGATATGGCTCATGTGCAGGCAGAGGAGATTCATTTAACTTGGTATCAGTTATTGATATTGGCACGGATATTGTGGGCCGAAGGACCTGTTCCTGTGCTGTACTGTGTTCTATAAGTAATATCTAGCAATACAAAACACTGAACTATAGGTGTGAGCAGGGTAGATGGGCAAAATAACTTGGTTTACAGGCCTAGTTTTATAGAGCAAAACTTAAAGGAAGAAATAAATGAAGAGGAGGACAGCTTAAGGGAGGATTTCCATAGCTACCCCAAGGATGGGACAAGTATACATAAAGATGATTAAATGGACAAAACCACAAGAGACCCCAAAATTAAGAGATGAAATTAAGATATGCTATAGACATGCAGGTGTAATTCAGCAGGTCAGGCAGCATCTCTGGGAAAACATGAATAGGTGATGTGTAGAAAGGAACTGTAGATGCTGGTTTATACTGAAGATAGACACAAAATGCTGGAGTAACTCAGTGGGTCAGGCAGCATATGGATAGGTGATGTGTAGAAAGGAACTGTAGATGCTGGTTTATACTGAAGATAGACACAAAATGCTGGAGTAACTCAGTGGGTCAGGCAGCATCTCTGGAGAAAAGGAGTAGGTGACATTTCCAGTCGGACCCTTCTTCAGGCTGAATCCTTTTTCAGGTGAAGAAGAGTTCACATCCGAAATGTCACCTATTCCTTTTCTCTAAAGATGCTGCCTGACCCTCCGAATTACTCCAGCGTTTTGTGTCTATGTTATGGATAGGTGATGTTTCATGTCGGGGCCCTTCTTCAGACTTATGATATCACTTATGTGTTCATTTTAAAGGAATGAAGAAACTACAAAATAGTTTTCTAAAAATAATGCCTTGAAATGACTAAAAAGATAATGAATTACTCATGATCATTTTTAGCCATATAAAGGTATTATTTTTAGCAAACTATTTAATTAAAAAAAATCATGAATGTTGGCTAGGATAATTCAATCAAGTCTTCATCTTAAGTCGCAGATCAAATACAAATCCTCTCTCCACCATTCATCTCACCGAACATTGGCTCCTGCATATTGAATTTGTGGTTGAAGTTTTGTTGTAAATGAAAAAAGATAAATCAAACAGCTCCTAACGAGAGGGAATCATCTGTAGGGTCTATGGCAAAAATAAACCTCTTATTTGCTCTGTGGTCCATGAATG
>CM075979.1:23000458-23175458 GCA_038087875.1 Malacoraja senta
GTTTGTTGTTTTGGCTTTGGCAGACTCTCAACATCCACATTAAAACCTGATTGCACACGTCTCCAACAACTATGAATTCAAAACATAAATGCTGGACATGCATAACTAATCCGTCAATGCCTGAAGGAGAGAAAGCCTGGACGACATTTTAGATTTGGAACCTTCCATGCAATTGTGCCCGAATTGTTTCCCTGAAGAATTAGCACATTAACTCATGTTGGAAGGAACTGCAGATGCTGGTTTACACTGAAATTGGACAAGAATGCTGGAGTAACTCAGCGGGTCAGGCAGTATTACTGGAGAAAAGAAATAGATGGCATTTTGGGTCGAGACCTTCCTTTGGTTTGAGTGTCAGGGGAAAGGGAAATGAGAGATATAGAAGGTAAATAGAACAAATGAATGAACCCATTAACTCCCTCATTTACTCATTGCATTTGGGCTTCATTGAGATCCGGACCTAGGGTGCTGTCTGTGTGGAATTTGCACGTTCTTCTTGTAACTACATGGACTTCTTCCCACATCGCAAAGTTGCACACCACAGTGCTGCAGCAGGTTAAGCTGCTGCCTCAATGCCAGAGACTCAGGTTCCATCTTGACCCCAGGTGCTGTCTGTGTGGAGTTTGCACACTCACCCTGTGACTGCTTGTGTTTCCTCCGGTTTCCTCCCACACTCCAACGACGTATAGGTTTGTAGGTTCATTTGCTTTGGCCACTGTCCCTGGTGTGTAGGATAGTGCTAGTGTATGGGGTGATTGCAAATCGGCACAGACTGGGTGGGCTGAAGGGCCTGTTTCTGCACTGCATCTCTAAAGTCTAAAGTCTACAGTTAAAAGGAATTACTTGACCTTCCACAATGACACTACTGTTCAGTCTTTGAAACATGATGGCGAAATATCTGTTGAAATGACAAATAACTTCCAAAATATTCAAGAGCGAGTTTCTATTGACTAAATGAGTAACTTGACTTGTAATGTGGCTCACAAAGGTACACAAAAATGCTGGAGAAACTCAGCGGGTGCAGCAGCATCTATGGAGCGAAGGAAATAGGCAATGTTTCGGGCCTAAACCCTTCCTCAGACTAATAGATGGCAATAGATGGCAAATAGATTGTAATTTGGCTCAGCTGGTTAAGGGACAGGCATTCACAGCACAGATCACCAGTCAGTCACATGAATCATCACCAAACATAAGAGACGACATCCACCTGATTGAGAAATGTAGAGGAACCAGTTTTTCAAGTCCTTACACACTCTGGAGAAGTATTCTCCATTCCTGTCAACATTTTTTGCTAACATTTGCAAAATGTGAAGTTTCAATACTTCCATATCTTCTGTTGAATTGAATTTATTGAAAAGGACACCATTGAAACTGGCCATTCGGCCCACCCAGTCCATGCCGACCAGCCATCACCTTATTGTGCTGGTTCTATGTTATCCCATGTTCTCTTCGATGGATTTGTAAGAGGGTCAAAGTTTAAAGTGGATGTGCAGGACAAGTTTTCTTTACACAGAGGGGTGGTGGGGGCCTGGAACGCACAGCCTGAGGTGGCGGTGGAGGCAGATACGATAATGTCGCTTAAGAGGGTGTTGGCCAGGCACATGGATATGCAGGGAAGGGAGGGATATGGAACATGTGCAGGCAGGGGAGATTAGTTTAACTTTTTTTTTAAGTTCAGTTTAGTTTAGAGATACAGCACGGAAACAGGCCCTTCGGCCCACTAAGTCCGTGCCGACCAGCAATCCTCGTACACCAGGATAGGAGTCGATCCTACGCTCTAGAGACAATTTACAATCTTTACTGAAGCCACGTAACCTACAAAGCTGTACGTCTTTGGAGTGTGGGAGGAAAACGGAGCACCCGGGGGAAAACCCACGCGTTCACGGGGCAAACGTCCAAACACCAGCATCCGTAGTCAGTATGTTCTCTGGCACTGTAGCCACCAACTCTACCCGCTGCGACACTGTGCCACCCTTAACTTGCCGTCAAGTTTGGCACAGACAATGTGGGCTGAAGAACCTGTTCATGTGCTGTACTGTTCTATACCGAAGATAGATACAAAATGCTGGAGTAACTCAGCGGGGCAGGCTCCATCTTCTGGACCGAAACGTCACCCATTCATTCCCTCCAGAGATGCTGCCTGTCCCGCTGAGTTGCTCCAGCAATTTGTGCTGATCTTCGGTGTAAACCAGCATCTGCAGTTCCTTCTAACACTGCTCTATGTTCTACTTGTACATTTTTGTCAAAGGGCTGCAGATCTTCTGCAAGGGAAAAGGGACAAGCTGTCACCTGCTCAGACTGTATAAAGTTGTACAGTATAGATGTAGGCCCTTTATCCATCACGTCTATGCTGACCATCATGCTGATCCATTCTGATCCCACCGGCCTGTGTTCATTCCACATCTCTCTATGCCCTGCTAATTCAAGTGTTAAAGAAGGAACTGCAGATGCTGGAAAATCGAAGGTACACAAAAATGCTGGAGAAACTCAGCGGGTGCAGCAGCATCTATGGAGCGAAGGAAATAGGTAACGTTTCGGGCCGAAACCCTTCTTCAGACGGGTTTCGGCCCGAAACGTTACCTATTTCCTTCGCTCCATAGATGCTGCTGCACCCGCTGAGTTTCTCCAGCATTTTTGTGTACCTGCTAATTCAAGTGCCTGTTGAATGTTAATGTACCTGTCTCCACCTTTGGCAGTTCATTCCAACTAATCTTTATGTGAAAAACATGTCCCTCGAATCCCCTTCAAGCACATTCTCAAAGAACAGAGAGCTTCTGATGAGGTAGATTAGGATAAAAGTCACTGAAGACCAATAAACTAATAAATCCTGTTCTGACTGGTTTGCTGCACGTTTACACTATCAGTCCTAGAGAACATTTCAAGAATGTAAAGCAGCCCCAGTTAACTGAACTATTTAATCTGACCCTACACAGCAAGAGATCCTCGAAACTGATCATTGATGTCGTAAAGGACCACTCATGCACAAGCAAGTCTTCACAGCAAGGGTCCTTAAAGGGAATCTACCCAAGTAGGGAATCCATCACTGGGCAGCACAGTGGCGCAGTTAGTAGAGCCGCCCAGTGTTGGACTGTGAGCGCCAGGTTCGATCCTGACCTCGGGCGCAGTCAGTGTGTGGAGTTTGCACGTTCCTTCGGTGACCACGTGGGTTTCCTCCGGGTGCTCCGGTTTCTTCTCACATCCCAAAGATGTGCAGATTTGTAGGTTAATTGGTCTCTGAAAATTGCCCCCCTAGCATGTAGGGAGTGGATGCAAAAGTGGGATAACATAGGAGTGTGAATGGGTGATCGATGGCCGGTGTGGATGGGGTGGGCTGACGAGCCTGTTTCTACACCGTATCTTTCAATTCCATTCCATTATAATTTTAATTTCAATTTTAATTCCATGTTTTATTACAATTCAATGGGGCATCTTGGTTAGCATGGGCAAGTTGGGCAGAAGGGCCTGTTTCCATGCTATATAGCTCCATGGCTAACTCACATTGTAATATACCACGCACCATCAGATTCTTAAAAAGACACAAAGTGCTGGAATAACTAAGTGGGTCAGGCTGCATCTCTGGAGAACATGGATAGGTGATGTTTTGGGTCGAGACACTTCTCCTACCATCAGATCCTTGTGCGGCAAGGCGTGTGGTGATCCCTGTGATGTTGTCAAGGGTTGTAAGATTAGAAGGAAGTTACCACAAATAACACTGGCAGCTATGGTGCACCAATATCTCCAGGTGATTTCACAACTCATTCTCAGCAAATTCCCAATCTACCCAATAAACTTTGCTTAATCATACTCTACAAGATGAGTCAGCAACATAACTGTGGGTGTGGGCAACCAACCTCTATTGTTTAATTATCCTTCTATCAATATTCTTTCACTCGACACTACTTTGAAGCTTGTAGCTTTGCACTTTGACTTCCATGATGTGCTGCACAGTTGATAGTCTGAAGAAGGGTCCTAACCCGAAACATCACCTATCCTTTTTTCTCCAGAGATGCTGCCTGGCCCACTCAGTTACTCTAGCACTTTGCGTCTATAACAGGGTCCCTTCTGAATAATTGTGACTTCCACACACTTCACCCTATGCTTAATTTTAACTCATGCGCATTTTTAAATTTCAAGTTACACATTAATGCTTTAGCAGTTCAGCACTAGATGGTTGAGGTGGGCACTCTTTATAGAGTCATAGCTTCATACAGCACAGAATCAGGCCCTTCAGCCCAACTTGTCCATGTTGACCAGGATGCCCCATCCTAAGCTAGTTCCATTTGCCCTGGTTTCACCTGTATCCCTCTAAACCTTTCCTACCCCTGTTCCTGTCCAAGTGTCTTTTAAATGCTGTTACAGTACCTGCCTCAACTACCTCCTCTGGCAGGTCATTCCATATACCCACCACCCTCTGGGTGACAACTTGCCCCTCAGATTCCTATTAAATATTTCCCCTCTTACTAAAAACACATGTCCTCTAGTTCTTCATTCCCCTTCCCTGGGTAAAAGACTGTGCATTCACCTATTTGTTCCCCTCGTGATTTTATACACCTCCATAAGATCACACCTCAACCTCCTGCGCTGCAAGGAATAAAGTCCTGGCCTGCCCAACTTCCCCCTATAACTCAGGCCCTAGGGTCCTAGTAACATCTATATTAGTCTTCTCTGCACTCTTTCCAGCATATCTTCCTATAGCAGGGTGACCAAAATTGAACACAATACCCCACGTGCGTGCTCACCAATGTCTTGTACAACTTGTATAGCTTGTATTGGTTTATTATTAAAAATTGTACCAAGCTGCAGTGAAAAGCTTTTGTTTGCATGTTTTCCAATTAAATCAGATCATGCTATACATGATGCAAAGCAATCATAATACAACAGGTAGATCAAAGAGAAAAATACCAGATTGCAGACAATAATTTACGGTGTTGAGGCATTGCCGTCCCAGAGAAAACTCAGAGGTCTGCAATGAGGTAGGTTGGAAGATCGGGACTACATCCTAGCTTATGGAAGGGCTGTTCAGTAATGTGGTGAAGAAGCTGTTCTCGAGTCTGATGGTACATGTTTTCAAGCTTTTGTATATTCAGCCCAATGTGAGCGGGGAGAAGAAGAAAACAGTCCTTAATTATGTTAGTTGTTTTCCCGAGGCAGCGTGAGGTTTAGAGATACAGCATAGAAACACGTCCTTTGGCCCAAGAGCGGAACTCGCTATCAAAACATGGAGGGGACGGGGGACACAATTTTTTGGCGGCCACGCGCGCATGCACACATACGCGCGCGAGACTTCGGAGGCTCAATCCAGCGCTAAATGCAGCTCAACTGCCCGTCTTCACCGGGTTAACTACAGCCCTGCCTGGACTGACGGGACACCAGCGCTGCTTCTCCGCGTTGGCCATATTTCCCACAAGTCCAGGAAGGGTTGTAAGCTCACCTGGTGGTACAGGCAGAGTTAGCTGGGTTTAACGCTGTTTCTCTGCGCTGGCCCATCTGACTGCCGACCAAAGATCCTATAGTGGAGGATCTCTGCTGCCGACCTCTCTGGCCACCCGCGGGAGGGGGGGGGGGGAATGGGAGGGGACAGGACAGCTCCGGAGACCCGGCCGGGATCGATCCTGCCTGCGGATGAAGCGCAGGTCTATGCCACGTCTCCCTCCTCCAATCACCGCGCTCTATCCTCAGTCCCACCCCCCCCCCCCCCACTCCTCCCTCCTCCAATCATCGCGCTGAATCATGTCCCGCACCCATTGCCTGCTGACCGACGTCTCTCTCCTCCAATCGGCGCCCTCGATCACCGGATTTTAAAATCCGGATTACAAAAACTTGGGGGGTGGATGTCCACCACCTCTCAAAACATGGAGGGGACGTGTCCCCTCTGGTCCCACCGGGTTTTCCGCCCCTGCTTTGGCCCACCGAGTGTATGCCAACCATTGCCGGAAAACCTGGGGGAGCCAGGGGGGATGTGTCCCCTCCATGTTTTCAGAGGTGGGGGACGGTCCCCCTCACGTTACAAGCTTTAAATCTGTGGTACAGATCTGCAGTAATTGACTCGGCCCCGTAGTAGAAGCATCCACGTGGCGGGGCTGGATCACAGGGAGAATGTGGAAACTCCGTACAGACAGCTTACAAATAAGGCCAGTTTATACACCGATACTGCAGTTAATACCACCAACCAAAGGAATGAACTTTGCTTGTGTGAAATTCTGTACTTTATGAACTCTTTTTGCATCCCTGTGTTAAAACTGCAATCTAGCTGGTTTTCCAATGAATGTCTAAGTCATTATCATTTAAAATTCACCTGCTCCTGTGTATTTGAAAAAGAGCTCGTGAAACAACAAACAAATATCTGTGATATTTGTGTCTGTATTTCATCAATATTATCTTAATTTAACTTGCCATCATGTTCAGCATGGACATTGTGGTCTGAAGGGCCTGTTCCTGTGCTATACTGTTCAGTGTAGGAAGGAACTGCAGATGCTGGTTTACACCGAAGATAAACACAAAAAGCTGAAGATGGGTCTGACCCGAAATGTCACCCATTCCTTCTACCCAGAGATGCTGCCTGTCCTGCTGAGTTACTCCAACATTTTGTGACTTTTATGTTCTACTTACATATTTTCGTGTCAATGCGCTGCAAATTTTGTGCATGGGAAATGGGAAAAGCTGTAACTTGCTCAGAACAAATGTATAAAGTTGCACAGCGCAGAATCAGCCCTTTGGCCCATCATGTCAATGCCGACCATCACGGCAGTTATTACTGATCCCACAGGCTTGTGGCAATTCCACACCTCTCGATGCCCGATCATTCATGTGCCGGTTGAATGTTACTATTCCTGTCTCTACCTCATCCTCTGGCCGTTCATTCCAACTAATCTTTATGTGGAAAAAACACCCATCAACTCCCCTTCAAAATGGAGAAAGCGGTGCTATCCTGCCCTGTAGATGCTTTAGAGAGAAGGTTCCTGTGCATGGGCATCATTCTGCAAGTCACCCATAGTCCATGGCAAGATCCACCTCAAGAGATCAACAGTGCGGGTGAGGGAGATGGAAAGTGGACCGGAGTACTAGCTGGATTACTTCTCCTTACATTTACAGGGATCTCCACTTCCCTCCTCTGGTCCTCCATCGCTTTGAACCCCATTGCTTGGACCTCCATTGCTTGGACCTCCAGTGTTAGTTCTGAGAATTATCTGCAATGGGTGGCACGATAGAGCAGCGGTAGAGTTGCTGCCTTAAAGCACCACAGACCCAGGTTCGATCCTTTCAACATGTGCTGTCTGTACGGAGTTTACACATTCTCCCTATGACCGTGTGGGTTTTCTCCAGGAGATTCGATTTCTCCCACACTCCAAAGACGTATAGGTTCGTAGGCTAATTGGCTTGGTCAAATTATAAATTGTCCCTAGTGTGTAGGATAGTGTTAGTGTTCGGAGATCACTGGTCAGCACAGCCTAAGTGAGCCGAAGAGCCTGTTTCTGCGTTGTTTCTCTAAACTAAACTTCCCAAGGCTGTGCACCAGAGTGCATCTGATTTGTACTTTTGCATATATTAAAAGTTGTTTCAAAAGAGGATAGAGGTCATCATAAACTTGTGGACAAACAGGCGTGGGCAGTTGAAAGGATGGGTATTAAATAGGCAGCATGTTTATCTTGTATTGCTATTTGGAGTTGGATCAGTGAATGAATAAGCAAAGATTAGTAGATTTTGTTATTTACATATTTAAGTCAATAGTGACTTTATTTTGCTAGGATTGACATTGGTCAGGAAACAGGAGACTTCAATAGCGATTCAGCTCAGAAGAGTACTCAGAGGCAACTGAACCATCCAACCAACAACTAGAGAGCAGTCCTGAACTACTACCGACCTCATTGGAGATCCTCGGATTATCTCTAACTTTGATCGGTCCTTACTGGCATTATCTTGCGCTATACGTTATTCCTTTTTGTCCTGTATCTGTACACTGTGAATGGTTCAATTGTATTCATGTGTTGTCTTTCCGCTGACTGGTTAGTTTTTATTTAGCTTTAGAGATACAGCGACCCCTTCGGCCCACCGAGTCCGCACCGACCAGCGATCCCCACAAATTAACTCTATCCTACACACACTAGGGACAATTTACATTTAGACCAAGCAAATTAACCTACAAACCTGTACGTCTTTGGGGTGTGGGAGGAAACAAAGACCTCAGGGAAAACCTACACGGTCACAGGGAGAACATACAAACTCAGTACAGACAGCACCCGTAGTCAGGATCGAACCTGGGTATCTGGCGCTGGCTCTACCAATACACCACCGGTTAGCACACAAGCTTTTCACTGTACCTCAGAACACATGACAATAAACTAAACTAAACAGTCTCTTCACACACTCTCTCGGACTTCATTCTACAGCAATGAATAAGTATCGATGAGGTATCTCCAAATAAAGATGATTACGTGATGTGGAATACTGGTTTTAGGTTTGATTCTAGGTCAAGGTGGTTGAGCTGGAAAAGCTGGTCCAATTTCAAACCAATCACCTCCTTTTGAATCGTTCGAGTCAAAGTTATGGAGTTGCACTATGCGGAAAATCAGGTCCTGCATCACAACATGTCCATGTTGACCTACTGGTCTACCCGAGCCCGTCCCATTTCCCTCCAAATGGAAATTCATACAGTGCTCGTCTGAGGAAACAGATGATATCTTTCGTGATTGTACAGAGTGGGTGGGGTTTAGTTTTGTTTATTGTCACGTGTACTGAGGTACAGTGAAAAACATTTTGTTGCATACTAACCAGTCAGCAAAAAGATTAAACATGATTACAATCGAACAGCGCACCGTGTACAGATACAGAATAAAGGAAATCATGTTTAATGCAAAGTCTAGTAAAGTAATGAAAGCTAGTCTAAGGGTCTCCAATGAGGTAGATAGTAACTCAGGACCGCTCTCTAGTTGGTGATAGGACGGTTCAGCTGCCTGATACTAGCTGGGAAGAAAGGATCTGAATCTGGAGTGTTCATTTTCACACTTCCGTACATCTTGCCTGATGGGAAACGGGAGAGGAGGGAGTGACCGGGGTGAGACTGGTCCTTCATTATGCTAGTGGCCTTGCCGAGGCAGTGAGACTGGTTCACATTCAAGGACTCTGCGATCAACCGGAAGGAATATATTATGACCAGCACAGACTTCAACATTAAATGCATGCTAAAGAACGACAATACAGTCTGGAGAAGGATCCCAACCATCCATGTTATTCAGATATGCTGCCCGATCTGCTGAGTTACTCTAGCACTTTGTCTTTTTTAATCAGTAAATCAGCATCTGCAGTTCCTTGTTTTGACAAGGCAATACCATTTGTGAACCATGTGGGCCACTCCTGGGTGAGGTCCAAATCCGCAGCATTCAAGTCAAGTGAAATCACAGCAGCGCAGCAGTAGAGTTGCTGCCTTGCAGCGCCAGAGACCCCAGATCGATCCTGACTCCGGGTGCTGTCTGTACTGAGTTTGCACGTTCTCCCTGAGACCCATGGGTGCTCCAGTTTCTTCCCACATTCCAAAGACGTACAGGTTTGTAATTAATTGGCTTCTGTAAATTGTCTCTAGTGTGTAGGGTAGAACTAGTGCGAGGGGTGATCGCTGCCTAATGTGGACTATGTGAGTGCCAAAGGGCCTGGTTCCATGCTATATCAAACCAAGTTTGAGTCTCGGGATAGCCATGTGGGCACCCATCGATTGTGGCAAGGCTTGCATGTTATAGCGAGCTACAAAGTGAATTCAAGCAGTGTCACTGGCAACTATGTTCCTATCCAGCAGGCTCAATGCACTCTGCGTTCACTTTGAACAGAGGCTCAGTGGAATGGTGCACCTGCTCCAGTGGACGTGGGTGCGTCTGTATCCATGGTCACTTTTGCAGAGGGCAGATCAATCTTCCTGAGAGTGAACCCATGGAAAGCAACTGGCCCTGGCCCTGTCCCCTCTACCATGCTGGCAGTGGTATTCGCAGACATCTTTAACCTCTCCCAACTCCATGGCGACTGGATAGCACACAACAAAAGAAGCTTTGCATTGTACCTCAGTACGCGAGAATAAACAACACTGGACTGAACTAAAATCTGAGTGGTTTTCAATCTGCTTTAAGATGACCAACTTCATCCCAGGCAAAGGCAGTGTGCCTCAACGACTACCATTCAGTGGCTCTGACATCCTGAGGCTGGTCACGGTGCAAATTAACAACGTCCATGGTAGACGCTATCTTACTGGCCAAAAGGGCACGTTCACAATCACTTATTATCTGCCCTACACAGTCACAACTAGGTGGCTAAATTCAATGATACATTATGGTCACATGAACCTAGGTACAGTGAAATTATTTTGTTCATGCATAGAACCCAGTAAAATCATACAACGGACCTTACCTAGGCAGTACACAAAGAGCCGCCACGTTTCTGACGCAGACAAAGTTACTAAAGTTAATCAGTCTATATTTCCTTGCAGTTTAATCCAGGCCTGCTGCCGCACGTGATGCATCTCGGATTCCACCTGCTCTATCTCCATGTACAAGTTTGCAGATGACGCCACCAAAGTGGGCCAGAGCTTAAACAGTGGTGAGACGGAGTATAGGAAGGAGATAGAGAGTTTAGTAACATGGTGTTAAGACATCAACTTCTCCCTCAGTGGCAGCAAGACAAAGGTGCTAGTTTTTGACTTCAGGAAATGTGGTTGTGTACTGTACATGCCCCAGTCAGCATCAATGGTGCTGAAGTGGAAATGGAGAACTTGTTCCTGGATGTAAATACCACCAAAGATTTGCCCTGGCTTAACCACATTGAAGTTCACGTTGAAAGTGTGGTGTTACAACAGGTGGAGAAGTTACCCACGTCAATGTTGGTTAGAGATCTCCAATAAAAGTGGAGACACAAGAGACAAGAGTCTACGCTTGCTGAAATCTGGAGCAAGGAACAAAAGCATCGACAGTTCCTTTCCCTTAAACAGGTGTTGCTCGATCCACTGTGTTCCCCCAACAGTTATCTTCTTTGCTTCTCCAATTCAAACGTCTTGCACATTTTTAAGCGTGGTTATGATAAATCTATCTATCTTACGATTCCCGATCTTGAACTTTGAGATGCTTGTCGAGCAAAGAAAAACTACACAAACTTTACAGCAATTCTTTAATGAAATGATATTTTTTCTCCAAACCATCATTAACTATAATTTAGTTTAGTACCGAGATACAGTGAAAAACTTTTTGTTGCGTGCTATTGAGTCAGTGGAAAGACTATACTTGGTTAAATTCAAGCAGTCCACAGTTTACAGATAAAGGACAAAAGGTATGTCCAATCAAGTCTGATTAAAGGTCGTTCAAAGGTCTCCAATCAGGTAGATGGTAGGTCAGATCCACTCTCTAGCTGGTGAGAGGATGTTTCAGTTGCCTGAAAACAACTGGAAAACATTTATCATATGGATTTCTTTGTTTTTCTTTGAGATCATAGACAGTACCACCAGGGGCACCGCATAATTGGCAGCCCCGCCAACCGTCTGTCTGTTTTTTCTAAATTTTTTCTAAATTTTTAGTGTGTGTTAAAAGCTCATGTAAATGTTCTCCGGTTGTTTTATGTGGGGGAAGTGGGAGGGGGAGGGGGGGTTGGGGGAAACCTTTTTTTCAATTTCTTACCTTGCTGGAGATGTGATTATTTTCCGGGTTGCATCTCCGGTCGCTCTGCGGCCTACCATCGATGGAGCTGGTGGCCTCCTCGGTCTGACCTTGGGCCCCACCACGGGGCGTGGACTTAACATCGGAGCCGATCCCTTGCCTGGGATTGCTCCAATCGCAGCCTGCGAACTTCACCATCGTGAGCTCGCAGTCTCAGGAGAGACCATGGATGATGGGAGCTCCAACGACGCATAGGTTCACCAGCCCCAACGCGGGGTTCGATTGCCAGCGCGGGGGAGCTGAGATCCCCCGATGCAGGAGCTTGATCGCCCTGATACGGAGGGCTCGAGGCCCCCGACAATGGAGAACAATGAAGGGAAGAGATTTGAACTTTTTTTCGCCTTCCATTACAGAGAGAAATTTATGTTAAAATGTGTTTTGTGTGATCTGTTGCTTTTATTTGTATGACTGACTTGGGATATGAAATTCCTCATATGTTGCAAAACATACTTGGCTAATAAAATATTATTGCGATTTCACAAGATTGTCCCTATAAAGCACCCACAAAAACTATCTCAACTGGAATAGGACAATAAAATATTGTCATGTGGAGAATATTACACATAAACTCTGTTAATAAATAACATTTCACCTTAGGAGTCCTTACACTGCTGAAATAGCATAAAGCAGTTTTTGAATATGTTAGGTGATTTTGTTTCCTTGATATATCAGTAATCAATCTATACAAAAGTTTTTAAATGGGGGTTATTTATTTTTGGGCATTGTAATAGTAGGCACAAGGAACTGCAAATGAAGACACAAAGTGCTGGAGTAACTCAGCGGGTCAGGCAGCATCTCTAGAGAACATCGCTAGGTAACGTTTCAGGTCGGACCCTTTACTTTTAGGACTTTAGAGTTTATAGATACAGCGAGGAAACAGGCCCTTCGACCCACAGAGTCCGCACCAACATACGAGGACTAGAGGGTGTGAGTAATAGGGAGGGGTTTATGCTGGGTCTCTATTCCTTGGAGCGCAGGAGGATGAGGGTTGATCTTATAGAGGTGTATAAAATCATGAGAGGAATAGATCGGGTAGATGAACAGAGTCTCTTGGCCAGAGTAGGGGAACCGAGGACATAGGTTCAAGGTGAATGGGGAAAAGATTTAATAGGAATCCGAGGGGTAATTTTTCACACAAAGGGTGATGGATGTATGGAACAAGCTGCCACATGAGGTAGTTGAGGCTGGGACAATCCCAACGTTTAAGAAATAGTTAGTCAGGTACATGGATAGGAAAAGTCTGAAGGCATATGGACCAAGCATAGGCAGGTGTGACTAGTGTAACTGGGACATGTTGGCCGGTGTGGGCAAGTTGGGTCGCAGGGCCTGTTTCCACACTGTATCACTCTATGACCAGCGATCACCCCCATACATTAACACTATCCTACACACTAGGGACAATTGTTGAGTCTGAAGAAAAGCCCTGATCTGAAACGTCACCTATTCACGATCTCCAGAGACGCTGCCTGACCTGCTGAGTTACTCCAGCATTTTGTGTCTTCTATTGTTGACCAGCATCTGCAGTTTCTCGTGCCTACATTTTACAATTCCCTTGAAGAAATGTGGCCATAGTTTCAAAACCGTTGTTTCATGAATCACTCCATGACAGCAATTTTTACGAAAATTGATTCTTTCTGTCATTAACTGTTTTACTTTTTTAGGATAGACAACATATATACAATCCAAATTGACCCACGCAGTCACAGGGAGAACGTATAAACCCCACACAAAGACAGCACCCGAGTTCAGAATTGAACCCGGGACTCTGGCGATGTCACCTGTGCCACCTTTAGCTCTATGCTCATTCTTCCTGTCTTACTGTAGGACAAGGGAAATGCTTGTGTGTACACGAATATGCGGCAGTAAATGATATGCCCAGAGCCCAAAGTCAATGCAAGAACAGCAATGATCACCAGAGTGCAATATTACATACACCCCTTCAATATGAAAATATTAATCTGGTTTACTTTAGTTTATTGTCACATGTACCGAAGTACAGTGAAAAGTTTTTGTTGTGTGCTAACCAGTCAGTGGAAAGACAATACATGGTTACAATCAAGTCATCCACAATGTACTGATACATGCTAAAGGGAATAATGTTTAGTGCAAGATAAAGTCCAGTAAAGTCTGATTAAAGATAGTCCAAGGGTCTTGAATGATGAAGATAGTAGCTCAGGACCACTCTCTAGTTGGTGATAGGATGGTTCAGTTGCCTGATGGGGTCAAGGAAAGAGCGCTCATGTCGCAGCCCTGTTTCCATTAATCTTTCCACCACTGTGCACAAGAAGTGACAGGACACCATTGTATGCAGATGCCGAGCAGCGTGTTCAGCAGTGGCTAAACAAATTCTAATCTTGTGTGTGGACTCGATAAGAAGAAGTTGCCTGGTAACAGCCAGGAAGAAAATGTCCCTGAATCTGGAGGTGTGCATTATCACACTTCTGTACCTCTTGCCTGATGGGAGAGAGAAGAGGGAATGACCAGGGTGAAACTCGTCCTTGATTATTCTGGTGGCTTTGCCGAGGTTACGTGAAGTGTAGATGGAGTTAATGGAGGGAGGTTGGTTTGTGTGATGGTCTCTGCATTTTCTTGTGGTCTTGGATGGAGTTGTTCCAAAACCATGCTGTGTTGTATCCTGATAAAATGCATTCTAAATTTACCGCTTGAGGCAAGATAAATAAATGGCTGTTTGACATTGCTTCCAATGGTCATGAGTAACCAGTTCTCCGACAGTACTTACCTTTGGGATAATATATATATTTAGCTTTGAGATTAACTTGAGCCTGGCTAATATTTACAGTTTATCACAGTGGCAACATTTAATGCCATTCTAAAATACATAGATCAAATGTTTCACGTGACTCACATCACATTTTAAGCTGCTCAATAAACTTTTAGAGACAGAGTCACGGAGCAGAGAAACAGATCCTCAGCCCAACCCGTCCATGCCAACCTAAATGTCTCATCTAAGCTAATCCCGTTTGCCCATGTTTGTCCCATATCCCTCCAAACATTACCTATTCATGAACCTGTTCAAATCCTTTTACATGCTGCTGCTGCAGTACTACTGTGGCAACTCATTCGATATGCCCTCTGCCCGGAAAGAGATGCCCCTCAGGTTCCAATTAAATCTTTCCCCCTCTCACCTTAAACCTATGTCATCTGGGTAAAAGACTCTGCTTTCACCCTATCTATTCCAGTGACAACCTGTTCTGTGAAATGTCTTTGCTTGCCTGTTCTCAATGTCATTCCAGCAGGATTTGACCAGCTTTTCATGGTTCATGCTGCTGATGGAAGATTATTACAAACAGGATGGTCTCCAATCCTGGGTTAAATGTGGGCATTCATTGCTATGATTTTAAAACACTAAAACTAAACCAGCAGAGCTTGTCAATGGCTGGTACACAAAAATGCTGGAGAAACTCAGCGGGTGCAGCAGCATCTATGGAGCGAAGGAAATAGGCAACGTTTCGGGCCGAAACCCTTCTTCAGACTCAATTGTCAATGGCTGATGTTTAGAGTTTAGATTAGAATTTAGAGATATAGCATGACCGTTCGAGCCCACCGAGTCCATGCCAACTATCGATCACCTGTCTGCATTAGTTCCATGTTACCCCAGTTTAGGAACCACTCCCTACACACCAGGGGCAATTTACAAAGGGCCAATTAGCCAACAAACCTGCAAGTCTTTGGAATGTGGGACAAAACCACCCAGAGGGAGAACGTACAAACTCCACACAAAGTCGGGATCGAGCCCCGTCTCTGATGCTGTGAGATAGCAACTCTACCACTGCGCCATAATGTTTAAGGATTTACCAGCACCAAGATAATCTGAAAATTCAAGAAATAAAAAACAAACGGAAAGGATTGTGAGGGAGAATGAGATTACGCCAGGAGATTCGTATTGATCATGTGCAATATGGAAACGCTTTCCGCTGTTTCAATGAATTTATTCTTCTGTTGATTGTAAACAGATTATTAACTTCATTAAACCAAGAGGAAGATGAAATGCCTCAATAGAAAGATTCCCCAGTTGATACCAATAGTTGAAATGACAATGAGAAGCAATTTGTAGCAGTTTCCCTTTAGGTGATGTGAAACTCTATACATGTTCTTGTTGCATGGCAATGAAATGAACCCTTTGCAAGACAAAGAGGGGAAGAGAACCAAGAGATAGTGATCAAAGGTACAATTTGCCTTATTAAATAGAACAGGATTTTAGCCAATTTTTTCATCTCTGAGCTTGGTCCAATCATCTGCCTACTAAATAATCCCCTCGCCTGATTTCAACTAATACTTGCTACACTTTGTCCTGCCCCTCACCTCTTCCAGCTTTCTTTTCTCTCCCCCCTCCTCCCCCTACAATCAGTCTATGGGCAGCAAGGTGGCACAGCGGTAGATTTGCTGCACTACAGTCCCAGAGGCCCAGGTTCAATCATGACTATGAGTGCTGTCCGTACGCACTTTGTACATTTTCCCTGTGACCGCATGGGTTTTCTCTGGGTGCTCCAGCTTCCTCCCACACTCCAACGACGTACCGGTTTGCAGGTTAATTTGGCTTCGGTAAAAATTGTAACTTGTCCGGAGTGTGTAGGATAGTGCTAGTGTCCAGGGATCGCTGGTTGGCATGGACTCAGTTGGCCGACGGGCCTGTATCTCTAAACTGAACTAAACTTGTAAAATTGTCCCTGGTGCGGTATGAGAGTGTTAGTGAATGGGGAGATTGTTGGTCAGCGCAGACTTGGTGGGCCGAAGGGCCTGTTAACACACTTATCTCTAAACTAAACTTGTAAAATTGTCCCTTGTGTGTGGGATACTATCAGTACATGGGGCGATTGGTGGTCGGCACAGACTCGGTGATCTGAAGGGCCTATTTTCACACTGTATCTTTAAACTAAACTGTCTGAAGAAGGTTCCTGAACCAAAACGTCACTTATCCATGTTTTCCAGGATGCTACCTGACACGCTAAATTACTTCAGCACTTTGTGTCCTTTTTTTTGTAAACCAGCATCTGCCGTTCCTTTCTATTGTTTCTACATGTCGGCCCATGATATCTGTGTTGAATACAAATGCCAAATTAAACCAATTCCCCCTGCCTGCACATGCTCCACATCCCTCCATATTTTTTAATCAATCCATGCTTTGGCTAAGTTATCAACTGCTGAGCCCTTATGTTCTGCATTTCAAGTGCGCTCTTGTAATTTGTACAGAGTAAAGGTGGCGACAGAAAATCAGTTGTGGTCCTGTACTGATCTCCCCACCATCGAGGCGCTACCTCAAAAAAGGGCAACGGATATCATCAACAACCCACACCAACCGACCACTCTCTCATCTCGCTACTACCATCGGGAAGAGGGTACAGGAGCTTGAAAACCATGACCTCCATGTTTAAGAACAGCTTCGTCCCAGCCACCATCAGGCTCTTGAACACCGCACAACACTGACCTCAACCCTACCTCAGCAACTATAACCAACTATGGACTTGGTTTTAGTTGCTCAATGTACTATGGTCTTGAACTAGTGGTCTGGTTACCTAGTATTACTGATTATTAATTTATTATTTTGTTAATTATTGTATATTATTGTGTAGAAAGGAACTGCAGATGCCGGTTTACACCGAAGATAGACACAAAGAGATGGAGTAACTCAATGGATCAGGCATCATCTCTGGAGAAAAAGGATGGGTGACGTTTCGGGTCGGGACCTTTCTTCAGGCTGCTGGTCCTGGGGCTGCCCGACCCAAAACGTCACCCATCCTTTATCTTCAGAGATGCCGCCTGAGCCGTTGTATTACCCCAGCACTTTGTGTCTAATTATTGTATATTTATGTGTGGTATTGAGTTTACGGGCTTGTAAAGCTGCAGCAAGTAAGAATTTCATTGTTCAGTACACGTGACAATCAAACATTTTACTCTCGATTTGACTAATTCCTAATCTAAATGACACAGATATTACGATCTGAAAGCACTCATTGTTCAAACAATCTCTTCCGAAAGCAATGTAGGTCACATGAAAATGGAAATAAAATCACTGAATTAAATAACCTAAAATGGTTGTTGGCTTCCTGGGTACAATTTCATTTTTCCAAAATATATTGTTGATTTAAGTGTTCGCTATTGTGTTCAACACTGGGGCTCATCCAGCCCAGCACAAACTTAAAAAGTGATACAACCATCCGTGAACATTAATACTATTGACTGTTCGGAGAATTATGGATACAGCCAAAATCATCACATAAACAGACCTCCCCTTCCATTGACCATCCACACTTCACGCTGCCTCAGCAAGGTCACCACCATAAACAAGGACTGGTCTCACCCTGGTCACTCCCTCTTTTCCCCTCTCCCATCAGGCAAGAGGTACAGAAGTATGAAAGCGCATACCTCCAGATTCAGGGACAGTTTCTTCCCAGTTTTTAATCAGGCAACGGAACCATCCTATCACCAACTAGAGAGTGGCCCTGAGCTACTATCTACCCCAATGGAAACCTTCGGACTATCTTTATTCAGACTTTACTGGACTTTATCTTGCACTAAATGTTATACCTTTATTTTGTCTCTGTACACTGTGGATGGCTCGATTGTAATTATGTATAGGCTTTTCACTGACACAACAAAAAGCTTTTCACTGTATCTCGGGTACACGTGACAGTAAACTTAACCATCTAAATAACTTTCTGGCATCAATAGAAATTAGTCAGTCTGAAGTTTGGTCCCGACCCAAAATGTTGCCTACCCATCTTCTCCACAGATGCAGTCTGACCAGCTGAGTTACTCCAGCACTTTCAGTCTTTTTTTGTATACCAGTATCTAGAGGTCTTTGTCTCCACATAAACATACACCAATTCCATTTTATTCCCCTCTTTCCCATCTACGTCCACAAGATGCGTCCTACCATTCATTTACACGTAAGGTTGCCAACTTTTTTGCTCGCAAATAAGGGACAAAAGGTCAAAATAAGGGACAAATTCCCGACGGCAATTCGTTGTCCGACTCGGCCGTGGCTGGGTAAATGATGAGTTGGCCTGGGTGCTGGACTGCACACAAAGCCCAGCTGAGGAGTTTTGGCCTGGCCGTCAGACTTTGCGCGCGACGTTGCATGCAAAGTCCAGCATCCCATCCAACACATGAACCAATGATGGGCTATGAGAAGCAGGGGTGATAGTGTCGGCAGTAAGCCAAGGTCCAAAGGTCGGACAGGTGGTTGGGCTGCCGACCGACGGGCCCACAGGCGAAGCAGGGCCGGACGCGGCGCTCCGATCCGACAGTTCCCTTGACCGGAGTAGTAGCAGTCAAATACGGGACAATGGCAGTCCCGTATGGGACAAACCAATTTAGCCCAATATACAGAATGTCCCGACTAATACGGAACAGTTGGCAACCCTACTTACACACCAAGAGAAATCTGTTACCAACATTGAACAGATCTTTGGGATGTGGGAGGGAATCAGTGCATTTTGGAAGGGACAGCCACGTACACACAGACAGACACACACACACATATAGACAGACCCCCACACACAGACAGACCCACACACACAGACAGATGCATACAGACACATGCAGGTAGAGTTAAGGCAGAGACAGATAAATTCTTGATTAGTACAGGCGTCAGAGGTTATGGGGAGAAGGCAGGAGAATGGGGTTAGGAGGGAGAGATAGATCAGCCATGATTGAATGGCGGAGTAGACTTGATGGGCCGAATGGCCTAATTCTACCCCTATTCTTTATGAACTTATGAAACGTCCCCCCTATCCATGTTCTCCAGAGATGCTGTCTGAACCGGTGTTACTCCTGCACATTGCATTTTTGTCTTTATCATAAATGCATTGTTCAAGACAGTGCAATTAGAAAAAAATTATAGAACTGCCGTATTATCTGGGGAGCCTTACTTGATAGTTTTAAACCGGCCAAGATGCTCTCTGCATTGTTTATGGCAGTGCTTCTTAAACTGGTGAATGGTTCACCCAAGGGCGAATGAAATTATTTTGGGGTGAATGAAACTAGAGGGGTGAACGAGGGGTGAATGACTTAATTAATTTAGATACATATTATTTTCTATACTTAAAAAAGGCATTGTTATTAAAGTGGTTAGTAAGCACTTATTGGTTTTAATGGCAGTGGAGCTGGAAATTTGATATGTTTTTTTCTCTCTACCTATGGTTTTCTAATTTCAAAGCAGCAGGATATTTCCCAAATTTTCTGTAATATAACTTTTTATGAAGACCAGACGAGCTAGTGGGATCACAAATTTATAAATGGCAACACTGGAGGATTGCCGTAGGCAAGTGTTGAACTGTAACTTTACTTTTTGTTTCCAATTTAGCTACTTTTCCGCTAGAACGAATTCTATATACCGGTATTTTTACTGTACTTCTATCTTCCAGCACTTATTTGCATCAAGCAAGAATTCTAGCTGTATTAAGGAGATTCGAGCCCCATTTTTAGGCAGTCTATTGTTAGATTGTGCCATTTTCTTGCAGTGATATTCTGCATTTTCTATATTAGTTGGATACTAATATATTAAATCACATATTCCATAGTTTTTTTTAGCTAGTTTTCCAAGAAAAAAACTGCAGTAATCAAAGCCCGAAAGGGTAGGATGCGGCTGAAGCCCCAGTGTTTAGACTTTGGAATGGTTTATCATTCTAATAGAATGATTTTCCAACTCCAGTAGTAATTAAACTTTTTTTTTTCACTCCTAGTTTTCTTTACATATTTTTAGGATGTTCAAAAAGTTTAATAAAATAGACACTTAAGAAATGAGTTAATTTATGTTTTTTGCTCATGTGACAAAATAAATTATATATAAAATTATATACAAGGGAGAATAAGACGAAAATTACCAAAAAACATAAGAAAATCTAGTCGAGGGTGAATGAAATGTAATGATAAAGACTCAAGGGTGAATGACATTGAAATGGTTTAAGAAGCACTAGTTTACGGCATCGTTAGAGCTCAATTATATCTAGGGCCTAAAACCACACCCTGCAGTCTGTCATTGTTTATTTGGTGATGGTTGCTGCAGCAACAAGGGAGATCACAATCTAATGCATTGAATTGGCCGGCAGTCCCACACACTTCCAACTAGTTCTTCATTCTTCTACAAATATTGACTGGTGTTTATGGCCAACGTTGTAGAGCCATCACAATAGATCCTTTTTGCTGTGCATACCATAGTGAAAAAAAATCACCTGTTATTAGCCGCACTTTAAAAGCTAAATGGATGTGTGGTTTCAATAGCAGGAAAGACACAAGACACTATAGTTCACAAATAAAGGCAGAAAAGATGGAGACACACAGCAGCTCAGGTAGACAAACAGAGAGAGAGAGAGAGAGAGAGAGAGAGAGAGAGAGTGCGAGTGAGTGAGTGAGTGAGTGAGTGAGTGAGTGAGTGTGAGTGTGTGTCTTGAATTGCCGCTGGTGTGTAGGGAGTGGATGAGAAAACGAGATAACATACAACTAGTTTCAACGGGTGATTGATGGTCGGTGCGTCCATGCTGTATGTTTCATTCAATCAACCTCTCATTGCACTTCAGATAGACAAACTCAGCGGATGAAAAGCTGGAGAAAAGGAGTAGGTGACGTCTCGGGTCAAGACCCTAGTGTATATAACAATAAACTTAACAATTCTAAATCAAGATCTGTCATCAGTATGAAGAAGGGTCCCAACCCGAAACATCACCTATCCACGTCCTACAGAGATGTTGCCTGACTCGCTGAGTTACTCCAGTACATTGTACCTTTTTTTGTAAAGCAGCATCTGCAGTTCCTCATTTCTAGATCTGTTTTTGCAGGGAAGGGTACCCAGTGTATTGGAAATGTGAGTCAAGAGCACCACTTTAAAAAAAATGTCTAGCAATAGGCACAATTGTTTTAATGTGCTTCCATCTTTTGCAATGACAACCGTTGACGCCGAAGATGAGAATTTCACTCCCAAAATGAAATAATATTCTCCCATCTCGATCAACGCTCCAAATATTAAAATGTTTTTCCTCTGACACTGATCTATGGAAAAAAAGGCTATGGATCTACATCCTTTGTTAATCTTTGTTTGTAAGAATTTCACCGCACATTTGCACTGTGCACACAAGACAAAAAAGCACCATTGAACCATTGACTTGGCCATTGACAATGAGACGAGTTGTTGGACCTAGAGACAGAGAACTGCAGGTGCTGAAATCTTGAGCAAAACAAAGTGCTGGAGTAACTCAGCAGGTCAGGCAGCATCTATGGAGAACATGGATAGGTGATGTTTTGGGTCTAGAGACCAGAAAATTACCATGTCACAACCTGACTATACGTCCTCTCTGGATTAAACTCAATACAGAATATCCAGAAATGGATGTGGATAAATTGTATGTGGCGAGGATGTTCCCACTAGCGGGAGAGTCTAGGACTAAAGGTCACAGCCTCTGAATTAACCTTGAGGTCCTATCCTCCGATTTAATTCTTTGTGTCTCGTAATTTACAAATTCAGCATCTTGAGTAAAACACTAAGTGCTGGAGTAACTCAGCGGGTCAGGCAGCATCTCTGGAGGACATGGATTGGTGGCGTTTTGGATCATGACTCTTCTTCAGACTTCTATCCATGTCCTCCATAGATGTTGCCTGACCTGCTGAGTTCTTTTAGGAAGGAGACGAGGAGAAATTTCTTTAATCAGAGGGTGGTGAATCAGTGGAATAAGGGAGTTTGGTATTCCGACTGCGCATGCCCAGGTCATAGGTCACTGGAGATAAACATTTTTGACTGCTAAGATGCTGCATGTATACAGACCTGCGTTTCATCCGTAGTCAGGATCGAACCCGTGTCTCTGGCGCTGCAGGCCAAGTCAGTGGATATTTTTAAGGCAGAGATACAGATTTTTGATTAGTACAGGTGTCAGAGGTTATGGGGAGATTGCAGAAGAATGGGGTTAGGAGGGAGAGATAGATCAGCCATGATTGAATGGCAAAGTAGACTTGACAAGCTGAATGGCCTAATTCTACTTATGACCTTAATAGCCAAAACGGACTCAGCAATGGAAAGATACTCCAATCAGCTTCATCTAGCAAGCAACCCTAGATCAAAAAAATTGGAGTCACAGTGGTCATAAAAAAAGAACTATTTCATATAGGACAAAGGACAAAGGACATTTATTGTCACATTTATTAACCAAGTTATCTGCACTGTGCAAATGCGGAACAAGAGCAAGGGAGCTTGATCTTATTGTTATGTCTTTGATTATGTGTTTGTTGAAATGATAAACCAACATCGCAAGTTTACTTTGGGCTTGGAAAGTGTGTAACAGTAACACACTTTCCCGCTCTACCCTACCGCAGAGACAAGCTGACATTCAAATAAAACTTCCTGTCAAGGTTAATGTTAAAAAAAGACATCCTTGTTGTATTTGTACGAGTCATTGATTTATACAGCAAGAAAACAAGCCCATTGGCCCAACTCGCCTATGCTGACCAAGAGTGTAGGAAGGAACAGCAGATGCTGGTTTAAACCGTAGACAAAATGCCAGAGTAACTCAGCGGGATAGGCCGAGTGGAGAGAAGTAATGGGTGACGTTTCAGGTCGAGACCCTTCTTCATGCTGACCAAGATGTCCCTCCCCAATCCCCTTCCACCTATATACCTTCCTGTGGCGTCACAGGCTTTTCTAACCTTATCTCACACCTTTAGTCCTTTCATCTCTGGCCTTTGTCCAACCATCTGTCTATCTCAAGCCCACCTCAACTATATCCCCCTATCACTTGCCAAGTTTGTCCTGTCCCTCTTCCATCTATCTTTCTCTCCCCCACTTCAATCAGTCTGAAGGTCCAGACCCAAAAGGTCATCTATCCATGTTCCCCAGCGATGCTATCTGACCCGAGTTATTCCAGTACTTTGTGTCTTTTCTTGTAAACCAGCATCTGCAGTTCCTTGTGTCCCCATGAGAGAAAGAGAGAGGGTGTCCATTTTGCTCAGATAGTAGTAACAAATTAAAGAAAAGCCCACCTAGTTTTTCGTTAACCTGCGAACATATTCTGTGCAACAGGACTGGTCACCATAAACGATCAAAATCAATACTTTGCCCTCAACAATTCCATGCCTCTCCAGTGTTTCTCAGCTTGTGGATATTCTTAATGGAAACACACTATTCCAGATATGCAATAAATCCTAGAGATGAATAAACGAGAATAAACTTTGGCACCACTCCCTGCATTCCCTTTATCTGTGAGCCTTTGTACCAGAGATCAATCAACCTACTAAAACAATAGCAGATTGGGGCATTTACCAATAATTTAGGGCAGCACTGTGGCACAGCAGTAGAGTGGCTGACTTTCAGCACCAGAGAACCGGGTTTGACCCTGACTGTGGGTGTTGTCTGTGCGGAGTTTGTACGTTCTACCTGTGACCACATGGGTTTTCTCCGGGTGCTCCGGTTTCCTTCCACATTCCAAAAACGTGAAGGTTTGTGGGTTAATTGACTTCTGCAAATTGTCTTTGACATTGAGCCGAGCCCAAGCGTGATACCGAGATAGAAGGCAGCACATGCTGCGAGGAGGACATTGTGATCTTTGCAATGTGATGTCAATAGACTGAGTGATTGGGTGAAAGGAAGTAAAGGGTCACGTACACTTCAGTGAGTGGAATCAAAAGGCGATTACAATCTAAATGGAGAGAGACCGCAAGTGAGTGAAGTGGAGGTGAATCTCATTGTTCCCGTGCATGAATCATACCAAGTCAGCAGGCAGGTCCAACAAGTAGCTGAGCAGGCAAATGGAATTTTGACCTTCATTGCAAGGAGGTTGGAGTTTCAGAATAGGGAAGCTTTGTTAGAGTTTGACAGGGCGTTGGCTATGCCACACCTGGAGCTCTGCACATAGTTTTAGTCTCCTTCCTAGAAAAAGATGGTATCATTGGAAGAAATCCAAAGGAGTTTCACCCAGCTAATTCCTGGAATGAGGAAAACATTTACCATAACCTTAGGGGGCTTGATAGAGCAGATCAGGGGATAATGTCACTAGTGAGATAGTCTCTGTTAAAACTGACGTGCATTGAAATTACTTCTCTAACAGAGCAATAAATCCCTGGAATATTTCTCCCACAGATGTTGGTGTAGGCTAGACTGTGGGTGCGGTCTGTACCGAATTTGTATGTTCTCCCTGTGACCGTGTGGGTTTCGTCCGGAGACGTGCAGGTTAAATTGTTTCTGCTCTGCAGGATGGAATGACTGTACGGGGATCACTGGTCGGTGCGGACTAGGTGGGCTGAAGGGCCTGTTTCCATGCTGTATCTCTAAACTAAATTAGAAATATGTATGGTGGAAATCCGAGATCAGTTAATGGCAGAACCCTTAATAGCATTAATGTGCAGAGGGATTTGGGGGTCCTTAGCTCCCTAAAAGTGGCAACACAAGTAGAGAAGGCTCAAGTGGGTAAAGGAGGCAACGTGCATTAGTTAGACAATCATGATGTAGGTATGTAAGACTTTGGCAAGGCTACATTTGAAGCATTGCATGCAGTGGAAGATGCAGAGACTGGAGAGGGTGCAGAAGAGGTTTACCAGAATGATGTGATATCTGTATTAGAAGGCATTGGCTACTAGAAAAGGTTTGACAGACTTTGATTTAGAAGGATGAGCGCAAGTGTTCAGCGAGACGATTGCCCAGTCTGCGCTGGGTCTGGTCCTGTTCTATGTGCCATTGGTGGTGAAGATTTGGGCACAAGGGTGTTGATGGTCAGCATGGATTCAATGGACCAAAAAGGCCTGTTTCCATGCTGTAGGACCCGTGACTTATCTTATTTTCCATGCGGAATGTTTGCTGCCTGCCCAAGAAAGATGGTACCGTACTTTACCTACAATCCCTGGAAGGTCTGTAAAAATGCAAATACACTGTGGTTGCGATGAGATTGACAAAGAACTATTTTTACCCATTTCTCTCTGCACAAAACACTGACATTTCTCCCTTGACTTCAGTTTTTGTCAGCACCAGTGCATTACCAATTTTGTAAAACCTTTCATCAGTAAGAATGAAAAGTAAAAAAGTGAGTGTCATATGACATGGAAACTGGGCCCTTCGGCCCATCAAGCCTGCACCAACCATCAAGCTCTCATTTACACTAATCCCTGTTTTATCCTCTTCAAAAAGGCAGGCAATATCAACAAAGACCCACACCACCCTGGCCACGCTCCCATTTACCATTGGGAGGAAGGTACATCAGCCAGAAAACCGTGACGTCCAGGCTCAAGAACAGCTTCTGTCCAACATCCACAGAAGGCCGAGGAGGCCAAGTCAGTGGATATTTTTAAGCCAGAGATAGATAGATTCTTGATTAGTACGGGTGTCAGAGGTTATGGGGTTAGGAGGGAGAGGTAGATCAGCCATGATTGAATGATGGAGTAGACTTGATGGGCCGAATAGCCTAATTATACTCCTATCCCTTATGACCTTGAACACTGGCTCTTGAACACTGCATAACACTGACCTCAACTATGAATTTCTATGAACTGCCTTTGGTTGCACGAAGGAGCTTGTGAGTATTTTTTGCATTAGTATTGAGGTTAATAATTCATTGCATTTATTATTTGTTTATTATATATTATGTGGTTACAGGTCTGTTATGCTGCAGCAAGCAACAATTTCATTGTTCCATTGTCAGTACATATGACAATTAAACACTCTTGGCTCCTGAATGGGTCACTGGCACACCATTTGTATGAAGGGATATCTATGCAAGTAGAAAGCTGTAAATATAGATTTGTTTATGCTGCAAAACAAGGGTCATTTATACAGGAAACATTCTTATAGGCAGAAACATCAGACCGCGTGGCCAGAGAGGTCGGGTGCCATTAGACCAGCAGGCCGCGGCCTGTGCGGGTAAGCCGCCGCTGAACCCGGCCCTGCTCATCCCAGATGATCTGAGGAGCCGGGTTGGGTTGATCCTAGACCTGGCCAGGCTGGCCATCCGCGAGTCACAGCGACAGGCAGAAGAGGGCTCTGCCCGAGCCCACTGCCCGCCTCTTTTCCGGGTTTTGTCTGCGCCCGGATGGGACTAGAGAGGGACTACCCACTGTTCACGGGCGTCCTGGTGAATTTCTGGGACCGCTGGGTATTGCAGGGGGTGGAATGCATGCTTGTCAAGGATTGTAATATAGTTGTATAACAGTATATTTCATTATAAGCATGCAAGTATAGTATATAAGAATATTTATTTAAACAATTGGATGATTTTGTACTATGGTCAAGAGCGGAACTCGCCATCAAAACATGGAGGGGACGGGGGACACAATTTTTTGGTGGCCGCGCGCGCATGCGCACACTCACACACACGCGCGCTAGGCTTCGGGACACCTGCCTGGACTGTCGGGACACCAGCGCTGCTTCTCCACGCTGGTCATATTTCCCGCAAGCCCAGGCAGATTAACCAGCGGGACAGGCAGAGTTGAGCTGGGTTTAGCGCTGTTTCTCTGCGCTTGCTGTGGGCCTGGGGGTACAGCTCGCGTCTGACTCACGACATCTCTGGCCACCCATGGGGGGGGCACTCGGGACAGCGCCGGAGACCTGGCCGGGATCGATTCTGCCTGCGGATGAGGCGCAGGTCTGTGCCATGTCTCCCTCCTCCAATCGCCGCACTCTACCCTCAGTCCCACCCCCCCCCCCCCCCCCCACTCCTCCCTCCTCCAATCATCGAGCCCTCGATCAGCAGTCCCATCCCCACTGTCTCGCAGAAAGCAGAGATTTTAAAATACGGATCACAAAAACTTGGGAGGATGTCCCCCAACCTCTCAAAACATGGGGGGGGACGTGTCCCCTCTGGCCCTCCGGGTTGTCCGCCCCTGACTATGGTGGTGGATTTGTTTGGTATTGTTTTGTATATATTATTGCAATAAATGATTACATTTATTTTTGTAAAAAGAAAAAAATTACCCAAGGAGCCACCAGTGACAACGGACGTTGGGCCGCGTGGTGGAAGCTCTCGGAGGGCCGTGCTGGCGGTTGTTAAACCCCGGTTGTGGAATCGGTGGGAAGAACCTGCCCGAGTTGGGTCTAAAGCTCGTCTCCCGTTCGATCCCCCGAAGATGGGGAACCTGGAGTGTCCATGACACCGGCGGCACTGGACAAAGGGCCGGTAGGAGAACCGGGGGTGTCTAAGCTTCAAGGTCGGCTGCGGGAGCCCCCCTCCCCCTCCCCCTCCCCCACCCCTGGGGCACGTAGGCTGAAGGTCCGGGCAGAATAGCTGGCTATGCGAATGGAACGGGCCTATATGGCTAGCTGTTGCTTGGACTGTGTAAATAGACAATAGACAATAGGTGCAGGAGTAGGCCATTTGAGCCAGCACCACCATTCAACGTGATCATGGTTGACCATCCCCAATCAGTACCCCGTTCCTGCCTTCTCCCCATATCCCCTGACTCCGCTATTTTTAAAGAGTAAAATGGTGCCAAAATCTAGCGACCATTGCATATGGACTCAGCGGGCTGTTTCTATGCATGGGGTACTTAATCAGGCCTGTCTTTACAGATGGCAATAATCTCACTGATTTGTATGCAAAAAATGTATTTCACTGTACCTTGGTACACATGACAATAAAAGAACCATTGAACCAAGGTGCACCCTGTTACAGCTTACATCATCACATAGACGCCCACATAGGCATACGTGGGCAGATCTAGGGCGAAGGATAACATAATTACTGCTGGTGTGCATAATTTAACTTTCTGCTTGTCGGATACATCAAGGATAGGAATATTTTCTAAGGTATCAGCGCAAAGAGATTATTGAAAAGGCACGGCAGCACAGTGGGGTAGCTGGTAGAGCTGATGACCCACAGTGCCAGAGATCCCGGGTTTGACCCTGACCCCGGGTGCTGTCGGTGTAGAGTTTGCATGTTCTCCCTGTGATCGGGCCAGCAGAGACAACACAGGTGAGGGAGGGCTTGTGTTGAGGGTAGACAAGTTACTGTAGATGCTGGAATTCTGCAGAGAACATTATCTGTGCATGGCTTGATTATATTCACGTATAGTCTTTTCTTTCACTGGATAGCCCCCAAAAAATGCTTTTCAATGTACCTCGGTAGATGTGACAAAGGTAAACACTAAACGCAACATTTAAGGAACAATTATAGACAGGTTAGGATAGGTGGAGAGGGATATGGGCCAAGCGCAGGCAGGTGGGACTAGTGTGGATGGGACATGTTGGGCTGAAGGCCTGTTTCCACATTGTATGACTAGCACTAAACCAAGCACTAAACTAAACTAGAACAGAAACTGCTGGAGTAGCTCTGCAGTTCAGGCAGCACCTCTTGTGGTCATAGATAGGTGACATCTCAGGTCGGGAGTCTTCTGCAGGCAGAGGCGCCATTATCCATGTCCTCCAGAGACACTGCCTGACCCGATGAGTTACTCCAGCACTTTGTGCTACATATGTGTTGAGGGTTTTCTCTGGGTGCTCCAGACTCCTCCCACACTCCAAAGACATGCAGGTTTGTAGGTTGATAGTTTTCCGTAAATTGCTCGTAGTGTATAGGATGCGAATGTGGGATAACGTAGAACTAGCATGGACTCGGTGGGTCGAAGGGTCTGTTTCCATGCTGAATCACAAACTACAAATATAAAACAGTGGCGCAGCGGTGGAGTTGCTGCCTTAGTGCCAGAGATCTGGATTGGATCCCGACTACAAATTATGTCTGTATGGAGTTTGTACGCTCTCCCTGTGATAACGTGGGTTTTCTCCCACACTCCAAAGACATACAGGTTTGTAGGTTAATTGGCTTCAGTAAAATTGTAAATATTCCCTTGCGTCTAGGATAGAATTAGGGCGATTGTGGTCGACATGGACTTGATGAGCTGAAGGTCCTGCTTCCACGCTGTATCTCTAAATTAAACTAAACTCTAAACTAAGTGCTGGAAGAACTAAGCAGGTCAGTCAGGCAGATTCTGCGGAGGGAATGGACAGGTGACGTTTCGGGTCAGGACCCTTCTTCAGACTGGGTCGGTTTATTCCCTCCAAAAATGCTGCCAGACCCTCCACATTTCTCCTGCTCTTGTACAAGATGGCTGCTTCGAGAGTACCCAAGGATGGCACATTTACAAACAACAGCCAAATTTCCCAGGCATCGTTGTGAAGGAACATTGCATTGGAAATGATATCATCCTCCCAGTGAATGCCATTTGTGAACAGAATCACCCACTGGATATTCAAGGCAAGTATGATTCAACTCCTAATGACATCACAATCATGTTTCATTCTGGATATAAATAATTCAAGAGAGTCCAGGGTGCTTAATTGCCATACGTACAAAAAACAGAACAATGAAATTCTTACTTGCAGCAGCATAACAGGCCTGTAAACACAGTGCTCATAGATAACACAGTAATAAAAATAAATCAATAAATTAAACAAAGAAGAATATGAATGCAAAAAAGCCCGAAGTCCTTCGTGTAACCAAGACAGTTAGTAGTTTGTAGTTTAGGTACATGGGCGGCACAATGGCGCGCCTGTACAGTTTCTGCCTTACACCATCAGCACCCTTCGGCCCATAGAGTCCACACCGACCATCGATCACCCATTTACCCTAAAGGGTCCTTACCCAAAACATCTCTGGAGTACATGAATAGGTGATGCTGCCTGACCCACTGAGTTACTCCAACACTTTGTGAAAGGTTTTGTAAACCAGGGGCAGCACAGTGGCACAGAGGTAGAGTTGCTGCCTTATAGCACCAGAGACCTGGGTTCGATCCCGACCACAGGTATGGAATTTATACATTGTCCCTGTGACCACGTGGGTTTCTCCCACAATCCAAAGACGTACAGGTTTGTAGGTTAATTAGCTTCTATAAAGTGTAAATTGTCCCTGGTGTGTAGGATAGCGCTAGTGTAAGGGGAGATCACTGGTCAGCATGGACTCGGCGGACCGAAGGGCGTTTCCACGCTGTATCTGTAAAATCTAAAAACACTACCGTTGGTGTTCGTAGTATTCAAGAGCCTGATGGTTGTTGGGAAGGCGCTGTTCCTGAACCTGGTTCAGTAAACTCAATAAATTCTCATTGACAAAAACACTTAAAAACACAGAATTCCACAGGTAATAATCTCCATTCCACCTTTTTCCAAATATAATGAATTCCAAAAGACAATTAAATTTCTAATTTCAAATTTGACCTAGTTTTAAATTCTAATATACTCTCTGGATACACGATGTAACCAAAATACAAAGCTCATTCTAAACACCTTTGGATGGGGTAATGTACCTAATTTGTATTGTAAAAAGATTAAAACGCTGTCTAATCACCACAGCCCTGTTCACCATGGTTGGTGAAATTATAGAACTATGAAGAGCTTTTTCTCTAAACAGTGTCACCTGGTCCAACAATAGTCACTAAGCTAGCATTGCAATCAATACCCCCCCCCCCCACCCCCATCGTTTGGAGTATTGTGTTCAGTGTTGGTCATCCCGTTGTCAGTAGGATGTCATTAAGCTGTAGAGAGTTCAGAGAAGGTTTACAACTATATTGCCAGGACTCGAGGGCCTGAACTATAGAGAGAGAGAGAGAGAGAGAGAGAGAGAGATTGGGCAAGCAAGGACTTTATTCCTCAATGCTGGAGGCTGTAGGGTGGATCTTATAGAGGTGTACAATGTCATGAAAGGAATAGATAGGGTAAATGCACAATCTTATACCATGAAGAATCAAGACCAGAGGATATAGTTTCAAGATTTCAAGGGAAAGATTCAATATGAACCCGAGGGGCAACTATTTCACTTAGCGAGTGGGGTATATATGGAATGAGCTGGCAAAGGAGGTAGTTGAGGCAGGTACTGTAACAATATTTATAAGGCACCTGCACACATACTTGGATGGAAAAGGTTTAGAGGAATATGGGCCAAATGGGACTAATTTTGGATGGGGCATCTTGGTTGACATGGACGAATTGGGCAGAAGATCATAAGACACAAGAGCAGAATTAGGTCATTCGGCCCATCGAGTCTGCTCCGCCTTTCGATCATGGTTGATCTATCTTTCCCTCTCAACCCCATCCTCCTGCCTTCTCCCAGTAACCTTTGATGCCCTTACAAATGAACAGCCCATCAATCTCCACTTTACAAATACCAGAAGGGGTTGTTTCCACGTTGTACGACTCTGTGACTCTTGATTTCCACAATGTAGCCTCTACAACAACTCCCTTTACGATTAACATCTACAGGCTCAAACTGCTATTGTCAAGCACAATTTATTCCTACCCACATGCAAATAAAAGGGATACTTGCTTCGTAAGGTGCAGCTACTACAGCCAAGGTTCCCCTTCAGACAGTACAACAAAAGTCAGTCAATAAAAGGTCAAAAGATATAGATATATAATATATCTACACACACATATATACACACACACACACACACACATACATAACACACACATATATCAGCGTCAATCTTCGCAGCTGGAACAGTGAACATTCATGTCCAAGTTAAATTGGCTGGTTAATCCCTGAAGAAATAATTTACGCTATTTGATGAGGAGATTGATAAGGAATCCTTACCACTACAGAACCAGCGTTGGTATTAATTACTCGAATTACCTTGACCGCAAAGTATAAACACAGGTAGTTCAGAACCTAGTGTGTGGCCAGGCTTCTAAAAATACACACAAGCTTATAATAGAAAGCAGGAAAAAAACTTGTCATATTACTTACCTTTAAACTTGCCAAATGTAAGCACCTTCACTCAAACTTTCCAGCCATTAAACCTGCTTGTACTTTAGCCTTGAGGTGAAGACTCGATGTTTTGTTTCGTCCCCACTTCCCTGTCAGTTGAACTTTGTTCCTGTAGAAGACAATCAGTTCTGCGGCCGATTCTCCCTGCGTCACTCTGGGCTCTTCCAGCTTCAGATTCACTTTGTTTCTCGAGCAGCCAGTAGCCAACGCACACACACACACATACACATACACACCACCACCTGGCTACTCACCGGCTGTCTCTATAGTTGGCTACGCGCAGAGGAAGAGAACTAACACCCTACGGGAGGAGACGATGCCAAACTCATACTGGATACACGTCCTACAGGTGGGAGGGATTTAAAGCAGCCAAGCAGGTTACGTTGGAAACCACTACAGCTGTTATTTAAACGGAGTGGACACACCATCTATCACAGCAGCTGCTTCCATTAACCAAGTGCTCTATGGCTGCGCTTTTTTTTAAACAATCCAATCCAGCAGGTGCCTCAATAATTAAACAGGTACCAGTGGCACAGTTCACCACCATGTATTTAAGAAGGAACTGCAGATGCTGGAAAATCGAAGGTAGACAAAAGTGCTGGAGAAACTCAGCATCTGTGCAAGCAGCATCTGTGCAAGCAGCATCTGTGCAAGCAGCATCTGTGCAAGCAGCATCTGTGCAAGCAGCATCTGTGCAAGCAGCATCTGTGCAAGCAGCATCTATGGAGCGAAGGAAATAGGCAACGTTTCGGGGCGAACCCCTTCTTCAGACTGATCTTCACCACCATGTATCTCTCTTGAGATCACACCTTCCCTAGACAACATTTAGCCCACCAGGGCACCACCCTGCCTGAGGTCATTTGCTGCCGGCCACAATTTATCCTGGTCTTTTATCGCTTCCAGCTCTTTCCCCTTCCTACCACCCCACTTTCAATCTGACCAAGGGTTCCACACCCGAAACATGGCCTTTCTTTTCTCTCCAGAGATGCTAGCTGTTACTCCAGCACAGTTACCAAGTCTTGAACATTTGCAGTGTTTTTCACCTCGGAGCTCTCGATAAAGGGGGAAAAGAGCCGATGTACAGTCATAATCATGCAACATAATCATGCAACTTCAGGCCCTTCGTCCAAGATGAACTGAACACTCGCAGTCGTTTCCACAGAGCAGAGGAATTAAAACCCGAGGGCGTGGAAGAGCAGGGCGGTTTAAGAAAGACCTCAGGAGCTGCTTTTTCACTCAGATGGTAATCCATATTTGGAACGAGCTGCCTGAAAAGCTATAGAAATGGATTCAATTATGACCATCATAAGAGTCATACAGCATATAACAGGCAGCCCAACTTGTCCATGCCGACCAAGATGCGCCATCTAAACTTGTCCCATGTGCCTGCATTTGGTCCATATCCCTCTAAACCATTCCTATCCATGTACCTGTCCAAGTATCCTTTAAATGTTCTCATTGTACCTGCTTCAACTACCTCCTCTGGCACCTAATTCCATATACCCATCATCCTCTGAATGAAAAGTTGCCCCTTAAGGACCTGTCCCTCTTTCCCAAGTTATTCACGAATTCTCCCAAGTTTTCAAACTCGCAGAATGTTCGTACGAGTCCATAGGAGTCCGTGGATATATCGTAGCGGCTCGTTGTGCCAGCAGTGGGTACTCGGGGCTATTTTTTTACTCGTGGACATTTTTCATCAGGCTGGGAAAAACGTCCCGACTTACCTGATGCCCCGAGTACCTACGGCTGGCATAACGAGCCGCTACGATATATCCACGGACTCCTACGGACTCGTTACGAACATTCTGCAAGTTTGAAAACTCGGGAGAATTTGTGAATAACTCAGGAGAATTCGTGAATAACTCGGGAAAGTGGGACAGGCCCTTTAGGTTCCTATTAAATCTTTCTGCGCTCACATTAATCCTATGTTCCCTGGTTATCGATCCCCAACTCTGCATACAAAAACTAGTTTAGTTAGCATAAGAACAGGCCCTTCAGCCTACTGAGTCAATGCCAACCATCGATCACCCGTTCACATTTGTTCAGTGTTATTTCACTTTCCCATCCACTCATTACACATTAGGGATAATTAACAGAGGCCAATTAACCTACAAACCCGCACATCGTTGGGACGTGTTTAATTTAGTTTAGTTTATAGACACAGCATGGCAACAGGCCCTTCTGCTCACCAAATCAATGCTGACCATTGATCACTCATCCACACTAGTTCTATCTCATTTTAGCATTCACTACATACCAGGGGCTAATTTACCTACAAACCCTCACGTCTTTGGTTTGTGGGAGGAAACCCACGCAGTCAGGGACAACTGCAAACTCAGACTGAAGAAGAGTCCTGTTCCCTCCACACATACTCCCTGATGCAGGGAGGCACTCCAGCAATTTGTGTTTTGCTCAGGGCTTCCTCATACCTGCAAATGCTTACAGCCAACACTATTGCATGAGTCATAGAACTGCACAGCATGGAAACAGGCCACTTCGACACACCTCGTCTATGCTGACCAAGTTGGCATATTGAGTAAGTATCATTTGGCCGTATTTGGCCTGCTGCAAATTAAAGCCTTCCTATTCTTTTACATGTACAGAGAATGTTAATTAATGAGTATAAAATATTTGAAACCAACGAAAAGAAAGGAATCATTGCCATCAAGACGAGGAAAGATTATTGCCATGGTAAGTTTCGAACAAAAAGCTGTGTATCAGTGGCCTTTTAAAGTTTGTCAGTGGTTGAATGTCTGAAAACAAAAATAAGCGGAAACTGAGAGCAACTAATAATTAATAATTAAGTCTCTGTGATAGACAGGACTAATTTTGCACAAAGAAATGCTCCCTGTTGATAAGCAGGTCTCTGAGTATACAATTGCTCTTGGCTGATACAACTTTGCGTTCCTTTCATTGGCATTGAGTTGTATTATAGTCATAGAGTGATACAGTGTGGAAACAGGCCCTTCAGCTCAACTCACCCGCACCGGCAACAATGTGTTAGCTACCCTATAGACAATAGACAATAGGTGCAGGACTAGGCCATTTGGCCCTTCGAGCCAGCACCACCATTCACTGTGATCATGGCTGATCATCCACAATCAATACCCCGTTCCTGCCTTCTCCCCATATCCCCTGACTCCGCTATCTTTAAGAGCTCTATCTAACTCTCTCTTCAAAGAATCCAGAGAATTGGCCTCCACTGCCTTTCTGAGGCAGAGAATGCCACAGATTTACAACCCTCTGAGTGAAAATGTTTTTCTGCATCTCCGTTCTAAATGACTTGCCCCTTATTCTTAAACTGTGGCTCCTGGTTCTGGATTCCCCCAACATAGGGAACATGTTTCCTGCCTCTAGCGTGTCCAAACCCTTAATAATCTTATATGTTTCAAGAAGATCCCCTCCCATCCTTCTAAATTCCAGAGTATACAATCCCAGCCGCTCCATTCTATCAACATATGACAGTCATGCCATCCCGGGAATTAACCTCGTGAACCTACGCTGCACTCCCTCAATAGCAAGAATGTCCTTCCTCAAATTTGGAGACCTAAACTGCACACAATACTCCTGGTGAGGTCCCACCAGGACCCTGTACAACTGCAGAAGGACCTCTTTGCTCGTATACTCAACTCCTCTTGTTATGAAGGCCAACATGCCATTCGCTTTCTTCACTGCCTGCTGTACCTGCATGCTTACTTTCAGTGACTGATGAATAAGAACCCACCAGATCTCGTCATACTTCCCCTTTTCCCAACTTGACACCATTCTGATAATAATCTGCCTTTGTGTTTTTGCCACAAAAGTGGACAACCTCACATTTATCCACATTAAACTGCATCTGCCATGCATCTGCCCACTCACCCAACCTGTCCAAGCACCCTGCATTCTCATAGCATCCGCCTCACAGTTCACACTGCCACCCAGCTTTGTGTCATCTGCAAATGTGCTAATGTTGCTTTTAGTCCCTTCATCTAAATCATTAATGTATATTGTAAATAGCTACGGTCCCAGCACCGAGCCTTGCGGTACCCCACTAGTCACTGTCTGCCATTCTGAAAGGGACCCGTTAATCCCTACTCTTTGTTTCCTGTCTGCCAACCAATTTTCTATCCATGTCAGTGCCCTACCCCCAATACCATGTGCTCCAATTTTGCCCATTAATCTCCTATGTGCGACCTTATCAAATGCTTTCTGAAAGTCCAGGTACACTACACCCACTGGCTCTCCCTTGTCCATTTTCCTAGTTACATGCTCAAAAAATTCCAGAAGATTAGTCAAGCATGATTTCCCCTTTGTAAATCCATGCTGACTCGGACTGTTACTGCTACTTGCCTGCGCTTGGTCCATAACCCTCCAAACCTGTCCTATCTATGTGCCTGTCCAACTGTTTTTTAAACGATGGGATAGTTCCAGCCTCAACTACCTCCTCTGCCAGCTTGTTCCATACTTGTTCCATACACCCACCAAACTCAGTGTGATAAAGTTACCCCTCGGATTCCTATTAAATCTTTTCCCCTTCACCTTGAACCTATGTCCTCGGGTCCTTGATTCCCCTACTGTGCATCTACCCGATCTATTATTCTCATGATTTTATATACCTCTATAAAATCTCCCCTCATCCTCCTACGCTCCATGGAATAGAGACTCAGCCGACTCAACCTCTCCCTATAGGTCACACCCTCTAGTCCTGGCAACATCCCCGTAAATCTTTTCTGAACCCTTTCAAGCTTGACAATATCTTTCCTGTAACATGGTGCCCAGAACTGAACACAATATTCTAAATGCAGTCTCAACAACATCTTATACAACTACAACATGACCTCCCAACTTCTATACTCAATACTCTGATTGATGAAGGCCAAATTGCCAAAAGCCTTTTTGACCACCTTATCTACCTGCGACTCGACCTTCAAGGAACCATGCACTTGTACTCCTAGATCCCTCTGCTCTACAACACTACCCAGAGGCCTACCATTTACCAAGGTCCTGCCCTTGTTCGACGTCCCAAAATGCAACACCTCACACTTCTCTGTTTTAAATTCCATCAACCATTCCTCCGCCCACATGGCCAATCGATCCAGATCCTGCTGCAATCATTCACAACCATCTTCACTATCTGCAAAACCCCTGAATTTTGTATCATCAGCAAACTTGCTAATCTTGCCCAGTATGTTCTCATCTAAATCATTGATGTAGATTACAAACAGTAACGACCCATCACCGAACCCTGTGGCACACCACTAGTTACAGGCCTCCATTCTGAGAAGCAACCTTCCACCATCCCCCTCTGCTTCCTTCCATGGAGCCAATTAGCTATCCATTCAGCTATCTCCTTGGATCCCATGAGATCTAACCTTCCAGCGAAGCCTACCATGAGGCACCTTGTCCAACGCCTTACTAAAGTCCATGTACACAACATCTACAGATCTGCCCTCATCAACCTTTTTGCTCACTTCTTCAAAAAAATTAATCAGATTTGTTAAATACGACTTCCCACGAACAAAACCATGCTGACTGTCCCTCATCAGCCCTTGCCCATCCAAATGCCTGTATATCCTATCCCTCAGAATACTCTCCAGTAACTTACCAACCACAGATGTTAAGCTCACCAGCCTATAGCTCCCAGCATTTTCCCTGCAGCCCTTCTTGAAAAGAGGCACACGATTTGCCACCCTCCAATCCTCAGGCACCTCTCACCTCAACCAGGGCTCCCGCAATTTCCTCTCTCGCTTCCCGCAATGACCTTGGAAATATCTGATCAGGCCTTGGAGATTTTTCTACCTTCAAGCATGACAATACCTTCAGTACTTCCTCGACGGTAACCTTGACTGCTCTCATGACACTTCCAGTGACTGCTCCAATTTCCTCCATCCTACTGTCTTTCTCCTCGGTAAATACAAAGGAGAAATAATCTTTGAGGACTTTGCCCATCTCCTATGGCTCCACACAGAGGTGACCGCTTTTATTGCTGAGAGGTCCCACTCTCTCTCTAGTTACCCTTTTCCTCCTTATGTATTTATAAAATCTTTTGAGATTGTTTTTATGCTACACTTCAGAGCTATCTCCTGGCCCTTTTTGCCCTTCTGATTCCCTTTTTTTGGTTTGCTCCTTAGTTCCTGAAAGTCCTCCAGGGATGCACTTTATCCCAGCTGCCTAAATCTGTCCCATGCATTTTTCTTGTTTTTTACGTCTTTTTTAATTTCCCTCGTCAGCCAAGCTTCCTTCCATTTGCATGCTTTGCCTTTCACTCTAACGGGGACATACACATCCTGAGCTCTCTTCAGTACACTTTTAAAAACATCCCACTTAACCGATGTTCCTTTCCCCTCAAATAACCTGCTCCAGTCAACTTGAACGAGACCTTCTCTCATACCCTCACGCCCGAAAATGTGGCACCTCAGCCAGGTGAGGCGGCCGATCTCTACCTCAACAGGACTTCCGCGGCCAATCGGCGGGTCGAATTTGCCTCCTGCGGCCGGGACTCTGGAACTCTGGCCCGGCCGGAGCCAGCAGATCCGTTCCCATAGCCGACTTCCACGGCTGACTTTGCGGGCTGATATCTCAGCCCCTCCAAGGCCATGAACTCTATTAGTCTGGCAAAACGGATAGTACGACAAGGCTCTGGAACCAAGGGTGGCGGAAAATCGGTGGTGGACTTGTACTAATGTCAGGATGCAGTTCCAGATTTAATCATAAGGCTATTTTTTAATCCCCATTTGTCAAAGTTGTCATAGGGACGTACAGCATGGAAACAGGCCCTTCGGCCCTTCGTGACCACACTGTCCTTCGACTAATTCCACACTAATACCATTTTAATCTGCCCATATTCCCATCAATTTCTCCGCATCCTACCACTCGTCTACACACGGGGCAATTTACAGAGGACAATTATGGGATGTCTTTGGGATGTGGGAGGAGACCAGAGCACCCAGAAGAAACTCACGTGATCACAGGGAGAACATGCAAATTCCACACAGAGAGCACCTGAGGTCAAGATCGAACCTAGGTCTCGGGCGCTGTGAGGCAGTGGGTCAACCACTGCACTGTGCCAGCTTGTGTTGACATTTACTTTAGAGATACAGCATGGAAACAGGCCAACAAGTCCGTGTGGACCAGCCATCCCTGTACACTAGCACTATCCTACACATTAGGGACAATTTTACCATATTTACCAAAGCCAATTAGCCTGCAACCCTGACTTATTTGGAGTGTGGGAGGAAACCGGTGCACCCGGAGAAAACCCATGCAGTCCCACAGAGAAAAGGTGCAAACTCTGTACAGACAACACCCGATGTCAGGATCGAGTCTGGGTCTACCACTGTGCTCCTGTGCCCCACCTTCCTTGCTTTTGGTGGCAAGAAATACTTCCTAACTTACTTCCTGAGTGCCCTGATTCCTCTTTTAAGATAATGACTGTGGCAGAACAATCCCTGTGCCAAAGTCTGAGGGAGAACAGTGCTGTGCAATTAAAAATGACTTTAACCTGAAGGAGAGCCAAGGTGCTCATATTTTTGGCCTCTGACTCTTTGGTGTGGTTTTACTAACTTTAGCTCCCTTAGTCTGGTGACACATCTTCACAATGTAATCAACAACAGCCCAATGTCCAAATGTCACCTCCAGTATGTTTGGCAACCTGATTGGAAAGGAAGATCAAAGTTTATATGTACAACCTTGCTCCATCTAAACTTCACGCTGCCTCAGCAAGGACTCCAGCATAATCAAGGACTAGACTTATCCCGGTCACTCCCTCTTCTCCCCTCTCCCTGTCAGGTAAGAGGTACAGAAGTGTGAAAACACACACTTCCAGATTCAGGGATAGGTTCTTCCCAGCTGTTATCAGGCAACTGAACCATCCTATCTCCAACAAGAGAGTGGTCCTGAGCTACCATCTACCTCATTGAAGACACTCTTTAATCGGACTGTACTGGACTTTATCTTGCACTAAATGTTATACCCTTTATCCTGTACACTGTGGACTGCTTGATTGTAATCATGTGTAGTCTTTCCGCTGACTGGTTAGCACGCAACAAAAGCTTTGCACTGTAGCTCGGTCGGTACACGTGACAATTAACTCTAAACTAAACTCTAAACTAAACTCTCTGCTATTTAATGGGCCCAAATGCAAATTGCATTCTTTCTCCTCACTAAGTTGTTTGACCTCCTGTGGCCTCAATTATGCCATCACAAATGTGCCTGAAGTGCTTTGTCATTGTACACAAAGGTACACAGAGCCTCAAGATTATTCCAGGCACCTGCACTTTATCACATTCACATCTCTCACTCTGCCATAAAGTCACACGGTCACACAGCGCAGAAACAGGCCCTTTGCCCCTCTCCCTCCTCCACCCCCCACCAAATCCTTACACACCATTAATCACCCTCCCCAGATGTTATCACTCCCTATACACTCGGGGCTATTCACAGAGCGTCAAACTAACCTACTAACCATGTGTTAAAGAAGGAACTGCAGATGCTGGAAAATCGAAGGTACACAAAAATGCTGGAGAAACTCAGCGGGTGCAGCAGCATCTATGGAGCGAAGGAAATAGGTAACGTTTCGGGCCGAAACCCTTCTTCAGACTGATAGGGGGTGGGGAGAAGAAAGGAAAAAAGGAACAGTCTCCGGAGAGAGGAGGAGAACTTCTTCAAAGTAGGCATACCTTGACGAGATTTCGCAGTGGAGTAGACAAAGTGTTAAAGAAGGAACTGCAGATGCTGGAAAATCGAAGGTACACAAAAATGCTGGAGAAACTCAGCGGGTGCAGCAGCATCTATGGAGCGAAGGAAATAGGTAACGTTTCGGGCCGAAACCCTTCTTCAGACTGATAACCTACTAACCAGCACAGCTTTGGGATGTGGGAGGAAGCTGGAGCATCCGGAGCAAACCCACGTGATCATCAGGAGACACAGGACACTGCAGATGATGGAATCTTGAGCAAAAGACAAAGTACCGGAAGAACTCAGGGGGTCAGGCAGCATCTGTGGAGGACATAGGCAGGCGACATTTTGGATCGGACCCTTCTTCACTGGGCAGAAGGAACTGCAGAAGATGGTATCTTGAACAAAACAAAAACGCTAGAGGTCAGGCAGCATCTGAATGAGTCTGAAGAAGAGTCCCGAGCCAAAGCATAGTCTGGTTTGTGTGATGGACTGGGGTTCATCCACACGCTCTGTAAATATTTTGCAATCTTGGGCAGAGCTGCTCCCCAAACCAAGCTGCGATGCAACCCGACAGCATGCTTTCTATGGTGCACCTGTAGAAGGGTCCTGAGCTTGCTATCGTGTTCGGCACAAACACTGTGGGCCAAAGGGCCCGTTCCTGTACTATGTTCTATGTTCAATGTTACGTCCCTCCACAGATGCTGCCTGACCTGCTGAGCTCCTCCAGCACCTTGTGTTTTGAATGGAGGGAGAATGTGCAAACTCCACACACACTTTGTTGTGCTCTGACGTAAAAAAGACACAGATAGCACATGAGGTCAGGATTGAACCCAGATCTCCAGCACTGTGTGGCAGCAGCTCGATGAGCTACATCACTGTGCTGCCATCTGTGATTCACAGCGCCATTCGGAAGGATCGCCAGACTTCAGGATCAACAAGAAAAGGCTTTGCTTTCTTATCCTTTGGCCCTTAGAACGGCAAAGCAGGTATGGATTGAACATTTTCCCAAGAGGGCTCATCAATATACTGCATTTCTTTCATATTATGCACACTTGCCTAACTGTCTCCAAACCAGACTGGAAATTGGAGACCTTTAATCTTCTAACACCATAGTACAGATCTCAATCATATAAACTCTCCTCATGAAGCTTTCAGATAGAAACAGGCATTGGTAGCGAATGGAGGGAGATGGATCACATGCAGGCAGAGGAGATTAGTTTAACTTGGCATCATGTTCGGCACAGACATTGTGGGCCAAAGGACCTGTTGCTGTTCTGTACTGTTCTATGTTATTTGTATTACTTGTTGTAGGATTCACCAGGTGAATCCTACAAGAGATGTATATTTTCTAAAGTGCCAGTGTACAGAGCTGTGAATTATCCTCTGTCTATGGTTTGATTTGGACCCGGTACATGTGTAGAAAATTATATGGAGACACAAGGAACTGCATTTACAATAAAAGGCACAAGTTGCTAGAGTAACTCGACACGGTGGTGCAGCGGTAGAGTTGCTGCCTTACAGCGCCAGAGGCCCGGGTTCGATCCTGACTTTGGGTGTTGTCTGTACGAAGTTTGTACGTTCACCCTATGACCTGCGTGGGTTTTCCCAGGGAACTCCGGTTTCCTCCCATACTCCAAAGACATGCAGGTTAATTGCTTTGGTATCATTTTTAATTGCCCCTAGTGTGTGTAGGATAGTGTTAATGTGCAGAGATTTCTGGTCGGTGCGGACTCGGTGGGCCGAAGGGCCTGTTTCCACACTGTATCTCTAAACTAAACTAAACTAAACTCGGCTCAGTGGGTCAGGCAGCATCTCTGGAGAACATGGAGAGGTCACATTTCGGGTCGGGACTCTTCTTCGGATTGATTGTGGTAGAGGGGAAAAAGCTGGAATAGAGGTGTCAGCTCTAAAGAAAGATCTTGATCTGAAACGATGTCTATCCATATTCTCCAGAGTTGCTGCCTGACCCATTGAGTTAATCCAGCAATATGTGTTTTTTGTAGAACAATATTTGACTTGTTAATATTTCGACCTCATTGATTTAAGGATTAATATTCCATTTGTTTTTTTTAACTTTTACATGACCGCAATATTTAATTGGTCTGTTTAAACATATTTCCAAATCTCTGTAGACCGCCATTGTTCTTACTTTTGCTCCATATTTAAAAAAAATCTTATTTGATTCTCACACGTGCCTACTGTGAAATCCGACTGCCACACTTAACCCATCAATATGACTTTAACGCTGTTTATAATGTCAACAGAATGAAAGTTTCCATGGAACAATCTGAGAGGAATCGAAATTATCCTTCAACTAATATTTCTAAAAATAAGGCAGATTTTTCACCTGCTTAATTGAATGATTGAAATATACAGCATGGAAACAGGCCCTTCGGCCCACCGAGTCAACGCTGACCAGCGATCACCCATTCACACTTGTTCTATTGTTCTCCCACTTTCTCATCCACTCCCTACCCACTAGGGGCAATTTACAGAGAGCCAATTAACCTACAAACTGGCACGTCTTTGGGATGTGGGAGGAAACTAGAGCACACCGAGAAAGCCCACTTGGTCACAGGGAGAACATGCAAACTCCGTACAGACAGCACACATAGTCAGGATCGAACTCGGGTGCTGTGGGGTAGCAACTACACCGCTGCACGACTGCACCGCTGCTGTTTCTGGGTTTTATCACTGTATCTCGGTACATAATCGGGTGCTTTAGTTCCCATGTTACAACAATAATAAACATTATTTCCTTCATGCATTTAATCGGCTGATGATCACTTTGGGATATCCCCTGGAAAGGACCCATACACACTAGTTCTATGTTATCCCAGTTTCTCATCCACTCCCTAAACACTAGGGCCAATTTTCAGAGGCCAATTAATCTACAAAACCTGTACATCTTTGGGATGTGGGAGGAAACTAGAGTACCTGGAGAAAACCCACGCAGTCACAGGGGGAATGTACTAACTCCATACACACAGCACTTAACGTTAGGATCAAACCCAGGTATCTTGTGCAGTGAGGCAGCAACTCTACCACTGTGCCACATGGCTGCCCATCAAGCAGGTATGCATTTCTCATTTTCTTCCCATAAGACCTGGTTCCTGACATTGTGATGGCAGCTCACGATAATATGGTGCCAACAAATAAAATTCAAGATGATTTATATTCTTTGTGTACAACAGAGCTGATCACTACAAAATACACTGCCACCTGCTGTGATAGATGAGAAATTGGGTAAACTATTCAAAATGTAAAACGCAATATGCTGGAGGAATTCAACGGATCAGGCAGCATCTGGGAGAGGGAATGAGCAGGGTCTGAAGAAGAGGTCCGACCAAAAACATTACACGTCCTCCACAGATGCTACCTACCCGACTGAGTTCCTCCAGCAGGTGCTGGTTTACACAAAAGAACAGAAAGTGCTGGAGTAACTCAATGGGTCACCAGCATCTCAGGAGAACATTGATATAATCCACCGTAGATCGACAGAAAAACCTAGAGTAACTCAGTGGGACAGGCGGAGAAGGAATGGGTGACGTTTTGGATCGAAGAAGGTTCTCCTTCCTGCCTACAGTTCCTTACTACACATCGATATGGTCCATGTCCTCCAGAGTTTCCCCTGTTTTGAGGTTAAGCCATTGTTATGATGAAGGGAATTGTGGCAAATGGCCACAGCAAGTTTCCATGAAGATTAATGCAAGAATGGGCAGATAGTCTGCTTAAGAGGTGTTTATTCAGGATCAAACGTTGACCAGGATACTTCAGAGAATGCCGCTGCATTTCTTCAAAACCATTGTTTGTTTGGGTCTTAATACTGATGCCCTATGTCATCCTTGAATGTCTGTAATAGTTTCCACCCTACCTCTTTTCTGCCAAACGGATTTAACAAAGAGTCATACAGCGTGGAAACAGGCGGTTTGGCCCACCTTCCCGGGCCAACCAACATGCCCCATCTACACTAGTCCCATTTTCCTGCTTGGCCCATATCCCTCTAAACTATTCCCATCCACGTACCTGTCCAAATGTCTCTTAAACGTTGCGATAGTACCTGCTTCAACTACCTCCTCCGGCGGCTCGTACCATCTACACCTTGTGTAAATATGTTGCCCCACAGTTCCTATTAAATCTTTACTCCCCTCGCCTTAAACCTATGTCCTCTGGTTCTTGATTCCCCTACTCTGGGTAAAAGACGGTGCATTTACCCGACCTAATCCTCTCATGATTTTGTACACCTCTATAAGAATACCCCTCATCCTCCTGCACTCCAAGAAATAAAGTCCTAGCCTGCCCAACCTCTCCGTATAGCTCAGATCCTCGAGTCCTGGCAACATCCACATTTTTACAATTTTTTTCGCTTAGAATTTGCACAAACTGATTAGGTCACGTTTTAGCAGAGCTCCAAGTCGTGACCTTAAAGCTGGACTACAAGTATGTATGCTTTGCATTGTAAGGAACTGCAGATGTTGGAATCTTGAGCAAAATGCAATGTGCTGGGGGAACCCAGCGGGTCAGGCAGCATCTGTGGAGAGAATGGACAGACGGCATTCCGGGTTGGGCTTCTTCTTCAGACTCAAGTCCAAAGAAGGGGCACAAACCAAAATGTTGCCTATCCATATCCTCCACAGATGCTGCCTGACCTGCAGAGTTACTCCAATGCTTTGTGTTTTACTTAACTTCAGGGCGATTGTGACACTAGCCATGGTACATGTAATGATGTAGTTGAGGATGTAATAGGCCTGAGTGAGAATGCAAAAAACAGTTTCAATGATATCCCTTCATGGAGAAACAGAGAGATCGTGAAAAATATTTCCAGTTGCACCACTTTGGGCTACTTCAGTCCACAATGTCCGTAGTGGACATGATGCTGAATTAAACTAATCTCCTCTGCTGGACTAGAAATGTGTCTTCTTTACATTTTGAATGTAGACACAAGGAACTGCAGATGCTGGAATCTTGAACAAAACACAAAGTGCTGGAAGAACTCAGTATGTCAGGCAGCATCTGCGGAGGGATCAGACAGTTCAGGTTTTGGGTTGAACTCTTCTTCAGAAATAACTTTATTCTTGGACTCTTGCAGTTTAGTTTTGTTCAGTTTACGATCGTCACATGTACTGAGCTACAGTGAAAAGTTTTTTGTTTGGAAAGTAGTGACCGGATTGGTCAAAGTCAGCATGGAATTATGAAAAGGAAATCATGCTTGACTAATCGTCTGGAATTTTTTGAGGATGTAACAAATAGAATGGATAAGGGAGAGCCAGTGGATGTGGTGTATCTGGATTTTCAAAAAGCCTTTGACAGGGTCCCACACAAGAGGTTAGTGTGTTAATATTGGCCAAAATAGAGATATATAAAATGGAGGATCTTTGCACCTGCAGGATTTGCTGGGCCTCTGTCTGTGAAAAGCTGCAGGCTGTGGATTGGCGCCAGCTAGTCTGGACCCTAGATTGATATGCAGGATGGGGAAAGATCCAGATGTCCTCTCTATTGTTAAAATGTATGAGGACTTAGCAGAGAAACCCAAAGGTGTTGGACATGCATTAGCAGGATTGGCTGACTGCAGAAGGGTTGTAAATACTGTTAATAATGTTGCAAGGCATTTGTGTTATGGTTTGATGATTGACTGAAGTGTGAATTGTTTGAATTGTTTATACTCCCTGGGAGAATGTTGCATTATTTGATTAATTAACTTCCTTCCAGTAGCTTCTGTAGAAACATTGTAATGGGGTGCTTTGTAATTGGATTGGGGAACTGTCAATAACACTTTAATGTAATCAATATCTCTCTCCTGTCAATCATGCCATGAAGGCCACGCCCCTTCCGGTGGGAGGGAGAGGGATTATAAAACTCATATAACCATGATATAACAGCATGGAAACAGGCCATCTTGGCCCTTCAAGTCCGTGCCGAACATTTAAATTTTTTTTTTTTTTTTTTTTTTTTTTTAAATTAAAAATAAAATACTTCCCCCTAGTCCCATCTACCTGCACTCAGACCATAACCCTCCATTCCTTTCCCGTCCATATACCCATCCAATCTATTTTTAAAGGATAACATCGAACCTGCCTCCACCACTTCCACTGGAAGCTCATTCCACACAGCTACCACTCTCTGAGTAAAGAAGTTCCCCCTAATGTTCCCCCTAAACTTCTGTCCCTTAATTCTCAAGTCATGTCCCCTTGTTTGAATCTTCCCTACTCTCAATGGGAAAAGCTTATCCACGTCCACTCTGTCTAACCCGCTCATAATTTTAAAGACCTCTATCAAGTCCCCTCTTAACCTTCTGCGCTCCAAAGAATAAAGACCTAACTTGTTCAACCTTTCTCTGTAACTTAGTTGCTGAAACCCAGGCAACATTCTCCTCTGTACTCTCTCTATTTTGTTGACATCCTTCCTATAATTAGGCGACCAAAATTGTACTCCATACTCCAGAATTGGCCCTCACCAATGCCTTGTACAATTGTGGGTGGGTGTGGGTGTGGCTTAGTCTCTGCAAGATGGGGGAGGGAGAGGTCATGAATCTGTCTGAGCTGTGAATCAACTGAACGCACTGAATGTCTACTGAACTGTGAGTGTGGTGTTTATGTGGTGTTTTGTGGTGTTTAGTGTGATTTTATGGTGGTTTTATGGTGGTTTCATCCTGCTTGAAATGGTATGAAACTGCATTTGAATGTGGTGGCCTTGCACCCTGCATGAAATGGTATGAAACTGCATTTGAATTTGGTGGCCTTGCACCCTGCATGAAATGGTATGAAACTGCATTTGAATTGAACTGCATTTGAACTGCCCCACAGGGGAAATCCCCATAGAGGAAAAACTTTTTCACACAGAGAGTGGTGAATCTCTGGAACTCTCTGCCACAGAGGGTAGTTGAGGCCAGTTCATTGGCTATATTTAAGAGGGAGTTAGATGTGGCCCTTGTGGCTAAGGGGATCACGGGGTATGGAGAGAAGGCAGGTACGGGATACTGAGTTGGATGATCAGCCATGAACATATTGAATGGCGGTGCAGGCTCGAAGGGCCGAATGGCCTACTCCTGCACCTATTTTCTATGTATCTATGTATCTATGTTCGATGACCTATAAAAGGTAACCCCCAAGAGGTTTGTTGTCGATCTTCTGGAGGAGCGCATGGGACTGCGTAACCTTTTGGAGGTGTTTGCTTGCACGAGGCTAAAGGGCTTGGACAAGCAGAGACAAGGATCGATCCCATGGTGGTTAGGTATTGTATAGGGGATTCGTTATCTATATTACTAAAAGTCTGATCTTGACCACTTCCTGTTGTTCTGTATATTGATTTTAGAAAAAATGCTGCCACTTACGGTTGTGATTTTTGGCCATCTTACTCCGAGTCCCCTCCGCTGTGCAGGACAAGAGGATTTTTTCCATCGATGAAAAATAAAAGAGTTATTAGTGTTTAAAAAATGTTGAGATTCTCTCTCCTGAAGGCCACAGCCCTTCCGGAGTGACTATAAAACCCGGAAGAGTTGAGTGCCTCAGTCAGTCTCTGCAAGATGGGGGAGCGAGAGGGTCACGTCTCTCCGTCTGAGCTGTGAATAACACTGAACACGTCTACTAAACTGTGAGTGTGGTTTTACTGACCATGAGTGCCCTTAATGTGGTTTGAAATGAAAATGTGGTTGGTTTGAAATGAAGTACAGCAAATGGTTGGTGGTGGTTGGTTTGAAATGAAGCACAGCAAATGGTTGGTGGGGGTTGGTTTGAAATGAAGTGCAGCAAATGGTTGGTGGTGGTTGGTTTGAAATGAAGCGCAGCAAATGGTAGGTGGTGGTTGGTTTGAAATGAAGCACAGCAAATGGTTGGTGGTGGTTGGTTTGAAATGGCAAATGATTAAAAGTCTAAACTTGACAACTTCCTGTTTGCACTGTATATTGATTTTAGATAAAACGCTACCACTTACGGCTGTGATTTTGGCCATCTTAGTCCCCTTCCGCTCATCAGGTGCAGAGGATTCTTCCCATCAATAAAAAATATGTGTTATTAGTGTTTAAAAAATGTTGAGAATCTCTCTCCTGTCAATCACGCCATGAAGGCCACGCCCCTTCCGGTGGGAGGGGGAGGTATTATAAAACTCAGAAGTGTGGGTGTGGCTTAGTCTCTGCAAGATGGGGGAGGGAGAGGTCATGAATCTGTCTGAGCTGTGAATCAACTGAACACACTGAATGTCTACTGAACTGTGAGTGTGGTGTTTATGTGGTGTTTTGTGGTGTTTAGTGTGATTTTATGGTGGTTTTATGGTGGTTTCATCCTGCTTGAAATGGTATGAAACTGCATTTGAATGTGGTGGCCTTGCACCCTGCATGAAATGGTATGAAACTGCATTTGAATTTGGTGGCCTTGCACCCTGCATGAAATGGTATGAAACTGCATTTGAATTTGATGGCCTTGTGTCAGGTCTCACGTTTGATCTAGTTTCTGTTTCTTATTGTTCTTATTATTATTGGTTGCATTCTTGTTTTATTTTGGTGTCTCACATCTCCTCTCGTTTCAGGTCCCATTTCCTGTCATGTCGTTTCCCCTCGTGTGATTGTTGGCCCCGCCCTGATGTGTTTCACCTGTGTCTCGTTATCCCCTGTTAAAGGCCTGTCTCACGAGTCTGCGGTCATTGGCGGCGAAACAGGAAGAATCTACCGCTCCTGGTCCGCCATAGACCGCGCACTCGGTCAAACGCACAATTCCGGGGCCGTGCGGCGTTGTTCCCAACACCGCACGGTGCTAAAATAAAACCAACACTGTTCAAAAATATGTCCCTACCGCACAGCCTCCGCTAGTGAGGCACGAGTGTGGCACGGCCGCCGCCACAGCCGCCGCCAGTGTGGCTCGAGCGCCGTGCGTTGAACTTGCACTGCCACAGCCTCCGCCAGCGAGGCACGTGTGCGGCACGGCCGCCGCCACAGCCACCGTTACAGCGCCGCGATCAGCACAGCCGCCGCCACAGCCCCGCAGATCCAAAATGACGTCAACGCAGTCGGCCCGCCCTTTTTTTTTACTTACCGCAAGCTCGTGGGATCAGCCGTACCTAAATCACTCGGCCCCCGCGCAGCATCCGTGCAGCGCTCCCGTGGCATAGGCTCGGCGCTCTCGCCATTGCCGTGCGGTCCCCTCTACAGGCGAAGCCGCGCTTCACCGCCGATGACCGCAACACCGTGAGACAGAGCCTTTAGGCTGTGTATTTAAGCCCTTTGTGTTTTAGTTCTCATGCAAGTTCGTTGTGTATGTTACTTTGTATCACCTCGTGCCAGCTCTAGAAATCGTTTGACCTTGTTATCTCGACCAGTGCCTGTTTTCGACCACTGTTTTTGCCTGCTCCTAGATTATACTGTTGCCTCCGTTTTTTGCTTACCTGTGTACCGACTTGGACCGATTAAACTCTGAAAACTGATCTGCCCTGTGTCTGAGCCTGCATTTGAGTCCTCCTCCTCATTCAGTTCTGATATTACGAACTGGCCAACAATGGACTCAGCGGGCTCTGATCTTTTTCGTGCAGCGCTCCATAAGCACGAGGAGCGCCTCGCATTACGAGGATCAACTCACCTTGATCTTCGCCAGGTTCCAGGATCTCGGCGAGCGTCAGCAGGGGTTCCAGGCGGACATCGGCTCACAGGTGAACACTTTAAGTTCCCGGTTTGAACACCTGGTTGCTCGGCTGGATTCTTTTTTCCCTGCCGCGGCTCCCGTGCCGGCCGAGTCTGTTTCCTTGTCTGTGTTTCCAGGAGCTCCGATGGCCACGGCTGCCGCAGCGTCTCCATTCGTCCACCTGGCAAGACTGGAACACTTCTCGGGGGAATCGGAGAAGTGTAGACCTTTTTTGATTCAGTGTGGACTGCATTTCGAACTTCAAGCGGCTTCCTTTCCATCAGAACGCTCAAGGGTAGCCTTTATCATCACGCACCTGTCGGGCAGAGCGGAGGCTTGGGCCACGGCGGAATGGTCTTGGAATTCTCCTGTTTGCCAGGCGTCGGTCCTGTTCATGGAAGCTCTGTCCCGCACGTTTGATCACTCCAATCCTGACCGAGAGGCTTCACAGAACCTGGTCTCCATGAAACAAGGTAATCGCACAGTTATGGATTTTGCTATTGACTTTCGAACTGTTGCCGCTAAGAGTGGATGGAATGAGGCTGCTTTGTTGGATGCTTTTCGCAATGGATTGTCTGAAGCTATCAAAGATCAGTTGGCTCCACTAACCCTGCCTTCCGACTTCGAGTCTATGATTTCCCTGGCTGTCCAGATTGACGCTAGGCTCAGAGAAAGAGAGCGAGAGAGGAGATCGGCTGCAGTTCGGTCCTCCTCCCAGCAGGGGCGGCAGCATCGCCCTTCGCCTTCCGGTCGGGACCTCTTCCCTCTCGACCGGTCCAGTCAGCCTACAGCGCCACCTGTCTCTTCGGAGGAGCCCATGCAGGGGGGACGAGCCAAACTCAGCCCGGAGGAGCGGCAGCGCCGCCAAAGGGAGGGGAGGTGTTTTTACTGTGGTGAACTGGGACATTTGTTGAACAGTTGTTCAGTAAAAGACAAAGCTCACCAATGAAAGAGAGGACATTGGTGAGTTGTACCGCTCCTATGAGCCTTTCCTCTCGTCAACTCACGGCTGTACAATTGTTGGTGCATTCCCAGCGTCACTCCCTGCAGGCTTTGGTTGATTCTGGGGCAGATGAGAACTTCTTGGACATTCGCTTGGCTGATGAATTCAAGCTGGAACGTGAACAGCTTCAAATTCCTCTGGAGGCTAGTGCACAGGATGGGCGCCTACTGTGCAGGGTAACTCACCAAACTCAACCTGTTCAACTCATCGTGGCAGGTAATCACATTGAGACCATCAGGTTTCACATCCTCGACTCTTCTCTTCATCCTCTGGTTTTGGGGCTCCCTTGGCTGTCTGACCATAATCCTCACATGAACTGGGGTACTGGGGAAGTAATTTCCTGGGGGAATAACTGTAAACTCACCTGTCTGGTGCATGATTCTTCTCCTGAGCCTATGAAGGATCTGTCGAGGAGCAGTTTGCTGGGGTCTTCCAGGACCACCCTCCGGCAGCCTCCCCGTTCAAGGGAGGGGGACTTTCCAGATCTCACCAATGTTCCCTCATGTTATCTGGACCTGAAGGAGTTGTTCAACAAGGCCAAGGCCACATCTCTTCCGCCGCATAGACCGTACGACTGCTGCATCAACCTTCTGCCAGGTACAGCGCCTCCTAAGGGTCATCTCTACTCCTTGTCTTCACCTGAGCGGCTCGCCATGGAAAAGTACATTGGCGACGGCCTTGCTGCTGGGATCATCAGACCTTCCTCTTCACCTGCAGGAGCTGGATTCTTCTTTGTGGATAAAAAGGATAAAACACTTCGGCCCTGCATTGACTACAGAGGACTCAATGACATTACTGTTAAGAACAAGTACCCTCTTCCTCTGATCTCCTCTGCATTTGAACTGTTAAAAGACGCTAAAGTATTCACTAAGTTAGATCTTAGAAATGCTTATCATCTGGTGAGGATAAGAGGATAAGGGAGGGGGATGAATGGAAAACTGCGTTTAACACATCCAGTGGTTATTATGAATATCTGGTCATGCCGTTTGGTCTTACTAATGTTCCAGCAGTTTTTCAAAGCCTGGTTAATGATGTATTACGTGACATGCTGAACAAATTTGTGTTTGTGTACCTTGATGACATTTTGATCTTTTCTCCAGACAAAACTTCCCATGTGTAGCATGTACACCAGGTGCTGGAACGTTTGCTCCGGAATGATCTGTTTGTGAAAGCTGAGAAATGTGAATTTCATGCTAACACTGTTCTATTCCTTGGTTATGTTGTATCACCTGCTGGTATACAGATGGACCCGAGCAAGGTCAGTGCTGTGGCCAACTGGCCTACACCCTCCAGTCGTAAGCGACTTCAGGGGTTCCTTGGGTTTGCTAATTTTTGTAGGAAGTTTATCCGGAACTTTAGTGTCACTGCTGCACCACTTCATGCTCTCACCTCACCCCACGTGCCTTTCTCTTGGTCCCCTCAAGCAGAAACTGCATTTATGAGACTCAAGAGGAGCTTCACCTCAGCCCCCATCCTGGTTCACCCTGACCTGGCACTTCAGTTCGTGGTTGAGGTGGACGCCTCGGGTGTGGGCATCGGGGCCATACTCTCCCAGAAATCCCCCTCAGATGGTCAAATGCATCCCTGTGCTTTCCTCTCAAAAAAGCTTTCGCCTGCTGAGAGAAATTACGATGTGGGTAACCGTGAACTGTTAGCGGTTAAAGCAGCCTTGGAGGAATGGAGACACTGGTTGGAGGGCACCGAGCAGCCGTTTCTAGTTTGGACAGACCACAAGAACCTGGAATACATCAAGTCAGCCAAACGCCTCAACTCACGCCAAGCAAGGTGGGCTCTCTTCTTTAATCGGTTCTTTTTGTACTGTCTTACCGCCCTGGTGCCAAGAATGGCAAACCTGATGCTCTCTCCAGACAGTTTGATCCTGACCCGGCCCCTAAGGTTTCAACTCCCATTCTGCCTGCTTCCTGTGTTGTTGGGGCGGTTACTTGGGAGATTGAGAAGAGAGTTTCCGAGGCTACTGCTGGTAGTCAGTCCCCGCTAGGGTGTCCCTCTAATCGTCTGTTTGTTCCCGAGTCTCTTCGCTCACAGGTGATTCACTGGGCTCATACGTCTCGGATCTCCTGTCATCCTGTCCGCCGAATCCTGTTTACATAGATACATAGATACATAGAAAATAGGTGCAGGAGTAGGCCATTCGGCCCTTCGAGCCTGCACCGCCATTCAATATGATCATGGCTGATCATCCAACTCAGTATCCCATACCTGCCTTCTCTCCATACCCCCTGATCCCTTTAGCCACAAGGGCCACATCTAACTCCCTCTTAAATATAGCCAATGAACTGGCCTCAACTACCCTCTGTGGCAGAGAGTTCCAGAGATTCACCACTCTCTGTGTGAAAAAGTTTTTCCTCATCTTACCTTACCTTAAAGGATTTCCCCCTTATCCTTAAGCTGTGACCCCTTGTCCTGGACTTCCCCAACATCGGGAACAATCTTCCTGCATCTAGCCTGTCCAACCCCATAAGAATTTTGTACGTTTCTATAAGATCCCCTCTCAATCTCCTAAATTCGAGCGAGTATAAGCCAAGTCTATCCAGTCTTTCTTCATATGAAAGTCCTGACATCCCAGGAATCAGTCTGGTGAACCTTCTCTGCACTCCCTCTATGGCTATAATGTCCTTCCTCAGATTTGGAGACCAAAACTGTACGCAATACTCCAGGTGTGGTCTCACCAAGACCCTGTACAACTGCAGTAGAACCTCCCTGCTCCTATACTCAAATCCTCTTGCTATGAAGGCCAACATACCATTCGCTTTCTTTACTGCCTGCTGCACCTGCATGCCTACTTTCAATGACTGGTGTACCATGACACCCAGGTCTCGCTGCACCTCCCCATTTCCTAATCGGCCACCATTTAGATAATAGTCTGCCTTCCCGTTTTTGCCACCAAAGTGGATAACCTCACATTTATCCACATTATACTGCATCTGCCAAACATTTGCCCACTCACCCAGCCTATCCAAGTCACCTTGCAGTCTCCTAGCATCCTCCTCACAGCTAACACTGCCCCCCAGCTTAGTGTCATCCGCAAACTTGGAGATGTTGCTTTCAATTCCCTCGTCCAGATCATTAATATAAATTGTAAATAGCTGGGGTCCCAGCACTGAGCCTTGCGGTACCCCACTAGTCACTGCCTGCCATTGTGAAAAGGACCCGTTTACTCCTACTCTTTGCTTCCTGTTTGCCAGCCAGTTCTCTATCCACATCAATACTGAACCCCCAATACCGTGTGATTTAAGTTTGTATCCTAATCTCTTATGTGGTACCTTGTCGAAAGCCTTCTGAAAGTCCAGATACAACACATCCACTGGTTCTCCCCTATCCACTCTACTAGTTACATCCTCGAAAAATGTGGCCAAACAGCGGTTTTGGTGGCCTTCCATGGAGAGGGGGATTAAGGAGTACGTCGCCGCCTGCAGTATTTGTGCTCGGAACAAGACCTCACGTCGGCCTGTCTTTGGCCTCCTGAGACCGCTGCCTGTCCCCTCACGCCCCTGGTCAGACATCTCCATGGACTTTGTCACGGGCCTGCCCTCTTCTGAAGGTAACACCACAGTCATGACTGTAGTGGACAGATTTTCTAAGATGGTCCACTTCATTCCATTGCACAAGCTTCCCTCCGCCAAGAAAACGGCAGAGGTCATGTTGTCTCATGTTTTTCGAATTCATGGATTTCCCAGAGACATTGTGTCTGACCGGGGGCCTCAGTTCGTGTCCAGGTTTTGGAAGGAGTTTTGTACTCTGTTGGACGCCACGGTCAGCCTTACATCTGGTTATCACCCGGAATCCAATGGACAGACTGAACGCCTTAACCAGGAATTGGAAACAGGACTGCGGTGCTTGGTGGCACAGAACCCTTCAACTTGGAGCAAACACCTTATTTGGGTGGAGTATGCACACAACACACTTCCTTGCTCATCCTCTGGTCTCTCTCCATTCCAGTGTGCCTATGGTTATCAACCGCCATTGTTCCCTGCTGTGGAGAAGGAGTCCAGTGTGCCCTCTGCTCAGGCTCTTGTCTGTCGCTGTCACAAGGTTTGGAATGGGGCTCGTCAGATGCTGTTGCGCAGTTCTGCGCGTTACAAGAGGATGGCTGACCGTGGAAGAACGCCGGCTCCAGTATACTCGCCTGGCCACAAGGTGTGGCTCTCCACTCGAGACTTACCTCTGAGAGTGGAATCCCGGAAGCTGGCTCCTCGTTTTGTTGGTCCTTTCCCCATATCGAAGGTCATCAATCCTGTGGCGGTTCGTCTCCAACTCCCCCGTGCCATGAGGGTCCACCCTACTTTCCATGTCTCCCGACTGAAGCCATTTAAGGAGAGTCCTCTGGTCCCTGCCACCAAACCCCCTCCGCCTCCCCGGCTCCTTGATGGGGGTCCAGTGTTTACGGTCAGCCGGTTGCTGGGGATGCGCCGGCGTGGTCGTGGTCATCAGTATCTTGTGGATTGGGAGGGTTATGGACCTGAGGAGCGGTCTTGCGACCCTGAACTTATCAGGGAATATCGGCGCCAACATCCTGAAGATCCTGGGCCGTCAGGAGCCGGCCGTGGAGGGGGGGGGGGGGGGGGGGGGTACTGTCAGGTCTCACGTTTGATCTAGTTTCTGTTTCTTATTGTTTTTATCATTATTGGTTGCATTCTTGTTTTATTTTGGTGTCTCACATCTCCTCTCGTTTCAGGTCCCATTTCCTGTCATGTCGTTTCCCCTCGTGTGATTGTTGGCTCCGCCCTGGTGTGTTTCACCTGTGTCTCGTTATCCCCTGTTAGGCTGTGTATTTAAGCCCTTTGTGTTTTAGTTCTCATTGCCAGTTCGTTGTGTATGTGACTTTGTATCACCTCGTGCCAGCTCTAGAAATCTTTTGACCTTGTTATCTCGACCAGTGCCTGTTTTCGACCACTGTTTTTGCCTGCTCCTAGATTGTACTGTTGCCTCCGTTTTTAGCTTACCTGTGTACCGACTTGTACCGATTAAACTCTGAAAACTGATCTGCCCTGTGTCTGAGCCTGCATTTGAGTCCTCCTCCTCGTTCAGTTCTGATAGCCTTGCACCCTGCTTGAAATGGTATGAAACTGCACTTGAATTTGGTGGCCTTGCACCCTGCTTGAAGTGGTATGAAACTGCACTTGAATTTGGTGGCCTTGCACCCTGCTTGAAGTGGTAAGAAACTGCACTTGAATTTGGTGGCCTTGCACCCTGCTTGAAGTGGTACGAAACTGCACTTGAATTTGGTGGCCTTGCACCCTGCTTGAAATGGTATGAAACTGCACTTGAATTTGGTTGTCTTGCACCCTGCTTGAAGTGGTATGAAATTGCACTTGAATTTGGTGGCCTTGCACCCTGCTTGAAGTGGCAAGAATCTGCACTTGAATTTGGTGGCCTTGCACCCTGCTTGAAGTGGCATGAAACTGCACTTATTGGTGGCCTTGCACCCTGCTTGAAATGGCATGAAACTGCACTTGAATTTTGTGGCCTTGCACCCTGCTTGAAGTGGCAAGAAACTGCACTTGAATTTGGTGGCCTTGCACCCTGCTTGAAGTGGTATGAAACTGCACTTATTGGTGGCCTTGCACCCTGCTTGAAATGGCATGAAACTGCACTTGAATTTGGTGGCCTAGCACCCTGCTTGAAGTGGCATGAAACTGCACTTGAATTTGGTGGCCTTGCACCCTGCTTGAAGTGGTATGAAACTGCACTTGAATTTGGTGGCCTTGCACCCTGCTTGAAATGGTGGAAAACTGCATTTGTATTTGATGGCCTTACACCCTGCTTGAAATGGAATTTCAAGGAATAGCCATGAGTCAACTGCCAGCCCACCAGCCATGAGTGAGCTGCCAGCACATCTAATTTTCTAATTTTGCCCATGTCCATACTAGCCCTCTGGAAACCAGTCCCTTCAGCCCACAACACCCATACTAGCGCTCCAGAAAGCCCCCCCCCCCCACTGGCCACCAATATTGGAATCGGTGGAGAGGTGGAATATTGCGTTGGGGGACCAGCCCTCCCCTGTGAACATGGGACCCAACGGGTCCCACTTAGTTTAGTTGTTTCATAAAATTAAGTTTAGTGGTCTAGTGCTTGACTCAGCATTTTAATGAACTAGACTAAGGGGGGTTAGCTATAGGAGCATAATTCCAAGTGTGCAAAATTAGAACACATGGTATTAGGGGTAGGGTATTGACATAGATAGAGAACCAGTTGGCAGACAGGAAGCAAAGAGTAGGAATTAACGGATCCTTTTTAGAATGGTAGGCAGTGACTAGTGGAGTGCCGCAGGGCTCGGAGCTGGGACCCCAGTTATTTACAATATATATTAACGATTTAAATGAGGGAATTAAATGTAACATCTCCAAGTTTGCGGATGACATAAAGCTGGGTGGCAGTGTGAGCCGCGAGGAGGATGCTATGAAGCTGCAGGGTGAGTTGGATAGGTTGGATGAGTGGGCAGCTGCATGGCAGATGCAGTATAATGTGGACAAATGTGAAGTTATCCACTTTGGTGGCAAGAACAGAAAGGCAGATTATTATCTCAATGGTGTCGGATTAGGAAAAGGGGAGGTGCAACGAGACCTGGGTGGGCTTGTACATCAGTCACTGAAAGTAAACATGCAGGTACAGCAGATAGTGAAGAAAGCAAATGGCATGTTGGCCTTCATTGTGAGAGGATTTGAGTTCAGGAGCAAGGAGGTCAATTCACTGGATGTTTTCAAGAGAGTGTTAAATGTAGTTCTTGCGACTAACGGAGTCAAGGAATATGGGGAGAAAGCAGGAATGGGGTACTGATTTTGGATGATCAGCATTGATCATATTGAATGGTGGTGCTGGCTCGAAGGGCCGAATGACCTACTCCTGCACCTATTTTTTTGTTTTCTATATTTGCGTGCTATCCAGTCAGCGAATAGACTATATATGATTACTAGAGCCAGGATGTTTAGGCACTAAAAAACTCTGAAATAGGCAGGCAAAATGGCATAATAAGATTACAAAAAAGGCACAACAAAGGCATTTATGACAAAAAAGGCATAAAAAGGCATTTCCACCACCAAAATATGTTTTAAATGATAATATAAAGATATACTATACTAAATGACCAAAGTTGCCTGGTTGCACATAATTACTAGCATTTTTTTTTCAAATTATCTGGTGTTAAACTATGCCGTCTGTCAGACAGAATATGCTTCAGTTGTGAAAAACTTCTTTCTACCTCAGCTGAGGTCACTGGTGCATACCCGAAACAAGCTACAGACTCTATATTCATGTCGATATCTCGTACATTTGAGAACTTTAGCTATGTTTTCTATTTCTTCAAGATCTTTGTTAACTAAAATCACTCTCTCACATTTTCCTTGTATGTCTTTACCTACATCGCCAGGAACTTTATGAATATCGTCAGTTACTTTGTTGAAACCCTGCAAGTTATTCACTAATGTTTCACCACGTTTCTCAGGGGAAGTGATAGCTTGTGGGAAGTTTGCAAAATTGGAAGCAATAAACACAAGATCGCGGTGGAGGAATTTTTCTGCATTATTTCACTGACGATGGATGTTATGCACTTCACAGAAGTAATAAAGTCAGTCATAGTGTCACACAACATGGAACCAGGTCATTTGGCCCAATTTGCCCATGCCGACTATAATGCCCCATCTACACTAGACCACCTGCCTGCGTTTTGGCCAATATCCCTCTAAACTTATCCTATCCAAGTTCCTGTCCAAATGACAATTAAACGTTATGATAGTACCTGCCTCAACTACCTCCTCTGGCAGCTCATTCCATGTACCCACCACTCATTGTGTAAAAATGTTACCCCTCAGGTTCCTATGAAATCTTTCCCCCCTCACCTTAAACCTATGTTCTTTGGTTCTCGATTCCCCTACTCTGGGCAAGAGGCTGTGCATTTACCCGATCTATTCCTCTCATGATCTTGTGCACCTCTAAGATCACCCATCCTCCTCCTCCTGCACTCCAAGGCACTCCAAGTCCTAGGCTGCTCAACCTCTCTCTCAGAAAAACAGAAAAACTCCCTCATTGCTGATAATAAAAACAATTTCACTCCTATACAGGCGGCAGAGAGATTACCTGCAAAGCTCAATCTCCATTCATCAGCATTGCCTGCTGGGTGCAGTGTTGTTCTGTTTTATGCTGAAATTGTGCAAAACACTGTGGACAATCTCATTTTCGTGTCCCTTTACTGGAAACACTGTCCTCTTTTATTTCCAGTTTGAAAAAATGAAACTCGAGTCAAACTCAATTTTAGTCAAGAGTCAAGATAGTCATGAGCTTTGAAATGTCATATATACCAGCAATGAAATTGAAATTCTTACTTGCTGTAGCATAACAAGCCCATTAACACAATCACACAGCTTAATATAAGTTCATGTCAAAGGAGCAGAATTTGACCATTTAGCCCATTGAGTGTGCTTCGCCATTCAACCATGGCTGATCTATCTTTCCCTCTCAGCCCCATTTTCCTACCTTCTCCCAATAATGCTTGGTACCCTTACTAATCAAGGATATGTCAATATCCGCTTTTAAAATACCAAATGCCTCCACAGTCATTCATTGTATTCCACAGATTCACCATCCTCTGACTAAAGAAATCCCTCCTCATCTCCTTTCTAAATATACAATGATCAATTATACAATAATAATCAGCAATACTCAGTAATCAGACTGTTATAATCCAAAATGGAAGTTTGTAGCTCAACAAAATCAATATATGTAGTAGGTCATAGTTGCTGAGGTAGTGCTGGGATCAGTGTTGGGCAGTGTTCGAGTGTCTGATGTGATGAAGCTGTTTGTGAACCTGAAGAACATAGTTTGTAGTTTTGCCCAGGATTCCAGCATCCCCAGTCACTCTTCCTATGCCCCATCTGGACTCACACCCATTTCTGCCCTTCACCCTCCCCTACAACCTATATTCATTTTTCTTGCTTCACAATTCATACCTCTTCTATCCTTATCTCACACCTTTAGTCCTTTGCCTATCCATCTGCCCGTTGTCTATCCATCTGCCTATTAACCACCCCGCCCCTCACTTGAATCCACCTATTACTCACCAGGCTTTGTCCTGCCCCTCCTCTCTTCCCTCTTTCTTTCCCCCCTCCCCACCACAAACAGAATGAAGAAGGGTCCCGACCCAAAACATCACATATCCATGCCCTCCAGAGATGCTGTTTGACCCGCTGAGTTACTCCAGCACTTTGTGTCTTTTTTTAAACCAGCGCCTGCAGTTCCTCACGCCTAATTATCCATACTCTATCTTGGCATGAGACATTATGGGATTCTCACAGGAAAGCTTATATGCGGCACAGTGGCGCAGTGGTAGAATTGCTGCCTTACAGCATCAGACACCTGGGTTCGATCCCGACTACAGGTGCTGTCTGTACGGAGTTTGTACGTTCTCCCTGTGACCGCATGGGTTTTCTCTGGGTGCTCCAGTTTCTTCCCACATTCCAAAGATAGGTTTGTAGGTTAATTGCCTTCTGTAAATTGTCCCTTGTGTGTTGGAAAGAACCAGTGTATTGGACAGTATGGATTCATTGGGCTGAAGGGCCTGTTTCCATGCTGTATCTCTAAAACTAAAACCGGACATGGTTTCAAAGACTTGAGACTTGAAAGTTAATTGGCTTTTGTAAAAATTGTAAATTGTCCCTCGTGTGAAGGATGGTTCTAATGACCATTTGTCAGCGCAGACTCATTGGGCCTGTCTCCACATTGTATCTCTAAACTAAACTATATATCAAAACTATTTATGTATAGACCAATATGCAGAAATATTGAACTCATTCATCAAAATGTAACAATTAAAAGTTGGTGACGATTCTTCCGTGATTATCCCCCTGAAGTCGTCCAAAAAAGGATCTTGTTTACAAAGACAATAAATATTCTGAATACCCCAAGTGAGATATGGGGTGGTTTATCCTGCAAAAATGAAGATTACTTATAAGGCTATTGAACGCTCATTCACAGACCCTGAAATTGCTTTTAAGTATGCACAAGATATCGTAAAGAAAACAGTGGATGCAGATGATGAGGAGGAAGAAGAGGAGGAGGAAAATTAAACTTTTTAATACAAGATTTTGCTCTAATTAAGATGGCAGAACTTTTCCAGACAGTTACCAGACATGCTTATCTGTCTGGAATGTGTTTTAAGCGTACAGTCCATGTTTCACCTTGAATGGAAAACTTAAAGATAAACAAAGGGACGTTGAAGATACAGAATTAATGAGGGAATTAATGAGAGACATGGAATGAGACATAACGGACTGGAATATAAAAATCTGTTGATTTAAGAAAATCTTTAATTACTATATTTTAATAATAAATAATCAATTAATCTAACAAACTTAATAATACTAATTATCTGTTAATGTAAGCTGCAAATATGAATAACCCATGGAGCGGGGAAGGAGATAATGGGAGTGTATATCAAATTGATTAAATAAATTTAAACTAGTTTAAGGGAAATGAACTAATATTGATGATATATACTAATATACAGTAATTAACTAAAATGTTCATAATAATACTAACAAACTAATACTGTGTGTGAAGGAGGCAGGAGCATCATACACTTGGAAAAGATCCAGATGCGTGGTTTTGTTTAACCCCTTGGAACCTGCTTGTATTAAAGATAAAGAATGGGATATAATGTAATAATTTTGGGTGGATATATATGGTAAAGTTTAGAATAGATTAATGTTAGATAAATTGGAAAGGCATATATACTTATAGAACTGAACATATGTTGAGTTTTATTTTTTGTTTGTTTATTTTTTACCTCTCTTTCTGAATTTTTTGTGTTTTTATTTGCTCTGGTTTGATAAATTTATTTTAAAAAATATATATATATATGAAACGGTCCGCAGCCTTTCACGAGACTCTGTTAAGGGGACGGAGCTCAATGTACAACAACATCAACGGAAGTCCATAAATTTTTCACCACCTTAGGTGGCTTCTCGTTTTTAAGGTATCTTCTCTTAGATACCTTAACATCACTTTAAAAAAAAAATCACTATCAAGATTCTTATTTGTTTAATTTTTTTTAAATTAATTTCACAACACATTCTTTCTTTTTTTTCTTATTAAGGTATCATAGAGGAAGGAGATGTAACATAAATTTAAAAGTTTGGGACGACCACCGAACACCCAGAGTTCTGAGGTATTTGGTTGCACCATATGAATCAAAAATACTAAACTGATATATAATGCTAGACGATAGACAAATAAAGAATGGAGGAATTACATTCTGCAGATGGAATATAAGGGGTGCCAATGAACCAATTAAGAAGGGTAAAATTTTTGCCCAATTAAAATCATTAAATTCTGACATCATGTTTTTGCAGGAAACACATGAAACAACAAACACAGATGAGATTGAAGGTAAACTGGATAGGTCAAACATATTATTCTTCATTTACTTCTAAATCTAGAGGTACGGCTATTATTATTTGGAAAGGTATACCATTTAAATTAAAGAAGACTATTTCAGATAAAGAGGGAAGGTATATTATAGTTTCAGGAGAAATTTATTCAACCCCACTGACTATGATAAATATTTACGCTCCGAATTTTGACAACCCCCAATTTTTTAATAAAATTATAGATATAATATCAGAGTTTAATTACCAAAATGTAATAATAGGGGGGGGACTTCAATTGCGTTTTAGATCCATATTTAGACAAATCAGTAAAACAAAGGAGGGATAATTTAAAATCTAAGACTAGTGAACTTCTAAATACATATATAAAAAATACTAATATAACAGATGTATGGAGAACTGCTAATCCAACTGGAAGGGAATTTTCGTTTTACTCATCGGTACATAAAACGTATTCACGAATTGATTATTTTTTAGTGGATACAAAATTAATTCCAAATACAATTAATCCTTCATACCACCCCAGTATTATTTCCGATCATTCTCCGTTGACTTTTCTATTAAAATTTGAGGGAATGCCGGGTAAAAAATCTTTCTGGAGGTTTAACACACAAATCCTAAACAACCCACAAGGTTATAAATATTTAAAAAAACAACTGAAATTTTTTTTTGAGACAAATGAAATGCCAGGTATTTCACCTTCTTTATTATGGGAAACTTTCATGGCATTTATCAGAGGAGTTATAATAACTTTTCAAAATAAAAAGAATAAGGCAGAACAACTGATGCTAGAACAAGAAATTAGACAATTAGAGTTAGATAATGCCAAAGATCCAACTACAGATAAACATAATAAGATAATACTATTGAAATTTAAACTTAATCGAATTTTATCGGCAAGAGTAATAAGATTATTCCAAATTTCAAAACAGGAACATTTTGAATTTGGTGACAAGCCACATAAACTCTTAGCTCGTCAATTGAAAAAACAAGAAAAGGAAAATACTATCACTAAAATTAAATCAGAGAAAGGTGAATTACTAACATTACCTAAGGATATTAACAATAGATTTGCTCAATTTTATCAAAATTTATAAACATTTAAAACCAAAATAGAAGATAGTAAAATTATAATTTTTTTAGATAACTGTAATCTTCCAAAACTTGACCTTTCAGAACAAGAGGTATTAGGAGCTCAGATTACACTTGAAGAAATAGGTGAAACAATAAAATCGTTGAAAAATGGTAAGATGCCTGGACGCCTGAAACGAATTTTATAAAAGATTTCATGAGATAACGGCTCCACGCTTACTTAATTTATATACTCACGCCTTTAAAGAAAATAAACTACCAGAAACATTAGCTGAATCAACTTTTACACTTATACCAAAAAAAGATTAAGATTTAGATTCATATAGAGCTATATCACTTTTAAATACAGATCAGAAAATTTTAGCAAAGACCTTAGCAAGAAGATTGAGTAAATACATTAGTAAATTGATAAATCCTGATCAAACGGGGTTTATACCCAAAAGACATTCATTTAATAATTTGAGACACCTGTTTAATATAATGTACTCACATAAAACGGAGGAAGAAGATATATCAATTGTTTCTCTGGATGCAGAGAAAGCATTTGATCAGGTAGTGGCAGTATTTATATAAAGTACTGCAAAAATTTAATATGGGAGAGAATTTTATTGTATGGGTAAAATTATTATATGATAAACCGACGGCAAGAATATTAACCAATAATATGTTATCTCCAAAATTTCAATTATCGAGGGGCAATAGGCAGGGATGTGCTTCATCACCTCTGCTATTTGCCCTTATGATAGAGCCCCTGGCTGAAAGTGTAAGAATTCATCTGAATATTCAGGGATATAATACTAGGGACTCAAATAATAAAATTTCATTATATGCAGCCGATATACTTTTATACATTACAAATTCACAACGAGCATACCAAATTTATTAAATTTAATAGAGGAATTCGGTACTTTTTCTGGATATAGAATAAATTGGAATAAAAGTGAAATTATGACGTTAAAACCTCACGAATCTACACACCTATTAAAATTCCCCTTTAAAATTGCAACAGAAAAATTTAAGTATTTGGGTATTCAAATTACTAGAAAATACAAAGCATTATTTAATGCTAATTTTATGCCTTTATTAAATAAACTTAACGCGTTGATTAAATTCTGGAAAACACTTCCGTTATCATTAATAGGCAGAATAAACGCTATAAAAATGATCTTTTTACCACAAATATTATACCTATTTCAATCTATACCATTATATATATCAAATTTTTTATTTTTTTTTAAACTAGACTCTAATATTACCAATTTTATTTGGGTCTATAGATCACACAGAATTCAAAGAAAACACTTGTGCAAACCAAAAGACGTTGGGGGACTTTCACTTCCGAACTTTTTGTATTATTATTGGGCAGTGCATATTAAGAATATAATTTATTGGTTGGACACTTCTACCCAACAGAATGGATAAGAATGGAGAAAGAGGATTGTTCTCCATGTAACATTGGAGCGAGCCTCTTCTCCCCGATAAAACTGAACAACACAATATATAAGAATAACCCAATTATACATGATACAATAAGAATTTGGAAACAAATATAATTATCTTTAAAATTAAGCAACCTATCATTGTTAATGCCAATAGTGAATAATCCATTTAAACCATCTCTTATTGATAAAACATATAATCAATGGGAAAGAATGGGAATTAAAAAGATCGGTGATATGTATGAAATGGGAAATCTGTTATCGTTCCAACAATTAAAATTAAAATTTAAACTGAAAATTAACCAATATTTTAAATATCTTCAGATCTGCGACTTCATGAAGAAATACATACAAAGATATCAAAATATAACTTTAGACCCACTGGAAGAAGCAATGAATATTAAGGCTGACTCACAGAAATTAATATCATAATTATATAATAGTATTTTAAATATAGAACTACCATCGACAGAGGCACTTAGAGAAGAGTGGGAATGAAAATTAATGATAAAAATCACGAAGGAAACATGGGAAAAGTATTTGATATATATACACAAATGTTCGATTAATGTAAGACATAATTTAATTCAATTTTAAATTTTACATAGATTATATTATTCAAAAACTAGATTGAATAAATTCTATCCAAATACTTCCCCCATTTGTGATAAATGTCTATCCTAAAATGCAACTATAACACCCTTTTGTTTCCTGCATAAAACGTTATAAATTCTGGAGTGATATTTTTGAAATATTTACAAAATTATTCAAGATAAAAATGGAACCTAATACTGAAATGATTATATTTGGAGTAATCGAAGATGGGAACAAATTGAATTCATCTCAAAATTTATTTTTACAATATGGGTTAATAACGGCAAAAAAACGTATACTTAAATTTTGGAAAAATACACCCATACCAACGCTTAAAATGTGTATTTCAAACATGTTGGACACCGCACATCTTGAGGAAATGCGATTCCTCCTAATAGATAAATCAGACCAATTCTTAACGAGTTGGTCTCCATTTGTCGATTTTTGAAAGCATATGGTGCAACAAAATCGTAGAAGCTAACTGTTTCAGGACTGGGTGAGGGATGGTCAAGAATATAGATAATGATCTCCTTAATCTCTTACTTTCTACTCTTTCTCTTTCTATCTTCTTTTCTTAATTTTTCTTCTTTCACCCTTTTTTCCTTTTCACACACTATATATCACACGTTTTTCTATCTTTTATTATCTATTCTCTCTTTTTCTTTTTCATTATTAAAAAAATAAAATAAGAAGCTGTACATAAAATGTAACATGTCAATATATATTAGGCACCTTGGTGCCATATTCCTGTACTTACTTCTAATAAAATTTAAAAATATATATATATATATATAAAAGTTGGTGACCTTAAAATAATGATTACAATATTTTCATCTTGTGCCTTTAACAGATATATTGTGTGGCATTAGGCATGACACCACATCAATAATGAATACACTGGCACACACAGTAAGGTGAACTCATCCATTGGGCAATAAATGAGGCACTCTAGACTTAACCCCTACCATTTCCTCTCCTCCTTCCCCTCTTGGCTCCAGGTTTTATAAGGTGTAGGTCTGAAGGATTGGATTAATTGGTCCAACGCGCCTTAATTGGACTTGGCTGTTGGTCGTTTACCTGTGGCCGGAAGAGGAACCGACCTTAAAGGGGACATCTCATCACAATTGCTAAAAATAACAAAGGCCTGTATCACCATCAGCAATATAAAATGAAGACTGGAAGTATAAATATGACATAATTACTTATACTGTATTTCAGGTCAGGTCGGGGGGAGTTCCCCCCCGCCATGGGTACCATGGTGCCAGGGTCTGTGATGTGTCAACGTGTCCAAGATATCCTGAAAGGGCAGGGAGAGGAGCCCGAAGTCGTGATACATATAGGTACCAATGACATAGGTAAAAAAAGAGAAGAGGTCCTGAAAGGAGAATTTAGGGAGTTAGGAGGGGAGTTAAAGAGAAGGACAGCAAAGGTAACAATCTCGGGATTACTGCCACGCAACAGTGAGAGTAGGAATGGAGCAAGGTGGAGGATAAATGCGTGGCTGAAGGACTGGTGCAGAAGGCAGGGATTCATATTTCTGGATCATTGGGACCTCTTTTGTGGAAGGTGCGACCTGTACAAAAAGGATGGGTTGCACTTGAACCTGAGGGGGACCGATATCCTGGCGGGGAGATCTGCAAAGGCTACTGGGGAGACTTTAAACTAGAATGGTTGGGGGGAGGGACTCAAATAGAGAAAGCTATTAGACAGTGTGTGAGGCAGGAGGCAGAGAAGGAAAGCACTCAGACCCAACATGTAGGGGGGAAAGAAGAAAACAATAATAAACAGAGAATAAGAGGTGGTGGGGTTCTTAAATGGGTGAGCAGAGAAACCGAGAGGTGTAAAATGCGGGCGGAAGCAATAGGTAGCAAGGTGAAAAGTAAAAGTGGCAGGCAGACAAATCCAGGGCAAAAATCAAAAAGGGCCACTTTTCAACATAATTGTATAAGGGGTAAGAGCGTTGTAAAAACAAGCCTGAAGGCTTTGTGTCTCAATGCAAGGAGCATTCGTAATAAGGTGGATGAGTTGAACATGCAGATAGCTATTAATGATTATGATATAGTTGGGATCACGGAGACATGGCTCCAGGGTGACCAAGGCTGGAAGCTGAACATCCAGGGATATTCAATATTCAGGAGGAATAGAGAGAAAGGAAAAGGAGGTGGGGTAGCGTTGCTGGTTAGAGAGGAGATTAACACAGTGGAAAGGAAGGACATTAGCTTGGAGGATGTGGAATCGGTATGGGTAGAACTGCGAAACACTAAGGGGCAGAAAACGCTGGTGGGTGTTGTGTACAGGCCACCTAGCAGTAGTAGTGAAGTTGGGGATGGCAACAGGAAATTAGAAATGCGTGCAACAAAGTCAAAACAGTTATAATGGGTGACTTCAATCTACATATAGATTGGGTGAATCAAATTGACAGGGGTGCTGAGGAAGAGGATTTCTTGGAATGTATGCGGGATAGTTATCTAAACCAACATGTAGAGGAACCAACGAGAGAGCAGGCTATTCTAGACTGGGTATTGAGTAATGAGGAAGGGTTAGTTAGCAGTCTTGTTGTGCGTGCCCCCTTGGGCAAGAGTGACCATAATATGGTTGAGTTCTTCATTAGGATGGAGAGTGACATTGTTAATTCAGAAACAACGATTCTCAACTTAAAGAAAGGTAACTTTGAGGGTATGAGACGTGAATTGGCCAAGATTGACTGGCAATTAGTTCTAAAAGGGTTGACGGTGGATATGCAATGGAAGGCATTTAAAGACTGCATGGATGAACTACAAAAATTGTTCATCCCAGTTTGGCAAAAGAATAAATCAGGGAAGGTAGTGCATCCATGGATAACAAGGGAAATCAGGGATAGTATCAAAGCAAAACTTTTTAAGAAGGGAGGGAGAGAGAAAACGGGGAATTACAGACCAGTTAGTCTAACATCGGTAATGGGGAAACTGCTAGATTCAGTTATTAAAGATAGGATAGCAGCACATTTGGAAAGTGGTGAAATCATTGGACAAAGTCAGCATGGATTTACGAAAGGTAAATCATGTCTGACGAATCTTATAGAATTTTTCGAGGATGTAACTAGTAGAGTGGATAGGGGAGAACCAGTGGATGTGTTGTATCTGGACTTTCAGAAGGCTTTCGACAAGGTACCACATAAGAGATTAGTATACAAACTTAAAGCACACGGTATTGGGGGTTCAGTATTGATGTAGATAGAGAACTGGCTGGCAAACAGGAAGCAAAGAGTAGGAGTAAACGGGTCCTTTTCACAATGGCAGGCAGTGACTAGTGGGGTACCGCAAGGCTCAGTGCTGGGACCTCAGCTATTTACAATTTATATTAATGAACTGGATGAGGGAATTGAAGGCAACATCTCCAAGTTTGCGGATGACACTAAGCTAGGTTAGCTGTGAGGAGGATGCTAGGAGACTGCAAGGTGACTTGGATAGGCTGGGTGAGTGGGCAAATGTTTGGCAGATGCAGTATAATGTGGATAAATGTGAGGTTATCCACGTTGGTGGCAAAAACAGGAAAGCAGACTATTATCTAAATGGTGGCCGATTAGGAAATGGGGAGATGCAGCGAGACCTGGGTGTCATGGTACACCAGTCATTGAAAGTAGGCATGCAGGTGCAGCAGGCAGTGAAGAAAGCGAATGGTATGTTAGCTTTCATAGCAAAAGGATTTGAGTATAGGAGCAGGGAGGTTCTACTGCAGTTGTACAGGGTCTTGGTGAGACCACACCTGGAGTATTGCGTACAGTTTTGGTCTCCAAATCTGAGGAAGGACATTATAGCCATAGAGGGTGTGCAGAGAAGGTTCACCAGACTGATTCCTGGGATGTCAGGACTTTCATATGAAGAAAGACTGGATAGACTTGGCTTATACTCGCTAGAATTTAGGAGATTGAGAGGGGATCTTATAGAAACGTACAAAATTCTTATGGGGTTGGACAGGCTAGATACAGGAAGATTGTTCCCGATGTTGGGGAAGTCCAGGACAAGGGGTCACAGCTTAAGGATAAGGGGGAAATCCTTTAAGACCGAGATGAGGAAAAACGTTTTCACACAGAGAGTGGTGAATCTCTGGAACTCTCTGCCACAGAGGGTAGTTGAGGCCAGTTCATTAGCTATATTTAAGAGGGAGTTAGATGTGGCCCTTGTGGCTAAAGGGATCAGCGGGTATGGAGAGAAGGCAGGTACGGGATACTGAGTTGGATGATCAGCCATGATCATATTGAATGGCGGTGCAGGCTCGAAGGGCCGAATGGCCTCCTCCTGCACCTATTTTCTATGTATCTATGTATCTATTTAATCCCGTGCTACCTGCTCCATGGTTGGATAGTCGGCGACTAAACCATCTCCCCCACACGGTTTACCAGGCGAGGAGGGGGCTGTGGACCCCCAGCAGTACCAAAAACAAGACATGTCAAAGAGCAGATGAGCTTCTAGCGAGCCAACGGCCATCCACACTTCAGTAGAAGTTGCGATCACTGTCATACATAGCATTGTAAGGAACGATGATAAAGCACACACACCAAAATCCTATGCTTCCAGCAGCGGAAGTCCGCTGGAACTGGAGGACAGAGATGTGTGGTGCGTCCGTCACCGTTCCCATTGGAAACCAGCACCACTGCGTCGCTAATGTTTTCAACGATGATGATGATGATGTATTTCTAAAATCAAATCTTACTCTGTATCCTGCAATCTATGGCTTACCCATATTATCTATTCATCTTAGGGGGATTTGTTGAATTGGAACTGGGTAGCACAGTGGCACAGCGGTAGAGTTGCTGCCTTACAGTGCCAGAGACCCGGGATCAGTCCTGACTATGGGTATGTCTGTACAGAGTTTGTACGTTCTCCCTGTGACCACGTGGGGTTTCCTCGGGTGCTCTGGTTTCCTCCCATGCTCCCAAGACGTTCAGGTTTGAAGGTCAATTGGCTTCAGTAAAATTGTAAATTGTCCCTAGTGTGTAGGATGGTGCCAGTGTACAGGGATCGCTAGTCGGCATGGTCTCGGTGGGCCGAAGGACCTGCTTCTGTGGTGTATCTTTAAACTAAAGTTAAAAAATTGAGATTTTAATAACTTTTATATAAGCTAATTTTGTGTTTCAGGTTCTGCAATAGAGGAAAATGTGTTATGTACAGTCCTTTCCACAATTTGCAGATGGTCTTTGCAGCCCATTTCTCCCTCTCCACAGTGTTTCGTTAAATAAAAACGAGTACTGGTCTGATTTTCAATACTGCAGAAGGTGAGGATTTTATAATCCAAATGCAATTAAAAAATGGACACAAAGTGCTGAAGTAACTGAGCGGGTCAGGCAACATCTCTGGAGAACAACCGGATAGGCAATGTTTCGGGTCGAGACCCATCTTCAGTCTGATAGTGATGGAGGGGAAGAAAGCTGGAAAAGAGGAGGGGCAGCACAAAGCCTAGCAAGTGATAGGTGATGTGGGGTTTGATGGGCAGATGTTTGGACAAAAACTAGAGATGAAAAGACAAATGTATGAGACAAGGGTGCGAATTGTGTTTACATGAACTGTAATTCCATGAAGTCTCAAGAAGCGTCTCGACCCGAAGCGTTACCTATCCATGTTTTCCAGAGATGCTGCCTGACCCGCTGAGTTACTCCAGCACGTTGTAGCTTTTTTGTAAACCAGCATCCGCAGTCCCTTTTGTCTATAGATACCGTACCTGAGAATCATTCACAGAGATAGACACAAAAAGCTGGAGGAACTCAGCGGGACAGGCAGCATCTCTGGAGAAAAGGAATGGGTGACGTTTCGGGTTGAGACCTGTCTATCATTCACAGAGATCTGTATTTGATGTTTAAAAAAAAAATTCTTACTCATAAAATACTGCATATATTCAATAGAAACTTTAATGATTAACGTTTTGAATGAAGCAGAAACTGAATATCCATAAAGTATCTCTTTTTAGTCTCTGCATGACAACATAAAGAACAATATCTCCACTCAATGTGCAGTTATAACAAGCGCTGGGGGACATTGCTATACACTATTAAGTGCTATTGTTGAGTTAGTTTTGTATTTCAAGCTAGTTCTATTTTTAGCCTTGGTATAAGCAGCAGGTATGAATTAACCATAAACTTTGAAATCAATATCTAGTGACTGCCGTCTATTTGCACAATAAATACAGAATTTAAATTGTTTAACGGTACGCCTGGCACAGTACCTGGTGCAGTCTGTTGGTGAACCAAGCTATATAATCTAAAAAGGAATGTCTTTGAAGACTGTCTTAAGAAGACGTGTGCATTGGGGGATATTTTTACATGCACTGCATATTTAAAAGTAAAGGAATGAAACAATGCTATCGACAGTGTTACATGTCTTAACAAAGCCCATAAGTTGTCCTACAACTTTAGGCTGTGCATGCGATACGCAAGAAGAAGGAGGAAAAAGTCCATAAAGGCCTTTACCTCCTTCAAAGATTGAGGAGATACAGCGTGTAAACAGGCCCTTCAGCCCACCGATTCTGGGCTGACCAGCGAACATTGTGTACATTAGCGCTATCCTACACTAGGGACAATTTACAACTTACCAAGCCAATTGACCTATGGCCAATGTAGGTGGAGACTAGAGCATCCGGAAAAAACCCACGTGGTCACACGGAGAATGTGCAAACTCCGTACAGACAGCACCCGTAGTCAGGATTGAACCCGGGTCTCTGGCGCTGTGAGGCAGCAACTCTACTGCTGCACCACTGTGTACTGTGTTTACAGCCCTGGTATGCTGCTGCAAATATGAACTCCATCTGAAGAAAGGTCTCGAACAGAAACGTCACCTATTCCTTTTCTCCAGAGATGCTGCCTGACCCGCTGAGTTACTCCAGCATGTTGTGTCTATCTTTGATGTAAACGAGCACCTGCAGTTCCTTGCTACACAGTGATAACTTTACTGTTCTGTTGTCCTTACATATGACAATTAAACACTCTAAACCTTTCCAATCCATGTACCTGTCCAAATATTGTTTCAATTTAGTGCCATCATCTGTTAGGAAGACGCAGAGCCTTCTGAAACCCCCAGCAACATGAACTTGTAAGATGTTTATTATATATTATCTATGTATGTCGTGCTTGCAGGTCTGTAATAAAGCTGCTGCAAGCAACAACTTCACAGTTCTGCTGTCGGGACATATGACACTTTACACAATTCTGACTATAAACACGTGCATTCAGCAACGTTAAATAAATGGCAAAGGTGGGTTTAATGCAAAATGTAACGCGGGCTGCGCTCTGCCTTTGACACTGCGGGGAGGGTCTGTTACTGAAGTATGCATTGCACTGCATTACATTGGTGTAGAGAGGGGTTTGGGAGCTGAGCCGGTGCCTCGCACTGTTGCTGCCTCAATGGTTACCGAGTTGCCGAGACAACGGTTGCCAGGCTGCGAACAGTAAAAGCGTCGCTGCGAGGGTGCAGGAGAGCTGGAGAGACAGCCGCAGGTAAAGGGGCAGATACCGCGGCTGGGGGGTAAGGGAGAAGAGAAGGGCAAGGGGTGATGGGTGAGAGAGCAGATTTCAAGGGGCAAGACTGGAGGGGAGCTGGAGAGGCAGCTGGTAACCATTGAGGTAAGGGGCTGACTCAAGGGCTAGCGGTAAGGGGACAAGAGTGAGAGGTGTGGAAACAGGCAGTAGGGGGCATGGGTGAGGGAGCAGATATCAGGATGCTAGGGGAGTAAGGGAGCAGGGGTAAGGGGTGTGAGAGCAGATATCAAGGGGCGAGGGAGGAGGGCAAGGGGTAAGAGCATATGTCAAGGGGCAAGGGAACTGGGTAAAGGGTGAGTGAGCAGTGGAAAGGGGTAAGGGATTAGATATCAGTGGTCAGGAGCAGGTGAGGGGGCAGGATTAAGGGGTAAGAGAGCAGGTATCAGGGAGCAAGGGAGTAGGGGCAAGGGGTGAGGAAGTAGAGACATGGTGTAAGGGAGCAGGGTAAGGAGTGAGGGGCAGGAGTAAGGCATAAGGGAGCAGTTATCAGGGGGCAAGGGAGTCGGGACAGGGGTTCGGGAGTAGTGGGAAAGTGGTGAGGGGGCAGAGGCAAGGGGTATGAGATCAGATACCAGGGGCAAAGCATCAGGGGCAAAGGTGAGGGAGCAGGGGTAAGGAAGAAGGGGCAATGGGCTCTTCTGCCTCCCCACTCCCCCCCCCTTACAGCCAGCTCAGCACTGAATGGCTTGCATTAAGAGTAACTGTGATTTCACAAACTGCAGAATTTCATGCAGCAACAAGTCTTGCAATGATAGGAACATAGTGCTGGAGTAACTCAGTGAGTCAGGCCGTATCATTGAAGAACATGGATGGGTGAAGTTTCGGGTCTGGACCCTTCTTCAGACATTCTTCAGATGCAGGCTTGCCTTCATTGGTCAGGGCAAGGAGTACAAGAGTCAAGAAGTCATGATGCAGCTTTATGGGACTTTGGTTATGCCGCATTTGGAGTAATGCGTGCAATAGACAATAGACAATAGGTGCAGGAGTAGGCCATTCGGCCCTTCGAGCCAGCACTGCCATTCACTGTGATCATGGCTGATCATCCACAATCAGTACCCCGTTCCTGCCTTCTCTCCAATATCCCCTGACTGCTATCTTTAAGAGCTTTATCCAACTCTCTCTTGAAAGCATACAGAGAATTGGCCTCCACTGTCCTCTGAGGCATAGAATTCCACAAATTCACAACCCTCTGTGTGAAAAAGTTTTTCCTCATCTCCGTTCTAAATGGCTTACCCCTTATTCTTAAACTGTGGCCCCTGGTTCTGGACTCCCTCAACATCGGGAACATGTTTCCTGCATCTAGCGTGTCCAAACCCATAATAATCTTATATGTTTCAATAAGATACCCTCTCATCCTTTTAAATTCCAGAGTACACAAGCCCAGCCGCTCCATTCTATCAACATATGACTGTCCCGCCATCCCGGGAATTAATCTCATGAACCTACGCTGCACTCCCTCAATAGCAAGAATGTCCTTCCTCAAATTTGGAGACCAAAACTGCACACAATACTCCAGGTGTGGTCTCACTGTGGCCCTGTACAACTGCAGAAGTTCTGGTCGCCCCATTGCAGTAGGATGTGAAGGTTTTGAGTTTGTTTTTTGAAGGCAAGCATATCATAAGCCTTCTATATTACTCTATCTACTTGTGTTGCAACTTTCAGTTAGTGTGTGGTATTGTGTGCAGTTCTGGTCACCCCAGTAGAGGCAGGATGTGGAGGCTTTGGAGATGATGCAGAATAGGTTCATCATGATACCGCCTGGATTAGAGGGACCCTTCTTCACATTGATCAGAGATGGTGGCCCCGACACAGAGTAATAGCCCTGAAGTGAGATGCACTCTGAGGTCTCATTGGAATGAGATGCACTTCCAGATTGCTTTAGACTTCACTTTAGCGATACAGTGCGGAAACAGGTCCTTCAGCCCACTGAGTCCCCGCCGACGAGTGATCACCCCGTACACTAGCACTATCCTACACACTAGGGACAACTTACAATTTACCGAAGCCAGTTAACGGATAAACCTGTACATCTTTGGAGGATGGGAGCAAAACCAGAGAAAACCTACGCAGTCAAAGGTAGAGCACACAAACTCTGTACAGACAGCACCCGTAGTAAGGATCGAACCTGGGTCTCTGTACAGACAGCACCCGTAGTAAGGATCGAACCTGGGTTTTTCAACTTCCCCTCACGTATCCAGAACACTGAAATTGTTTGTAGATCAAAGTGCTGGAGTAACTCAGCAGGTCAGGCAGCATCTGTGGAGGGATTGGACAAGTGATGTTTCGGGTTGGGACCTTTCCACAGATTGTAATAGGGGGAGAAAGTGCCTTCTTTTCCAGTCTGATGAGGGATCCTGACCCAAAATGCCATCTGACCATTTCCTCCACAGATGCTGCCTGACCGCCTGAGTTACTCCAACACCTGGTGTCTTTTTTTCTAAACCAGCATCTGCAGTTCATTGTGTCTGAGATTAGCAAACTTTTCATGATGTAGTCTTGGCATACTGATGTTTTCTGTTGCTGCTAAAATTCTTCTGTGAACATGGAATACAGATTAGCCAGGATGTTACCATGATGTCAAAGCGTAAGTAATAGAACAGAGAACAAAGCAGCACAGGCACTTTATCCCAAAACATTCATGCCGTACATGATGCCAAGATAAACCAATCTTATCTGCCGGTACATGATCCTTATCCATCCACTCTCTGCATATGCATGTGCTATCCAAAAGCCTCTTAAACGCCACCATCTAATCTGCCTCTACCACCATCCCTGACAGTGTGTTCCAGGCACCCATCACCCTCTATGTAAAAAAACTTGGTTTACAAAAAAAGCTACAAAGTACTGGAGTAAACCCACGTGGTCACAGGGAGAACGTACAAACTCCGTACATACAGCGCCCATAGAGTCAGGATCAAGCCCGGATCTCTGGTGCTGAAAGGCAGCAACTGATAAGTTCATAAGTTATAGGAGCAGAATTAGGCCATGTGGCCCATCAAGTCAACTCCTCCATGGCTGATCTATCTTTCCCTCTTGACACAACTCTACCACTGTGCCACTGTGTTAAACATGGAAAAGATTAGTGCAAACAGGAATTAGGCATAAGGCAATGAAACGTAAACCTCTCAAATAGGAAGTGTTGTTTGCAAATTTAAATTGATAATATACCAAGTATTAATTTTATTATTTATCTATTTCATCCATCATAACAGCTCACCCATTTTATCAGGGTATCATAAGTAATTTGCTTGCAAAGTGGATGCTTATATAAGTCAATGCATTTCAGATTCAATAATTCGGTGTGAAAGATGACGCATTTTAAACGTGTTATTTTCCAGCACTCTCTCACCTCCAATGGCCTGCTTTGTGTGATTCCACAATTAACCAGGTCAAATGATCAGTTCATCTCTGTCCCCTTTTTCACCTTCAGATTATCTACACATTTCTTAGAAGATTCTATCTTTAGCCCCTCCAATTCCTCAAAATTACAATTTGCAATACTATTCTCAAAGACAGAGGGTAGTGGGTGCCTGGAATGTGCTGCCAGGGGTGATGATGGAGGCCGATACGATAGTGGCATATAAAAGGTTTGTAGATGACACACGGTCGTGCAGGCAAAGGAAATTAGTTTATCCTGGCGTCATGTTCAGCACAGACATTGTGAGTTGAAGGGCTTGTTCCTGTGCTGTACAGTTCTATGTTCCAATAATGTGGCAGTAGAGCTGTTGGGCTGGTTAGCACAGTTTAGTTTAGTTTAGAGATACAGCGTGGAAACAGGCCCTTCAGCCCACCGAGTCCGTGCCGACCAGCGATCCCCATGCACAATCCCACTCGGGACAATTTACAATTTATTTATCAAAGCCAAAATAACCTACAAACCTGTACATCTTTGGAGTGTGGGAGGAAACCGGAGCACCCGGGGAAAACCCACGCCGGTCACGGGGAGAACGTGCAAACTCCATACAGACAGCACCTGTAGTCAAGATCGAACCTGGGTCTCTGGCGCTGTAAGGCAGCAACTCTACCGCTGTGCCACCATGCCGCAGTTGGTTTGAGCGTGGTGCTAATAATACCAAGGTCATGGGTTTGATCCCCGTATGGGCCACTGCTTTCCCTCAACAACCTCTCAATTGTTCAAGACACCACAACTGAAACAGTTTAAATAGCTCAGTTGGAGGAGCGTTAGACTGAAGTTCTAAAGGTCCCTGGTTTGATCGCAGGTTCCAGCAATTTCATTAGGGGTGACACAGTGGCGCATCCGTAGAGTTGTTGCCTCACAGCGGTAGAGTTGCTGCCGCACAGCTCCAGATACTCGGGTTCGATCCTAACCTTGGGTGCTGTATATACGTGTGGAACAGAACTACTGTACGGATGATCACTGATTAGTGTGGACACCGTGTGCCAACGGGCCTGTTTCCATGCTGTATATTTCTAAAATTAAAACTATTAACTGCCCAAAGCAGCAAAGATGTTTGTGAATATGTGTGTTTTAGGCAGCTAACCTACAAACACCCCCTTTTTCCTCTCCCTCTCTTCCCTGTGTCAACTTCCATCTATATTCTTTCCTTTGACTTCAAATTTTGTATTTCTTCTACTTTTCCAGTTTTCACCCCCTGCCACAATCAGTTTGAAGAAGGATCCCGGCCCGAAACATCATCTATCCATTCCCTCCACAGATGCTGCCACCCCCCGCTGAGTTACTCCAGCACTTTGGCCCATGGAGTCCACACCAGCTGTCGATCACCCATTCTCCCGAAAGAAGAGTTCCATACCCAAAATGTCACCTATCCATATTCTCCAGAGATGCTGCCTGACCCACTGAATTACTTCAGCACTTTGTGAACGGTTTGTAAACCAGGGGCAGCACCAGAGACCTGGGTTCGATCCTGACTGTGGGTGCTGTCTGTACCGGGTTTCTCCTTGTGACCGCGTAGGTTTTCCCCGGGTGCTCCGGTTTCCTCCCACACTCCAAAGATATACAGGTTTGTAGGTTAATTTGGCTTTAGTAAAAAATTGTAAATTGTCCCTAGTGTGTAGGATATTGCTAGTGTATGGGGCGATTGCTGGCTTGTCTAGCCGAAGGACCTATTTCTGAAAATCTGAAGTCTAAAGCTTCTGCAGTTCCTTGTATCCAAACTAAACTAAACACCCAACATGTACAGATTGATTAAGTCCACCAGAGGGCAGAGGAATAGTAGCAATAGAGTATAATTGGAAAGACCATCTAAGGTACAGTTGTTTGGAAATTATCCCTCATTGACTGCATTGAACATGCCATGTAATAACATTAGCACGTTGAAATAAGACCCTGAAGGTCCCGACCATGGTGAACAAAGAGGAAGATGACTGAACTTTATTGCCTTCCATCACAGTGAGGAATGTTGATTCCACTGTGGTAGATGTTTATGTTAAATTTTATTTTATGTGTGTATTGTGTTCTTTTTCACTTACTATGGCTGTATGGTAACTCAAATTTCACTGTACCTTAGTTGGTTAAGTAACAATAACCGTGAACTTGAACTTGAAGTTCATTTACTTTTGTTTATTTAAAAAATAATCTTTATTCATAAACAGTATTCAATATAAAGTCAAGAGAGAGTCAAGAGTGTTTTATTGTCATATGTCCCGAAACGGAACAATGAAATTCTGACATGCAGCAGCACACAGCCATGTACATATTTTACTCAGTAAAACCCATAATAATAAAAATGTTCAGTACGTAAAAAAAACCAGACAAATAAATAGACAATAGTAGTGCAAAGTCAAAAATAATGTCCCCTAGTCTATATAGTTTGGAGCCTATTTGGAGGTTGTATTGTTTAATACCCTGATGGTTGTAGGGAAGTAGCTGTTCCTGAACCTGGACGTTACAGTTTTCAGTTTCCTGCACCTTCTTCCCGATGGCAGGGGTGTTGTGGGTCTCTGATTATGCTGGTTGGTTTTTTGAGGCAGCGACTCGATATATTGTTTAGGTTTAGATTTATTATTGTCACGTGTCGTAGTGAAAAGCTTTGTTTTGCATGCTATCCAATTAAATCAGATAACACTATACATAAATACATACATAAATAATACAATACATAAAGTCAAACTCAAGTACACCAGGTAGAGTGGAGGAAAGATACAGAGTGCAGAACATAGTTCTCTGCATTGTAGCAGGAATTGAACCTGAATACCGGATGCCAGATGGCGAAAAATAGATCGTGTTTACAGGTGGCACAGTGGCGCAACTGGTGGAGCCACTGCCTCCCAGTGCCGGAGACCCGGGTTCGATCCTGACCGCGGTTGCTGCCTGTGTGGAGTTTGCAACTTCTCTCTGTAACCGCATGGGTTTTCCCTGGGGGGCTCCAGTTTCCTCCCACATCCGAAAGACGTGCGGGTTTGTAGGTTAATTGGCCTCCGGTGGCTGCGAAGGTAGAATAACATGGAGCTAGTGTGAATGATGATCGATAGTCGGTATGGACTCAGTGGGCCGAAGGGCCTGTTTCCCTGCTGTATCTTTCAATCGATCAATCAGGTGAAAATTTTGCTTTGTACTTAGAAATATCAGTTGAAGGATAATTTGGAATCATTTCTGATCATGGCATGGACCATTTTATTCTGTTGACGACTAACTAATATGATTTTCCAAATTCATTCTAGATTTCAAAAGCTTAAGAAGAAGCTGATTCTATTTATTTATATATGCTGGCATCGCTGGTGTTATAGGCTGCTCTGATCTCATATCAAGCTTTTTTTCCTACCGCATTGCTGCATCTAGGTCCAAAAAACATGGTGTGAACATGTTGACTTGGCTGTAATGACTGTGAAGAACAAATCTTTGCAAAGCAAATTTAGATACACTTTAATATATTCAAGAAACAGCATTTTAGATACTAGCGTGACATACACTTAATAATGAATCAGCTGGCAGGTAAAAGTGATGTTGCAATTTATGATTTTTAAAGTTTGACTTTATGGAATATGTGTTTTGCAGGCAAGCCTAGGATTAAGTGTCTATGGAACACAGAACATAGAAGAGTACAGCACAGGAAAAGGCCCTGTGGCTTACAATGCCTGTGCCGAACATGATGCCAGGTTAAATTAATATCCTCTGCCTACACATAAACCATTACTTGCAAATCCATGTGCCTATCCAACAAACTCTTAAATGCCAGTATCACATCTGCTTCCACCACCCCTGGCAACACTTTCCAGCCACTCACCACCCTTCTGTGTAAAAAAACCTGTTCTGCACCTCTCCATTAAACCTTGCCCCTCTCTCCTTAATGCTATGCCCTCTGGTATTTTATATTTCCATCCTGGGAAAGAGGTTCTGCCTGCCCATGCCATCTATTCTTCTCGTAATTTTATATACTTCAATCAGGTCTCCCCTCTACCTCCGACATTCCAGAGAAAATAACCCAATTCTGTTCAACCCCTCCCTGTAGGTAATACCCTCAAATCCAGGCAACATTCTGATAAACCTCTTCTGCAACCTATCTAAAGCCCCCACAACCTTCCTGTAACGGGGCGACAAGAACTTCCCGCAATACTCCAAATGCGGCCTAACAAAAGCTCGATAAAGCAGCATCATGACTTCTTGACTTATACTCAATGCCCCGACTAATGAAGGCAAGGGTCCACAGAAAGGCACAAAGTGCTGGAGTACCATAGAGAGTCAGACAGCATCTCGGGTGAATAGCTGGAGGCGAGAAAAGATCAGGATATATGCCTTCTTTACCACTCTATCTACTTGTGTTGCCACTTCCAGAGAGCTATGGACTTGGACGCTATCATCTCCACATCAGTGCTGTTAAGGGTCTTGCCATTAATTGTGAACCATTGTCCAAAAGCTATGAGTAAAGCAAATAAAATATGAAGTTGTGCTATTTGACATCCAATAACAAATAGAGCACAATATAGACACCAAATGCTGGTGTAACTCAGCTGGTCAGGCAGAATCTCTGGAGAAAAGGGATGGGTGATGTTTTGGGTCGGGACCCTTTTTCAGACTGAAGAAAGATCTCGACCCGAAACGTCATCCATTCTTTTTCTCCAGAGATGCTGCCTGACCCGTTGAGTTACTCCAGCACTTTATGTCTATCTTCGGTATAAACCAGCATCTGCAGTTCCTTTCTACACAACACATAGAGCAATTGCACCGCAGCTCAACCATTTAGAATGCATTGGCTCACTTTGTTCTTTATATTGTGGATGACATATTGGCTTAGATAACAATGCAGAGGAGGACAGTGAGAATGATTTAAAAAATAGTTATGCACTGAGTACATAAATTCAAGAGATAAATTCAAGACATTTTATCCCTAATTGGAAGAATTATTCTTTCACTTCTGTAAAAAAGCAATACAAAAATAATGAATGTTGTTTGTGTAGAAATTGCCAAGTTTTGTTGGGCAGCATTTAGTGATGAAATTTGCAGCTAGAAGGTGCTGTCAGAGGTGGTGATATTAAAGGGGAATTTAAGAGGCTCTTGGATAGGCTCATGAGATGCAGGGAATGGAGGGATATGGATCAGGTGCAGGCAGACAAGGTTAGTTTAATTTGGCATGTTCGGCACGGACATTGTGGGCTGAAGAGCCTATTCCTGTGTCGGAAGGAACTGCAGATGCTGGTTTACACCAAAGATAGACATAAATGCTGGAGTAACTCAGCGAGTCAGGCAGCATCTCTGGAGAAAATAAATAAGCGATGTTTCCGGTCGAGACCCTTCTTCAGGCTGGGTCAGGGGAGAGGCAAACTAGAGGTATGAAAAGGCTCAGAACAAATCAGAACGATGCCCAAGAAAAGGTGGAGCCCACAATGGTCCACTGTTAGCTGTGCAAGAGGTGATAACAAAGTGATATATGGATGCAAACAGTGGAGCTAGCTGGACGATTAGGGTGAGGGAAGGGTGGAGAGAGAGGGAATGCAAGGGTTACTTGAAATTGGAGAAATCAATATTCATACCGCTGGGTTGTAAGCTGCCCAAGTGAAATGTGAGGTGCTGTTCCTCCAATTTGTGTGTGGCCTCACTATGACAGTGGAGGAGGCCCAGGACAGAAGGTCAGTGTGGGAATGGGAAGGGGAGTTAAAGTGTTTGCCGACCAGGAGATCCTGTCCTGTACTGTTCTATGGATATCTCTTGTTCGTAATCTGTGAAAGAGACTTGAAACAAAGGATGTGATTTCTCTGTTTATATTTCATACAAATTCAGTATTCCATTTGCATATATAACTTTTCTTGAAGTGAAAGAAAGATTGCAAATTCATGTTAAATATTTGTGCGTATATGCTTTGGGAAGAGAGTTCAATAGGAATTTTTTGGGAAATAAATTGTTCTTGGAAAAGCTCCAGAGAAATGCCAATGGTCTGAAGTGCACTTGTAAAGTTATGTGTGGATTGTCTGCTGTGCAAGAATATTTTAAGAGGAAAGTAGCTGTGTAAAGATGTTTGGCACCACAGCTATAAATGGAAAGAGCACTTTATTGAAATGAGAAATATTAATTTGTTAAAGTGATCTTCCAGACCGCAATGTTTTTCTCCCACTTTTTTCTCTGTGATCTATAGTTCTTACCTCTATTCCACCTGATCAATTTAAGTCAAGTTCAATATCATAAGAACAAGTAAGATGAGGTGGCAATTGGATGGCATGGTGGTGCAGCGGTAGAGTTGCTGCCTCGTATCGCAAGAGACCTGGGTTCGATCCTGACTACTGGTGCTGTCTGTATGGAATTTTTACGTTCTCCTGTGACCGCGTGGATTTTCTCCGGGTGCTCCAGCTTCCTTCAACGTTCCAAAGAGGACCAGGTTTGTAGGTTTATTGGACTCTGTAAATTGTCCCTAGTGTGTAGGATCGACATAATGAAAGGGTGACTGCTGATCGGCGCGGACTCAGTGGGCCGAAGGGCCTGTTTCCACGCTGTATTTCTAAAACTACAACTAAAAACTAAAACTATGAGGTATGGGTATAATGAAATTTTTGCTTGGAGCAGCACATAGCACACAAAAATATAAATTCTATATAAATTCTATATAAATTCTATATACATTCTATATAAATTCTGATGAAAGCTTGGTGCATTTTTGATAAATGGATTCATATTAACATTTCCCCAAAACTATCTTGTTTCAGAGTGAAGTTGTTGCACAATGGCATTGCTCTCTGTTGACAGAACACCACACTATACAAAGACAAGCTTCGGTGCAGATGTGGACCCCCTGAAATTCTACTCCACAACATATTCAACATCTTATGGTAAGAGAGTTCAGAGTGGTTCCTGGTGCCATGGATTCAATGGAAGAGAGAAGTGTGTAGTGCCACTAAGTTGGTGTTAAGGAAGCACCGTTTAAAACAGGTTCAGGCTAGGACTTTATTCAATGGTACTTTATTCAATGGTACTTTATATGTCATATGTACTGAGGTACAGCAAAATTCATTTTTATATACAGTTCAGTACAAGTAACATAGAGTCATACAGAGAGGAAACAGACCCTTCAGCCCAACTTGCCCACACCGACCGACATGCCCCATCTACACTAGTATCACCTACTTGCATTTGCCCCATATCCCTCTAATCCTGTCCTATCCATTTACCAGTCCAAATGTCTTTTAAATGCTGTTATAGTACCTGCCTCAACTACCTTCTCTGGCAGCTTGCTCCAAATATCCACCACCCTCTGTATGGAAAAAGTTGCCTCTCAGGTTCTTTTAAAATAATTTTTGATTCATTTGTGTTTTCGTATATTTCGTATGTTTCGTATCATTGCATATAAAACTACACGTTCCTTCATAGAGGTTGGCCTCCTTAAATTGCCCCTAGTGTTTTAGGGCAGCACAGTGGCTCAGCAGTAGAATTACTGCTTTACAGCGCCAGAGACCCGGGTTCAATTCTAAATACGGGTGCTGTCTGTACGGAGTTTCTATGTTCTCCCCGTGATAGCGTGGGTTTCCCCCGGGTGCTCCGGTTTCCTCCGACTCTCCAAGACATGCGGATTTGTAGGTTAATTGGCTTCGATAAAAGTTGTAAAATTGACCCTCATGTACGGAGTGATCGCTGGTCAGCATGGACTCGATGGGCCGATGGGCCTGTTTCCGTGCCGTATCTCTAAAGTAAAGTAAACTAAAAGAAAAAAAAAATGTTGATCTTATTATTATTTTTGCGGCGTTTATAGTTTATCCGTGCCTGCCAGTGGTGGAGACAAATTACTTAAAAAAATTATGGGTTGTGAGTGCGCAGTTTTCTACCGTGCATTCCTAGCAGGCATAAGTTTAATGAGATTGTTATTAATACCACACATAATTTAACTTATTAGAAGACGCTGCTAAATGCTGATCAAATCGCTCTCTCTGATGGAACTTCATCTCTGTCTGCCGCTTGCAGCTCTCAATTTTTGGACGTGTTACAGAAACGCACTTTGCTCTGCCCCAGTTCTCCGCTAATTGAGTTCCACATCTGCAAGTCTCCAATTGCAATGAGTGGACGTGGAGAAGTTTAAGATCTTGGAGGTTTTAGCAGGAGGAGATTGTTGAGGGGGGCAGGGAAAGGGAGGAGAGGGGGGGGGGGGGGGGATTAAGGGCCAATTTAATTAAATCAAAATGTTTATTTTCTAGGTCATGAAGGCTTTGTACCAGGACAGGTAACCATTCTGGAGCTGGATTTGTGACTAATATCAGACCTGTGCAGCACTACACACCCTCTTTAGACAGACTTGATAATCCAGTGCTTGGGTAAGCGGCCCTTCATCGGAGTACAAACAAAGAACTGCAGGCGCTGGTCAATACACAAAAGGACACAAAGTGCTGGAGTAACTCAGCAGGTCAGGCAGCATCTTTACAGAACATGGTTAGGTGATGTTTCTGTTTGTGACCCTTCAGGGCAGTGAATCGTTCAGGTCAATGCTCAAAGTCCGTACAGCAATCAGAGTGCCCTCATTTTCCTGCTGCCTTTTTACTGCAGACTATTTGTACTTCAGTTTTGCAGCAAATCGAAGGCCTGGCATGAGCTCTGCTGAAAACAATGTTACTTCATTATAATGCAATGAGCAGTTCGTATTCCACTTGGGTAGCATACAACCTAGTTGAGTTTAGTTTATTGTCAAGTATACTGAGGTACAGTGAAAAGCTTTTGTTGCATTCCAACCAGACAGTGGAAAGACTGTACATGATTACAATCGAGCCGTCTGCAGTGTACAGATACAGCATGAAGGGAATAACGTTTAGTGCAAGATAAAGTTTAGTAAAGTCCGATTAAAGATAGCTCAAGGGTCTCAGGTGAGGTAGATAGTAGCTCAGGACCACTATCTATTGAGAGGATGATTCAGTTGCATGATAACAGCTGGGACAGAGGTGACATATGTAACATAGTGGACTCGAAACGTCACTTATCCATGTTCTCCAGAGGTGCTACCTGACCCAGTGAATTACTCCAGCATTTTGTGTCATATATTATTTTCTGTTATTTGATTGATTGTTAAATTTACATTAATTACCAATTTAACAAAGAAGTCACATTGGTAACAATTCACACCAATCATTTGTTCAAATGGGTCTGCTGTATACCTTTATGTTCCTACTATTTGTTGTGTACATATGTACATGTATGGAAAGTGTTAATGTGGTTCATAAGCAGTGAATCACCTCAAAAACATTTCGGGTCGAGACCCTTCTTCAGACTCATTGTTCCAACCATCTGCCTATGAAAACCCCCGTCGCCTGTGTCGACCTATTTCCTGCCATGCTTTGTCCTGACTCTCCCCTTTTTCAGCTTTCTTTTCCCCTCGACAATTAGTGTGAAGAAGGACCTCGACCTGAAATGTTACCTATCCATGTTCTTCAGAGCTGCTGCCAGACTCGCTGAGTTACTCCAGCTCTCTGTATCCTTTTGTCCTTCATAAGTGCCTTTGATTGGAAAAATGGTTTAACACATTAAAACTTTGCTGACTGTTTGATAGTCTGAGGAAAGAACTCAGTTTAGGATTAGGTTTATTATTGTCAGGTGTACTGAGGTACAGTGAAAAGCTTTTGTTTTGCATGCTATCCAATCCAATCAGATAATACAATACATAAATAAATGGGTGGCATGGTGGTACAGCGGTAGAGTTGCTGCCTTACAGCGCTTGCAGCACCAGAGACCCGGATTCGATCCCGACTACGGGTGCTATCTGTACCATGTGAGTTTTCTCTGATATCTTCCAATCTCCCTGCCACAGTCCAAAGGTGTACAGGTTTGTAGGTTAATTGTATACTTGGTATAAGTGTAAATTGTCCCTAGTGTCCGTAGGCTTGAATAGATGTGCGGTGATCACAGGCCGGCTCAGACTCGGAGCCTGTTTTAATGCTGTATCTCAAGAAAAACGAAAACAAAATACAATAAAGCCAAACTCAATCATAATAGGTAGAGCAAATGGGAAGATACAGAGTGCAGAATATAGTTCTCAGTTTTGTAGAGCAACAGCTCCAGAGACAAAGTCCAATGTCTGCAATGGGGTAGAGATGAATCAGACAGTACCCTCGTTTATGGAGTGAGCATTCAGAAGCCTTAAAGGATTGAAGAGTTGTGAATTTTTAAGCTAAATGAAGGAATGTAGGTGGAAGGGGAGGGGGAGGGGAGAGGTAGGTGTGATTGTTGGCCATAGGCAAGTTAGTGGATATGACATATAATTGGTAAATAAAGTCAAGACCAATGCAATGTGCAATGTAACATGCTGGATAGAATCTGTAGGTCAATGTGCAGTGGTGCCGTGAGAAAAATAAGGGGTACTGATCGCCATATATTTAAATAAACTGCAAGCAGGCAAAACCTTTTGAGCAACAATTGACGGCTGTGAATACACATGAAACCAGATGTCATCATGAAGTGGAGACAGGGTGGCACAGTGGCGCTGCGGCAGAATTGCCGCCTTGCTGTGCCAGAGACCCAGGTTTGATCCTGACAATGGCTGCTGTCTGTACGGAGTTTGTACTTTGTCTTTGTGGCCGCATGGGTTTTCTCCGGGTGCTCCAGTTTTCTCCCACATTCCGAAGACATGCAGGTTTGTAGGTTAATTGGCTTCTGTAAATTGTAAATGGTCCTTAGTGTGTAGGATAGTGCTAGTGTATGGGATGATCGGTGGTCGGCATGGACTCGGTGGGCCAAAGGGCCTGTCTCCATGTGGTATCTCTAAACTAAACCAAACTAAACTAAACTATGGTTTCCCCCCACATTACAAACGTAGAGGTTTGTTGGTTAATTGGCTTCTGTAAATTGTTCCATGTGTGAAGGATAGTGCTAGTGTACGGGTGATAGCTGGTTGGCGTGGACTCGGTGGGCTGTAGGACCTGTCCCCATACTGTATCTCTAAACTGAACTAAATTAACTAAACTAATCCACATCTCACTCCATAGGAGGCTAGCGATGACATTGATTAGGTGGAGATAAATAGCTTGAAATATTTAACTTACCTATTCACATTATTTCCCTTTAGGCAGATTTTAAAAGATAATTACCTCTCGATAACAAAGAAGAACTTTGTGCCTTATGGACATCCTGATGGCAAAGAAGAATTTCCTCACAAATTACATTCGGTGGGCAGTGGATTCATGCGGACAAAGCCACTACACTTCCCATACCTCAAAGATGTAAGGAAGCACTCAAAGTTTGGCGATCCATTGGGCCTCGTGGTTAATGGGTTAGACACAGACTTTTGTCACTGAGACCAACTGGAGGCCAGATTGCAATTGCAGTCTTCTTCTTGTCGAGCTGAACACACTTCTCGGCATCTACATACAATGGTGTCTGTCTTGTCGCTTCTTGTGCGCGGTGGTGGAAAGATTGGTGGAAACAGGGTCGCGACTTGAACGCTCTTTCCTTGACCGTGCAATTGCAGTTAAATAATACGAATGCAACATAAAGTTCAGAAATAGAATCAAAGCCCTGCAGATAGATGCAAGATGCTGGAGTAACTCAGAGGGTAAAGCAGCATCTTTGGAGAAAAGGAATGGGTGAGATTTCGGGTCGGAACTCTTCTTCGGACTGAAAGCTAGAGGTTGGGGTGAGGGGGGGGGGATTGGGGGTTGGGTTGGGAGAAACTGGAGGTGAGGAAAGACCAGCAACAGATGACGTCAGAAAGGTTGGAGTCCATAATGGCCTATGGTTGGCTGGGGAAGATGTGCTAACCAGGGGGATACAAGGATGCGAACAGTGGAACTGGTCGGACAACTAGAGGAAGGGGAGGAGGGAATGTAGGAGTTACTTGAAATGAGAGAAATCATCGTTCATACGGCTGGTATGTAAGCTGCCCAAGCAAAACTATGAGAAGCTGTTGCTGGTTGATAGCAAAGAGAGACACAAGGTGCTGGAGTCACTCACAGAGGTTTGCATGTACCTCCTCTAACCTCATCTACAGTTCCCAATCTGGCCTCCTGTATATTGGCGATACCAAACGTATACACGGTAACCGTTTTGTTGAACACTAATGCACGCTCCGCCTAGGCCTACAGGATCTTCCGGTTGCCAACCATTTCAACTCTGATTCCCACATTGACCCGTCCCGCTGATTTACTCCAGCTTTTTGTGTCTTTCCCACACTGACCTTTCTTTTCTGGGCTTCCTCCATTGCCAGAGTGATGCCACATGCAAATTGGAGAAACAGCACCTCATATTTTGCTTGGGTAGCTTACAACCCAGTGGTAGGAATGTTGATTTTTTTCATTTTAAGTAACTTCTACCCCAGATCCCCATGTGCTAATGCTATAACATTCCACCATAAGGAATGTTAAAATTGACAGGAAAAAAATTCATCTTAAAAGCTTGCAAATATTGCTACTCTTTTGGCAGGGCAAGTTGAAATGTAATAACTGTGACCATAGTGGATGGAACCCTTTGTTTTTTTCCGTTGAGTCAATTTCAAGAAAGATCACAGATTATTTTTCATATTGCTGGTCTTTGTTCCCTTCCATCTCCCAAGATCTAGTTTTGTGACTGCCAAGTACTTAGGGCTATGGAGCAGAGATAAGTAAACAGTATCCCAACTCTTTGATCCAACTTTTTTGTTATGAGCCTGTTGCTAAATTAACCCCAAAGGCAAAATTTATTCTTCATAAAGAAAATGACATTCAAAAATATTCAGATCATTTATTTTTCCTCTTTGATGATTATGGAGAGCCTAGCCAAACTTTATCAATGCATGTAACATTTCCTTTAATCACGTAGAAAATTCTTACATGATTGTGATGTGTGGAGAACTAAATGTAGATACAAGGAACCGCAGATGCTGGTTCACAAAAAGAGTCACAAAATGTTGGAGTAATTCAGTGGGTCAGGCATCAAACATCTCAGGAGACAATGAATAGGTGACATTTCCGACTGAAGGCGGGTCCAGACCTGAAATGTTATCTGTCCATTCCCTTCACAGATGCTGCCGGACCTGCAGAGTTCCTCCAGCACTTTATGTTTTGTTCCAGAATTAGCAGCAACTTAAGTTACAAGATTTTAACAGGTTTGAGAGCTGAGAAACTTTATGCCAATTTCAGGAATCTTTCCAATCTTTGGATCAGCCAAATAATTAAATACTGGATATTTTGTCTTAATCAAATAACACATTTCCAGATTGGATCTTTTCTATTAAACCTATCAAAAACATTTTTAGAATTGAAAATCATATATTTCAGACTTTAACTCTGCTGTGTTATAGAACACTTTAATATATTTAGTTGATTCATATTCAATGTATAATTCATATTTATTATATTATTAATATTTATTTTTAATATGTGTTAGTTTAATTTTTACCTCTATCACACAGCTAAAAGAAGTTCACATTGATACACGAGATCATGTACCACCGATTATCACAAGAAAGGAACCCAAGCATGTACCATTACTGCATCAACTTCACCCAAAAGACCCGGCGCTACAAGAAAATGAAGGCCATGTAAGTAGTCATGTGAGTCTCAGGAAGGGTCCTGACCCAAAACGTCACCCATCCATTTTCTCCAGAGGTGCTGCCTGACCCGCAGAGTTACTCTAGCACTTTGTGTCTATCTTCGGTAGAAACCAACATCTGCCGTTCCTTTCTACACAAGTCGAATTTATTGCCGTCTATACAATGTGGTGAAGTATAGCTACGATGAAAATTATGCTTGCAGCAGCATTTCAGGTACATAAACACAGATAAACACACAAAAACATAAATTGTACATAAATGACACGTAGATTTGCAAGACAGTAAAAAGAAAAAGACTGCACAAAAACAATGTCTTTGCTGGCAGATGCAGGGTGCAAAAATCATTGAATTAGTTGAACTATTTATTATCTATTTTCCAAATTTGGACAGATATCTATTTGCACTAAGATTACATTTTAATTTGTGTTCCTGGAATCTGTAGCCATGGCAAATGGCCTGGGCCCTTGTCACTATCATTACATTTGCTTTTCATCTTCTACTTTCGTTTAGAATCACAGCGTGGAAACAGGCTCTTTCGCCTACCGAGTCCACGCCAACCAATCGATCATCCGTTCACACTAGTTCCATGTTATCCCACTTTCTCATCCACTCACTACACACTCAGAACAATTAACAGAGGCCAATTAACCCACAAACCTTTATGCCTTTGAGTTGTGGGAGGAATCCAGAGCACCCGAAGGAAACCCACGCGGTCACAGGCAGAATGTGCAAACTTCACACACAGACATTGGCCGATGTCTGGATCGAACCCGGGTCTCTGGCACTATGAGGCAGCGGCTCTACCAGCTGCATTATAGGCAAGTTAGCACTGACTACCTTAGATCAAATTCCTCACATCCATGAGCTCCAGTTTCAAGAGCAGTGACCCTGCTTGAATCTATTGGCCTATAAATGGTCTTTAAGGGACAGACAGGGTGAACCATTTGCTCAAGAAAGATATATTTCCTTTCTTATTCAGAATATGAACAGTCAATTAGAATTATTTACAAACATTTTTAAGAATTTATTATTCTGTGAAGTTGTTTTTAATCAAAAATAAAGTAGGCTGTTCTTTTAATGAACTTTTCTATTGATACATAATAAAGAATGGGGCAAAAGTAGGTACAAGAAACTGTAGATGCTGGAATCTTGTGTAGAACACAAAGAGCTGGAGTAACTCAGTGAGTCAGGCAGCATCTGTGGAAGACATGGATAGGCGATGTGTTCTAGTTAGGTCCCTTCCTATAATGGGTCGAGTTCCATGTTCACCTGAGGTCAGGATTGAACCCGGGTCTATGGCATTGCAAGGCAGCAACTCTACCGCTGCGCCACTCTGCTGCCCTGAAGGTAGTTCTCTTGTTGAGAGGAGATCTATCCAAGAAGGAGGAAAATCAATGACACGGGGTGGAGTTCTGCCCTTTGATTTTTGAAATGAGTTGACAATTACTTCCTTTCCTTTCCAGGGACCACTCTACATGTCCACTGAGTATTGTACCAAATATGAACGCAAGCCGCTGAACCCGCCAGGTATGTAATTCAAAAGTGTTAAAATGTCCTTGAAATCTGTTAAAACCCAGACTCAAACCATCTGCTGCAGCAGCAACTATAATAACATTTTAAAATCGTTTGGACAGGTACATGGGGAGGAAAGGTTTAGGGAAATATGGGCCAAACATGGGCAGGTGGGACTAGTGTTGATGGGGCATCTAGGTCAGCATGGGGTAGTTGGGTGAAAGGGCCTGTTTCAGTGCTGTGTGACTCTTTGACTGTAAATTTCACTTCACACAGCCTCGGCAAGGCCACCAGCTTAATCAAGGACTGACAATAAACTAAACCAAACTAAACTGTAAATGCCATATTGCAGAGTGAAAATGTAGGCTTGAGGGAACTTCCTCAGTGTTGTTGCTTGGCAACAAACTGGATCAGTGGCCTGATTTCCATTCACTTTATTTCAGTTGCTACTGAAGTATTATAAAGTGTTTGGGAAATCATTATATAAATGGCACAATAGGTATACTGTCAGGAAAATAATGTGTTTACAGTGGTTGAGTTTGGTCTGCATTGTACCCATTTTCTGAATCTAAAGCAGATGGAACCATCACAGGTGGTTTGGGAAAGGCTCTGTCCAAAGACCACTAGAAATTGCAGGGTAATGTGTAGGAAGGAACTGCAGATGCTGGTTTAAATGCGAAGATAGACACAAAAAGCTGGAATAATTCGTCGGGACAGGCAGCATCTCTGGAGAGATGGAATGGTGAGACCCTTCTTCAGACTAGGAGGGTTGTAGATGTAGGCCAGCCCATCACACAGACCAGACTCCCCGCCATTGACCATCTAATCTTCAAGCTGCCTCGGGAAAGCAGCCAAATAGACATGTCAAAGACATGTCACACCCTCAATTCTTCTTCCTGCTCCCAGCCGGGAGAAGATACAGAAGCTTGAAAACACGCCTCACCCTACTCAGGAACAGCTACAGGAACAGTGTTATAGGTCCTTCCGTAAGCTAGGGTACTGTCCAAATTCACCTCCACCCCTTTGCAGACATTAGACATTATGGAACTGATACACTACAATAAAGTCTGAAGAAGGGTCTCGACCCAAAATATCACCTATTTCTTTTCTCCAGAGATGCCACCTGACTCTGCTGAGTTACTCCAGCATTTTGTGTCTATCTATGGTGCGCTACAATGCTGAGAACTCTATTCTGTACACTGTATCTTCCCTTTGGTTCTGCCTATTGTGGTCGAATTTGAAATTATTGTATTTATGTACAGGATAGCACACAAAACAAAGCTTTTCACTGTACTCCAGTACACATGACAATAATACACCTAAACTTAAACCTAAACATAACCATAAGAATAACAATGGGATTGGTAAAACCAGACTCAATGGTTGACGTTGAACTGGATATATACTTGAAAAGTGAAGGATTTGATAGGTTACTAGACTAAGTGGGACCTGTTGGGTCCTTGTCACACAGGAGGCTTGGTTCCCCAATGCAATATTCCACCACTCACCCATAGCCCGCAACTGTACAGGCACAGCTCATTTTCCCTCATCCCTAGCACTCTCTCCCCCTCCTCTTCACCCTCCCTCTTCTTTCCCCTCTCCTCCTCCACTCCCCCAATCTCTCCCTCACCTCTCACTCCCTCTCCTTTCCCCTATCCTCAGTCACTCCCTCCCTCCCTCCATAACTCCCCTCCCTGTCCCCCTCCTATCTCTCTATCCCCCACTCCTCACCTCCCTCTATCCCCCAACTATTCCTCCTCACCTCCCCCATTGCTCTCCTCTACCTCTATTCCCCACTCCCTACCACTCCCACTTCCCCTCCACTACTCCCCCTCCTCTCCCTCCTTACCTCCTCCCAATTCTTTTCTCTCTCCTCCTACCCTCCCCAATCCCTCCCTCACCTCTCCTTTTCCATACCCTCAGTCACTCCCTCGTCCCATAACTCCTCTCCCCTCCTTACTCCCCCCCTCTCCCTCTATCCCCTCTCCTCCCCCACTCTCCCTCCCCAGGATCTCGAGGATACCACTGCTCTCCCGTCTTGCGCGCGTCGGAGGAGCATCAGCCGTCGGGGCCCTCAGAGCCAGACCTCGGATCGGCCCGGAAACACCAGCAGCTACGGCTGCGCCGGTGTGTGGGCGGGAGGGGGGGCATGGGGGGAGAGCTCGGAGAAAAGACGGGGGCAGAGCCATGGGGGAGAAGACAGTATCACGGGGGAGGGGGCAGGAGCCAGCGAGGGGGACCAGAGGGGAAGGGGCTGTAGCTGTGGGGCGTTGCAATGTCGGTGCATTTGGGACTCACAGCGGGCGCTGGACACTCTTCTCCGTCGGGATCAGATTCACCACTTTCCGTTTGGCAACATCTGCTGCGCACGAGATGAGACTAATCCACGCGGCGCTGACTGGCAGGAGAGGAGATCGATCTGCGCACGAGCAGTTTATAAGATTTTTAAACCTCGCTAACTTTTACAATATACCACCGATCGGAACAAAACGTATTGCACTCGCGGCACAGGAGAACGGCGAGTGAGCTGGCGAAAAATCGTAGCGCTATCATGTACCATTTTTGCGCAAAAAAAGAAAAAAACGCACAAATCGGAAGAGCACAAGATCAGAGCTTTAGTTATGTATAGATATTATAGATTGATAGATAGATAGATAGATAGATAGATAGATAGATAGATAGATAGATAGATAGATAGATAGATAGATAGATAGATAGATAGATAGATAGATAGATAGACAGACAGACAGACAGACAGACAGACAGACAGACAGACAGACAGACAGACAGACAGACAGACAGACAGACAGACAGACAGACAGACAGACAGACAGACAGACAGACAGACAGACAGACAGACAGACAGACAGACAGACAGATAGATAGATAGATAGATAGATAGATAGATAGATAGATAGATAGATAGATAGATAGATAAGAATGGTGCAGTGGATGAATCAGTAAAAACATTTTCAAGATATTGTAGAGATATATGAAGGGATATGGGTCAAATGCAATTAAATGGGACAAGCCAAAATGTCAACTTGGTCGGTAAGAACTAGTTAGGCCGAAGGGCCTGCTTCCATGCTGAACACGTGTAAGACTCTAGGATAATGGTCCAAGAGGTTTATTTCTGTACTATGCCGTCCCATAACTATAAATAGAAACATGCCGATTTTCTCTCTGTGTATGTCTTTAATGGCGTTGATCCAGAGACTAAGTATTGGGCAGAGGCCAATCAACTTTGCATCATGTTTTGTGGAAGTTAAAAGCACAGCAGGAATATAACAAAACAGTGGTCACATGATGCATCACCTTTCACTGATGAGATTACTAACTGTGAAAGTGAGAGTTGAATGATTGGCCATTATTGGAAATTGGGAACACTTTTTACTTAATAAATGTAATGAAATAGCGAGCTGGGAAAAAAATAAATCTGCTAGAACTAATGCCAGAGATCAATAAATAATGTACAAACTATTCGAAGAGCCATTAAGAACTTTTTATAGTTTGGAAAATATTGCAGTTCTATCGGTCACTCTGAAATATGTGCTCATTTTGTAATTGAAATGCAAGATTGATTTCTTAACCAAACTTTGCATTTGTGGTAATGGCTCATTTACAACATTAAAGCCATTACACATAAGTATTCAATTTCACTTGCATGCCTCTGAAATTCGACGTGAAATATGTTTATGTTCTGAGAGTTTATGCTGTAAGCATGGTTATGTTCACCCACTCAACTTATAGAAATAAACAAGCGGTAAAAGATCTATAATTCGATTTTCATTTGCAATTAAAATTTCTTCCAACTCCCTCGAGCTTAAGTGGTTAAAAAAGTAAATTGGTGAGGGTTTTATATGAATGGAATCCCAAATTCAGTGTCCAGCCATGAGAAATTTAGTTTAGCTTAATTTAATTTAGCTGGAAACAGGTTCATCGGCCCACGAAGTCCACACTGACCATCGATCACCCGTTCACACCCCTACACACTCGGGACAATTTCCAGAAGCCAATTAACCTACAAACCTGCACGTCTTTGGAAAGTGGAAGGACACCAAGGCACCCGTAGAAAACCCACGCAGTCACAGGGAGAACATGCAAACTCCATACAGAAAGAACCCATGGTCAGGATCGAACCCAGGTCTCTGGCGCTGTAAGGCACTGGACAGCTTACAATCTAGTTGAGATCAATATTATATACAGTTGGAATTTAGCAATTGGCCAGCACTCCTGTGGTCAAAGGGTATAAGAATCATGTAGTCCCCTGGTAAGTACAGTAGTTCCTTATTCAAGTAACCTTTCTTAATGTGCAAGGATCTGCTGGATTGCATGAGGTGGCATGGTGTTGCAGCGGGTACAGATGCTGCCTCACAGTGTCGGAGACCAGGGTCCGATCCTGAACTCGGGTGCTGTCTGTGTGGAGTTTCCACGTTCTCCCTGTGACCACGTGGGTTTCCTCAGAGAGAATGTGAAAACTCCACACAGAAGCACCCAAGGTCAGGATCGAACCTGGGTCTCTGGCGCTGTGAGGCAGCAGCTCTAATAACTGCATCATTGTGCTGCCCCCCTATGTCATTTAACATAGAACAGTACAGCACAAGAACTGGCCCTTTAGTCCATAATGTCTGTGCCGAACATGATGCCAAGATAAACTACTCTCATCTGCCTGCACGTGATCCATACCCCTCCGTTCCCTACGTATCCATGCGCCTATCTAAAAGCCTCTTAAATGCCTCTTAAGATGAGTTTCGTTTCGTTTACTGTCACGTGTACCAAGGTATGGTGAAAAGCTAATCAGAAAGACCACATGATTACATCGAGCCACCCACAGTGTACAGATACAGGATAAAGGGAAGAAATGCTGCTGTTGGAGTAGAGATTTAAAAGAGTGGAGCCGATTGTAACGCGTGATTGCAGATGCACTTCTGTGACTAGCACGCAAAGAGTCGCCTGGCTTAGACGCCATCTTGGATCTTGGGTTTGCAGAGATGATGTTTTATGCTTTTATATATGATCAGGCGCCATCAGACATTCATTGATTATTTTATATATCAACAGCACTTTCCGAGCTCAAAACAATTGGGAAGAAAGAGAACACTGGGTTCACCGAAGGGTCTCCACTGAAACCCATCACTTTCCATCCCCCTTTGGCATATCGTGGTGACAAACCAGTAAGTTATTCACTGAAATAATTCACTGTAACCAACATCTAGTTAATCCAGTGCATTCCTCGATCTGCAGAGGATTTTTCCACTAGTGGGAGACTAGTGGACCCTCAGAATAAAAGGGCATACCTTTAGAAAGGAGATGAGAAGGAGTTTCTTTAGTCAGATGGTGATGAATCTTAGTAAGAGTGAGCTTTTTCCATTAAACAAACAAGTTTCGAATTATGGTCAGTTTCCATTTAGATTGACTACCGAATGTTTTACTTATTTAGGCATTAAGAAACACAAGGAAAAGCCAATTTAACATCTTTAATTGATCATATCAAACAACAGTTCACTAAATAGTCACCAATATGGCAGAATAAAAATTCCAGACTAAGTAAAAAATACTTACAGAAATCAAAAAAAGATGGTGGTTTGGCACTGCCGAACCTTAGATTTTACTATTGGGCAGTTAATGCTCGCTATTTAACGTTTTGGACAAAAGATTTAGAAGATACCCAATGTCCAGGATGGATAAATCTTGAATGTGATTCTATGCAAGGGCTATCATTGGCTTCTATTCTAGGGGCCTCGTTACCTTTTACAATTACGAGATTGAATAATTATACGACTAACCCAATATTAAGACATACACTTCGAATATGGTTTCAATTTCGTAAGTTTTTGGATTGAATGACTGAATGATTTTATTTTATCGAGTCCTATCATATCTAATTTTTTCTTCCAACCTTCTAGCACTGATCAAGCCATTCTGTTATGGAAGAGGAAGGGATTAGTAGCTTTTCGTGATTTGTTTTCGATGGTTGTTTTACGTCTTTTGAACAACTCTCCAATTTTGGTGTAGTTTTTATTGGGGGGGCTTTGTCAGGGTGTGTGTGTGGGGGTGGGGGGGGAGCTTTGGGGTCTTTCCCCTGCACGGGAGACCCGACCTTTTCTTTGTCGGGTCTCCGTTGTCGTTGGGGCTGGGCAGCGTGGAGCGGCCTCCGGCAGGAGCGACCTGGGGCTCCGGTTGCGGAGCTGCGGACTGCTCGCCGTCGCGGGGCTGGCCGAGTCCGGAGCGGGTGGAGCTGTGGTGGAGCGCTGCTGCGACCCGACCCCCGGGGATTCGGAGGCTGCAGCCGCGGGTCTGGCGGACGGCGGCACCGGAAGCCCGCGGGTCCCTGGTGGGAGACCGCTTTTCGGGGCTTCCGCAGCGGCGGCTTCTCCCGCCCGAGTTGCGGGGTTGAGGAGCACCTGGAGCGGGGCTTTACATCATCACCCCGCGCGGCTTGGAATGGCCGCGGGACTTTGCGGGCGCACGCCAGGGCTCTAGCACCGGGACCCGGTGCGCGGCCTTGCGTTGCCCGGCGTGGCTTTGATGGCCGCGGGACGGTCGCCGTCGCCCGCCGGGGGCTTTGACTTTGACTCTGACATCGGGGGGGGGAGTGCAGTGGAGAGATGGGGTTTTTTTGCCTTCCATCACAGCGCTATGATGGATGTGTGTGTGGATTGTGTTGTGTCTCGGGTCATCTTCGTTTTGTAATGTATGGCTGCAGAAACGACATTTCGTTTGGACCTCAACGGGGTCCAAATGACAAATAAATTGTATTGTATTGTAAATATAATTTACCCAACACATTTTTTTAGATATTTACAAATTAGACATTTTTTTAGGGCTACTCGACCCTTTTTCCCGTTACCACATCAAACCGATATCTTGGAAAAAAATTACATTTGAACCCTTATCAGAAGGGCTTAATGCCCAACGCATCACCGGTTCCTCACTCCCCACCATTGAGTCTGTCCAAAGCAAGCGTTGTCGGCGAAGGGCGCTCAGCATCGCCAAGGACTGCTCTCACCCCAACCACAGACTGTTTACCCTCCTACCATCCGGGAGGCGCTACAGGTCTCTCCGTTGCCGGACCAGCAGGTCCAGGAACAGCTTCTTCCCTGCGGCGGTTACACTACTCAACACTGTACCTCGGTGACTGCCAATCACACCCCCCCCCCCCCGGACACTCCTCCCACCAGGATTTATTAGATTAGATTTATTTATTTACTGCTCATATTTATGTCGCTCTTCTAGGGAGATGCTAACTGCATTTCGTTGTCTCTGTACTGTACACTGCACAATGACAATAAAGTTGAATCTGAATCTGAATCTAATAACGACTATTTATGAGTCGATTTTGAAAAAAAGATACATTTGATAAAATTAAGAATGACTGGGAAAGAGAACTTCAAATTTCTTTATCTGTAGAGAAATGGGAGAGGATTCTTCAATTAGTTAATACTTCTTCAATGTGTGCAAGACACCCTTTGATACAATCCAAGGTGGTTCACAGAGCTCGTATGTCAAAAGATTAGTTAGCTCATTTTTATGGTCATATAAATCCTACCTGTGACAGATATAATTCTGAAGTGGCCTCATTGACTCATATGTTTTGGTCCTGCCCACTTTTGGAAAAATATTGGAAATAAATTTTTGATACTATTTCTGTAGTTTTAGGTATTGATTTACAACCTCATCCTATTACTGCAATTTTTGGGCTACCAATGTTAGATTCTATTCATCTGTCCCGTTCCGCCCATCGGCTGATTGCTTTTAGCAGATTAATTGCCAGAAGATCTATTTTATTTAAATGGAAAGATTCTAATCCTCCGACCACACTCCATTGATACTCTGAAACGATATCATGTTTAAATTTAGAAAACATTAGGAGTGACATTGTTGAACCCTTGGTTAAATTTGATAGGACTTGGGGAAGATTTATTCAACATTTTCATACAACATAAATTGTCCCCTCTTCAACTGTTATAATAAATTTTCTACCTTTATACGGTGGAACGGACTTGACAACAAACAGGGACTTAAATTGTTGAAACTCTTTGCAGCCCAGATTCTGTTTTGCTTTTTTTCTTCTTCTTTAGTTTAGGTTTTTTTTTTTCCGTTTTTACTCTTTTTTTTTTCTTTTCATCTTTTTGTTTTTATACATATAAGTTCTCTTTTAAACACGTAACTATATTTACATAGAGACCAGGAGGTCCATATTCTATGTGTATTTTGACACTGGACTCATATTTAGTTTATACCTGCCATTAATGTAACCCTGATCCCTATGTATCAATATCACTTATGTTTATCATTACTTTTTTATTGTTTTGTTTTTGCTTTTGAAAAAAACGAATAAAAAGATTTTAAAAGAAAAGATGATGGTGATGAATCTGTGGAATTCATTGCCACAGAAATGCTGTGGGGGCCAAGTCAATTAATGTTTTGAGGGTGGAAATTGATAGGTTCTCCAATAGTAAAGGAGTCAAGGGTTATTGGGAGAAGGCAGGAGAATAGGGTTCAGAGGGAATGATAGATCAGCCATGATTGAATGGCGGAGTAGACTTGATGAGCCAAATGGCCTAATTCTCCTACAACTTATGAACTTATGAACATGAAATTAAGAACCAGAGGCCAGGGAGATAGAGAGTCATACAGCACGGAAACAGGCCCTTCGGCCTAACTTGCCCACGCAGACCAAGATGCCCCATCTACACTCACTAATCGGCTTAGACAGGTTGGGCCGAAGGGCTGGTTTCCGTGTTGTATGACTATGACTCGAAGCTCAGGTTCACTGTGACATGGGTCTGATCTCTGACGTTGTTTCTGGTTTGTACGTACAACTTCCTGGATGGAACGGGCAGAGAGATTGAGAGTTTGCTGCAACTTTTGGGCAGGTGTATGGATAGGAAGGTAATGGGTATATGAAACGAGCTGCCAGAGCAGGTAGTTGAGGTCAGTAATATAACAGCATTTAAAAGATACTTTGACTGGTACATGGATAGGAAGTTTTTCGAGGGATATCGTGTAAATGTGGGCAGGTGGGACTATCTTAGATGGGGCATCATGGTCGGTGTGGGCAAGTTGGGCCAAAGGTCCTGTGTTTCTGTGTTGTATGACTCTATGGCTCCATGGATTGATCTGCATTGTTGTACCCACAGGGTAACTAAATGAATGCCTGGGCTACAGTCATGACCTGGAGACCTCCGTCAGAGCAGAAGTTTCAAATTGCTTGTAATTTGAAATTGGTGCTGGCTGGCTAATTACTTTCTTTCCTCATTATTGATCTAGTCGGTCTGAAATGAGAGTGCAGACATCACTCTTGCAGACTTTACATTGTGTCCTGGTTTTATTTCTCTAGGGGAGAATTAAAATGTTACAATCATTCTGGTTGATTTCATTACTGCAAAAATATAAGCTAACTTATTAACATAAGAGCGACTGTGCTTAACACTGCTCGCATGACTGCTTGTTGTTTTTCTTTAGCCTATCCATCAGCCCTGTGCCCGATGCCATAAATGTTAGAATTCTGCTTTTTATTACGACGCAAGAATTTGCCATTTATTGAATCGACTTGACCATGTCTTGAGAGCATTTGATGTTGATATTAGTTGTCAGCAACGGATGACAATTTCCAGTACTGATCTCAAGGCGAAGAAACACCAAAAATAACATTGTGTGTCGAGGAAATTACAGGATGACGGATATATTATGTCTGTGACAAAGAAATGGAAATATAGTAATTAACTCTGAAGACCCACTAAGTCCACGCTAAACATCGATCACCCATTCACACTCCCATACACTTGAGACAATTTCCAGAAACCAATTAACCTGCATGCCTTTGGAGAGTGGAAGGAAACCAAAGCACCTGATGAAAACCCACGCGGTCACGGGGCGAAGGTAAAACTCCGTACAGATAGCACCCGTGGTCAGGATTGAACCCGGGTCTCTGGCACTGTAAGGCAGCAACTGTGCCACCTCTATTTTTTTTGTATGTACATTTAATTTGAGAAGTGCTCTTGTCTAAATCAAGTTAGGAAATCACATAATAATGAAAGAAGGGATTTTTACCATTGTTATTCCAGCTGTATTTGACTATAATTTATGCTTTTTTTTCAGGCATTCTGCACAGACAGGCCAACTGGAATCTCCATAACAAAATCAGACTATCTGCCATCTGCAACTCTACATGTTAGTAGGTCCATAAATAAACGCGTTACATGAAGGACAGATAGAAAAAAAAAAAAATTCAATGTCATCTGATTTTGCAGTTCAATGATCAGCATTTTAACTAGATTACTGGATTAAGCTTCACAAAACATTGGATGTTTTAGTTTCCTTCATCTGCCTGAAGATAACTTTATTCACTGCTAAAAAAGACACAAAGTGCTGGAGTAACTCAGTTGGGGTACTTCAGCACTTTGTGTCTTTTTCTGTAAACCAGCATTTACAGTTCCCAGTTTCTACATCTTTATTCATTGCCAGTCTGACTTGAGGCAGCGTGTAATTCAAGGATGATTTTGCTATCAGGCTTACGATTTGGGAGAAGGGAATTAATTAATGTGCTTTACTTCGCGGGCAGGTGGGACTAGTGTTGGTCAGTGTGGGCAAATTGGGCCGAAGGGCCTGTTTCCACCCTGTATGACTCTGCAACTCCATCTATGACTCTATTGTGGGTTTGTCCAAATCTATTCAGATTTATTGAATAATGCCAGAAGACTATTATACTGTAAGTAGACCCCTCAGATGGAAAATTGACATCCTTCTTCGCTGTTTTTTACACAGGGAGATGAATTCCTGCCCGTAATTACAAACAAGTCTGACCGAGGCACTGGTTTCACTCATCAAGTTGCACTCAATTTGGACACAGTTGTAAGTACTGGTTCCGTCAACTAATACCACTCACCGATTGCTAGGCATCATCTATCACTATTGAGTGGAATTGATAGTGTGAATGCACAGGGCCTTTTGTCCAGGGTAGGGGAATCAAGAACCAGAGGACATAGGTTAAAGATGAGAGGAGAAAGATTTAATAGGAACCCGAGGGGCAACCTTTTCTCTCAGACGGTGGTGGATATATAGAACGAGCTGCCAGAGCATTTAGATGAGGCAGGCAAATATAACAGCATTTAAAAGACATTTGGACAGGTACAGTACATGGATAGGAAAGGTTTGGAGGTCGATAGACACAAAAAGCTGGAGTAACTCAGCGGGACAGGCGGCATCTCTGGAGAGAAGGAATGGGTGACGTTTCGGGTCGAGACCCTTCTTCAGACTGGTTAGGGATAAGGGAAACGAGAGATATTGGCGATGATGTAGGGAGATAAAGAATTAAAGATATGCAAAAAAGTAATGATGATAAAGGAAACAGGCCATTGTTAGTTGTTTGTTAGGTGAAAACGAGAAGCTCGTGCGACTTGGGTGGGGGAGGGGTAGAGAGAGGGGGAATGCCGGGGCTACCTGAAGTTAGAGAAATCAATATTCATACCATTGGGCTGTAAGCTGCCCAAGCGAAATATGAGATGCTGTTCCTCCAATTTGCGTTCAGCCTCACTCTGACAATGGAGGAGACCTAGGACAGAAAGGTCTGTGTGGGAATGGGAAGGAGAATTAAAGTGCTTAACAACCGGGACATCAGGTCGGTTCAGGCGGACTGAGCAAAACGATCGCCTAGTCTACTTTTGATCTCGCTGATGTATAAGAGTCCACATCTTGAACAAGGGATACAGTAGATGAGGTTGAAGTGAATCTCTGCCTAACATGAAATATATATTAGCAATATATATATTTAAATTTCAACTTTTCAGCAAGAATACAAATGTTCCCTGTGCTTTAGTTAACATATTTAAACTGACCCAACTGAATTATTTTAATATTGCATTTCTGTTTGGCCGATTACTGGAAGGGTGCAGAGGTGACGGTGCAGAGGAGGTTTACCAGAATGATGTCTGGATTAGGGAACATTAGCTAAAGAGCAGGTTGGACAGACTTGGATTGTTTTCTCTGGAACACTGCAGGTTACGGGGAGACCTGATAGAAGTATATAAAATTATGAGAGGCACAGTTAGGGTCAGAACATTTTTCCCAGGATGGAAACATCAAATACTAGAGGGCATTACTTTAAAGGAAGAAGGGCAAAGTTTTAAAGAGATGTGCGATGCAAGTTTTTATACACAGAGGATGGTGGGTGCCCAGAACATGCTTGCCAGGGTTAGTGGTGGAGGCAGATACAATAGTGGTGTTTAAGATACTTTTGGATAGACACGTAGAAATGCAGGGAGTGGAGGGATATGGATCATGTGCAGGCAGATAAGAATTAATCTTGGCATTATGTTCAACACAGACATTGTGGGCTGAAGGGCCTGTTCCTGTGCTGTACTGTTCTATGTTTATCAGGCAGTATGGTGAAATGGTTGTTAATGCAACGCTATCTGGGAAGGTTTTTAAGTGGCTTCCTGTGTGAATAGCTTGAATTTCAATGTGGGACTGGATCTGGCGTGGATTCCTTGCTGGGGAAAATTGCAAGTTAAATATTTCTCGCTAAAAATCGCAGAGTCGCAGAAAATAATTTAATGCACCATAATAAGGAATATCGTTCATGTCAGAGGAGCAGAATTAGGCCATTCAGCCCATTGAGTCTACCCTGCCATTCAATCATGGCTGATCTATCTTTACCTCTCAACCTTATTCTCCTGCCTTCTCCCTGTAACCTTTGACACCCTGACTAATCAAGAATCTTTCAATCTCTGCTTTAAAAATACCCAATGACGTGGTCTCCTCAGCAATAAAATCCACAGATTCACCACCCTCTGACTGAAGAAATTCCTCTTCAACTCCTTTCTATAGGTATGTCCTTTTATTCTGGGGCTGGTCCTGGACACTCCCACTAGTGGAAACATCCTCTCCACATCCACTCAATATAATCAAACTCAAATTTGCAAAATGCTAATAGATTTTGTTGCATGGGTCATGTTGGTCAATAGGTTTGTTGTGAGCCCACTGTGTATATCTTGACAAGTGATATCTGAACTTGAGCATTGGGTAGATATGGCACGCATGGCAGATAAGATGTTATTTGTACAAAATTAATTTGCCCTTTATGTCCACCACAAAATCATGAGAGGAATGGATCAGGTAGATGCACATATTCTCTTGCCCAGAGTAGGGGAATCAAGAACCAGAGAACATAGGTTTAAGGTGTGGGGAGGGATAGAGTTAATAGGAACATGAGGGGTAACTTTTTCACACAAAGTGGGGTGAGTGTATGGAACGAGCTGCCGGAGGAGGATGTTGAGGCAGGTACTATCGCAACATTTAAGAAACAGGTATGTGGATAGGATAGGTTTAGAGGGATATGGGCCAAAAGCAGATAGGTGGGGCTAGTGTAAATGGGTCATGTTGGTCGGTGTGGGCAAGTTGGGCCGAAGGGCCTGTTTCCACACTGTATGACTGACTCTATGACTCTATGTTTGATGTGCTTAGGGTATGATTTAGATTTAATATTGTCACATGTACTGAGGTACAGTGAAATGCTTTGTTTTGCATGCTGTCCGATCAAATCTGATCATACTATACATAAATACCATAAGCCAAATACTTAAGACAGGCTTACGTACAATAGGTAGAACAAATGGGAAGATGCAGAGTGCAGGATATACAGTAGTTTTCAGCATTGTAGCGCATCAATTCCAGAGACAAAGCCCAATGTCCACTATGGGGTAGAGGTGAATCGAACAGTACCTTAGCTTATGGAAGGACCATTCAGGACATATGTCCTCTAGTTCTTGATTCCCTAACCCTGGTTAAAACACTTTGTGCGTTTACCCTATCTATTCCCCTCATGATCTTAAACTGCAAGATCACCCCTCATCCTTGAGGTATTTGAAAAGAAGCAAAATTAAACAACAGCAATGTTTTTGTTGTAGAATTGTTTGAGCTAAATGATATGAAGTTGAGCAGGATAAACTTTGTCAATCAACAACTACCCAATTGAACAAGCAGAATTATTTTGCTTTACAGCCCAGCTTGACACAGTTTAATTATCTCATGTGGAATAAATAAATCATAATGTGGTGTTTGATGTACCAAAGGCAGCTGGAAATAAAGCTGCAATACTATCACACGCACTCTATGATGCCAGATACATTCCAGTTTTTAATCAGTTTTCAGCATCATATCCTTTTCACCGATCACGTGCTTCCAATTCATTCATGCAGACTGAAAAATGCAAGAGAAATCAAGCACAGATAACTTTGTAAAGAACAATGTGTGCTTAAGGCTGTAAATGTAATGCAGAAGTTGCAAATACCTTTTAATGGCAGTAAGTGATTTTGTTATACATCACAACTCCTTGTGTGCCGTCTCAATGTCTACGCCAATGACAGCACTTAACACGGCAGTCATGAATACTCTACCTTATTCATTATTAATGGCATAAGCCATCTTTGAAGAACAGGCCTATTTCAAAGGAAGGCACAAAAGTGCTGGAGTAACTAAATGGGTCAGGCAGCATCTCTGGAGAACGTAGATAGGTGACGCTTTGAGTCAGGACCCTTCTTCAAACAGATCCTTGATTCTACAGGCTTATTTCAAAGTCCAGTAATGGTCCCTCTAGAGTCTAAAGAAGGGTCCTGACCCGTAACGTCACCTATCTATGTTCTCCAGAGATGCTGCCTGACCTGCTGAGTTACTCCAGCACTTTGTAGCCTTTAGGTCAAGTTTACCATATGATGAGCATTTAGTGGCACTGGGCCTCTACTCGCTGGTGTTTAGATGGTTGAGGGGGGATCTCATTGAAACTTACCGAATAGTGAAATGCCTGGATAGAGTGGATGTGGAGGGTATGTTTCCACTCGTGGGAGAGTCTCGGACCAGAGGGCACAACCTCAGAATAAAAGGAAGTACCTTTAGAAATGCGAGGAGGAGTAATTTATTTAGTCAGAGGGTGGTGAATTTGTGGAATTCATTGCCACAGATGGCTGTGGAGGCTAAGTCATTGGGTATTTTTAAAATTGAGATTGTCAGATTCGTGATTAGTAAGGGTGTCAAAGATTATGGGAAGAAGACAGGAGAATTGGGTTGAGAAGGAAAGATAGATCAGCCATGATTGAATGGCAGACTAAACTTGATGGGGCGAATGGTCTAATTCTGCTCCTATGACTTATGACCAGGGGAGCACCAGCAGGAAGTTATCTGCATGATGGTGGGCTTGGGAGGCCTGAACTTACCCAAGCAATCAGGTGTACAGGATGTAATCAAACCTAATCGGCTTACCAGCAGTTTACCAGCAGTTAAAGCGTTAGAGAATCATACAGTATGGAAAAAGACCCTTCTGCCCAACTTGTCCATGCTGACCAAGATGCCCCATCTCAGCTAGTCATATTTGCCTGTGCTTGGTCCATATCCCTCTAAACCCTTCATGTCCATGTACTTGTCCAAATGTCCCTTAAAATTGTTGATGGGTAAATCCTGCGACTTACCTTCATTTCTATAAAGAAGTGGCAGGGTCGGCAGTGAGATATAGCAATCACCAAGGCACCAAGCTTGCCTCTGGCCATTTGCTAAATTTTATATATTTCTCTCAAGTCTCCCCTTAGCCTCATGCAGGATGTTCCAGAGAAAACAACCTAAGTTTGAGAAAACAACCCAAGTTTGAGAAGACAATCCAAGTTTCAATATCAAAGTTATTTTTAGTGTATGTCAAGTGACTGAAACATGTCTACTCTGCATTGGAAACACTAAATGATTCCATAACTGGTGTTGCCACCCCACTTATTTTATATCACAGTTACTGTGCTTTAACAGACAACAAATTACTGTTCATCGAGTAAGCTTACTCAACTTCTTCCAGGTCTGTGTCTGTTTTAGGTTCAGGTTTATTATTGTCACGTGAAAAGCTTCGTTTTGAATGCTATCCAATCAAATTGAACAATAAGATAGACAGTCAGAACCTTTTTCCACGGGTGGAATGTCCATCTCTAGAGGGCATAGCTTTAAGGTGAGAGGGAGAAGGTTTAATGGAGATATGCAAGTGTTTTTTTTTACATAGATGGTGATGGGTGCCTGGAACATGCTGCCAGGGGTGGTAGTAGAGACACACGATAGTGATGTTTAAGAGGCTTTTAGATAGGCACATGGAAGTACAGAGGGATATGGATCATGTGCAGACAGATGACTTGGCATCATGCTCGACGCAAACATTGTGTTCTGAAGGGCCCATTCCTGTGCTGTACTGTTCTATGTAATATCATACATCAATATAATTAAGCCAATCTCAAGAACAATGGGTAGAGCAAAGGGAAAGGTACAGAATATAGTTCTCAGATTTTGACAGCTATGAGTGCATCAAAGAATGCAATACATCCATTCATTGAAAGATCAATAGTCATTTGGCTCATAAAGTATGCATGTTTTTTTTTCTTTAGTTCAGCTTTGAATCACTTCTTAGAGAAAACCATGTAGCAGGTTTCTCTCAACCTCTGATTCCATTATAACTGTTTATGTCTCCCTCTAGTACAAAACCCCCATATAAAGCAGTCCCTGCATGACTTTAATTTGTTTTTATGCAGCTCCCAAAGAAAGTTTTCCAGATGACATAGATAGGGAATGTTTTAATGTGTCATACCAACATTTTTTACATGTGTATATTGTGCTCCTGCTGGGAATCTAAAAAGTGAGACGAGTACAGATTTATTTCAGTGGATAACAATGACGGTAGTTTAAATAATTCTAGAGATACAGTTGAAACAGGCCCTTCGGCCCACTGAGTCCATGCTCTTATGATGAAAATCTTATGACCTTATGAGGATCCAGTACTTTACCGGCAATCTGACAATCTCCACCTTAAAAATTGGCACAAACAAGTTGGAACAGCTACTGAGATTTGATTCATTCACGCAGAAAGGACAGCAAAAAATGAAGCTTTCTAAATTGATCCAATTCCTTTTACTGAACCCTGGATTCCATATCTTACGTGCATTCCTACGCCTTTCTTTTGACCAAGATATTGATCATTGCATCTTAATTCACAAGTCTTAAAATGTAATACTGCATCATAAGTTCATCAGTTCCAGGAGCACAATTAAACCATTTGGCCCATCAAATTCGGCCCATTCAATCGTGGCTGATCTATCCTTCTCACCACATTCTCCTGCCTTCTCCCTCTAACCCCTGACACCTCATACTAATCAAGAACCTGTCAATCTCCATCTTAAAAATATCCATCGACATGGCCTCCATCTGTGGCAATGAATTTCACAGATTCACCACCCTCTGACAAGAAATTTTTCATTTCCTTTATAAAGGTACATCCTTTTATTATGAGGCTGTGGCCTCTGGTCCTAGACTCCCACTGCTGGAAACATCTTTTCCACATCCACTCTATCCAGGCCTTTCACTATTCGGTAACTATCAATGTGGTCCCCTCTCTCATCCTAAATTCCAGCGAGTACAGGATCAATGCTGTTAAACGCTCATCATATGTTCACTCGATCATTTCTGGGATCATTCTCGTACACCTCCTCTGGACCCTCTCTAATGCCAGCACATCCTTGCTCAGATATGGGGCCCCAAATCTGCTCACAATACTCCATATGCGGCTTTATAAAGCCTCAGCATTACACCTCTGTTTCTATATTCTAGTCCTCTCGAAATAAATGCTAGAATTGCATGCGTACGAATAGCACTAATAATAAGGGATAACCAGTTTCAGTTTTTTGATCTGCTCTGTGAAAAAATTGTCATAGTTGCCTTGGCATCTTTGTACTGAAGGAATAGAATCCCAACAGTGCGTCTATGTAGAATCAGATAGTGTCTACAACAGCTAAATAGCCAGCCGGCGTTCTCTCTCTGGGCTCATCTAGCAATAAAAGTGTTTGAGAAGAGAAGAAGTGTGTTAAGAAGAGAAACAAAATTTAGGACAATGGAAGAACCAAAGTACTCAAGAATCAATGATTCCAAAGCTGCAATTTGTATCTGCTTGCAGTTCGGTTTAGTTTCATTTAGAGATACAGCATGGAAACAGGCCTTTCATCCCAATGTGTTCTGGCCGACCATCGATCACCCGTACACTAGTTCTATGTTATCTCACTTTCTCATCCTGTGCACTAGGGGACAATATACAAAGGCAAATTAACCTATAAACCTACACGTCTGGAATGTGGGAGGAAACCGGAGCACCCAGGAGAATGTGTAAACTCCCTACAGTCAGCACCCATAGTCAGGATCAAACCCAGATCTCTGGCGCTGTGAGGCAGCAACTCTACCGCTGCGCCACTGTGTGCCATCCTTCCAAGGAATGAGGAACTACAGGTGCTGATTTACTAAAGAAGACACAGAGTGCTGGAATAGCTCAGCAGGCCAGACAGCATCTCAGGAGGACACAGATAGGTGGCGTTTCGGGTCTGGACCCTTCTTCGGACATTCAGACTATCTGCTTCTGAATTAATAATATGCAAATTCAATACATTCACAAATCGCTTGCTGATCAAGTAGTCATGTTTTGCTTGGGAGATGTTCATTATTTAAAAATGAAACCAAATGGAATACAGTATGTAACAATTCCTGCCTGTTTGCCATACCATGGTAGTGAAAGTATTCACTATAATATTATCATCTTTTGGTCACCATGTTACAGGAAAGAAGTTGTCAAACTGGAAAGGGTGCAGAGAAGTTTTGAGAAACTATTGACAGGATTCAAGAGCCTGAGCTATAGAGAAAGGTTGAGCAGGTTAGGACTTTATTCCTTGGAGTGCAGGAGGATGAGGGGTGATCTTATAGATGTATACAAAATCACGAGAGGAATAGATGGGGTAAATGCATTATAATTTGCCCAGAGTAGGAGAATCGAGAACCAAGGGACATAGTTTTAAGGTGGAGGAGGGGGGATGGGGTGGGGAAGGTTTAATAGGAACCTGAAGGATAACCTTTTTGCACAAAGGATATATGGAACGAGCTGCCAGAGGAGGTAGTTAACGCAGGTTCTATCATAACGTTTAAGAGAGATTTGGACATGTAGGATAGGTTTAGAGGGGGATACTAGACCAAGTGCAGTACCACGAGCAGGTGGTACTAGACCAACGCACCAGTTCCCTACCCATAGCCCTCACGGGAGGCATGGTCCTCCAACTCAAGCCGTTCCCGAACGTAAGATTCCAGCACTCCCCTGCCTCCCTCAGCAGTGCTCTTTCCAATTGCACTTGTCCTGCGTGTTGCAATAACAATTCGCCCTCCCCCTGCTAGTCGAGCCATTGTGACGTCATCAGTTGAAGCTGGTCGGTTTGAAATTCAAGGTATTTTGATTTTTTTCAACTTTAATCAGTAATAAGTTGAGAAATAAAGCATAAAATGTTCAGTGAAAGTGATCTCTGCCTAGAGGGGAAAAATGCGAATCAGAATATGTAAAAATCTTGTGAAAGTTGGCATTTTTAAAGCTTTAATCGCGAATAACATGTCAAATATAAGATGAAATCTTCACTGAGGCTGATCACTGCTAGCAGAGCCATTGTGACGTCATCAGTTGAAGCTGGTGGTTTTAATTTCAAATTCTTTCGACTTTTTTTTAGACTTTTAATCAGTAATGAATCGAGAATAAGTCGAGAAATAAAGCATAAAATGTTCAGATAAGCCAATACTGGCCTCGAGGGGAAAAATGTCAATCTGAATATGTAAAAATGTAATCGTTACCGCGTAGTGTTTTTGCAAAGATATAAGGACAACCACATATACACACACATATACACACGTACAGGATCAGACTTTTAATATGTATATGATGATGATGAACCAAGGGCGGGAAGGTGGGATTAATGTTGGTGGGGATGTGGGTGCAAGCAGGTGGGACTAGTGTAGATGGGGCATGTGGGTGCAGGCAATGGTACTCATGTAGATGGGGCATGTGGGTACAAGCAGGTGGTACTAGTGTAGATGGGGCACGTGGACGCAGGCAATGGGACTCATGTGGATGGGGCATGTGGGTGCAGGCAGTGGGACTCATGTAGATGGGGAATGTGAGTGTGGGCAGGTGGGACTACTGTAGATGGGGCACGTGCACATAGGCAGTGGGACTCATGTAGATGGGGCATGTAGGTGCAGGCAGTGGGACTAGTGTAGATGAGGCATGTTGCTACGAGCAGGTGGGACATGTGGGTGGGGCACATGGATGCAGGCAGTGGGACTAGTGTAAATGAGGCATGTTGGTACGAGCAGGTGGGACTCATGTGGATGGGGTACGTGGACGCAGGCAGTGGGACATGTAGATGGGGCATGTTGGTCGGCATGGGCTGAAGGGCCTGTTTCCACGCTGTATGACTATGACCTTTTCTTAACAGCAATCGAGTGAACTTCAAAATCTTCCTGTTGATAAGATAGAGAAGCTGAAGAAGGAAGACCCAGTGGAATATCTTCATAGAACCCACCTTGATGAACCAAGCAGCATCAACACCCTAACATACACAGATAGACAGCAGAGACCAGTGCAAAACGTACTGCCTGGAAACATTCATGTTGGATCTAAGGTAAGATTAGATGTTTCTCCTTCAGTGCTGGGCTTTTTAAAAATTAATATTCCAACTCTTAGTGTGTGGTTAGATTTGGAGTCTGCAACAGTTGTTAATGTAATAGTTGTCAACCTCACAGCAAGTCTCCAGAAATATTTCCAAAACAAATGAACAATTAATTATTTTGATGATTCGGTTTAATTTAACTTAGGTGGGACTACAGCATGGAAATGGGTCCTTCGGCCCATCGAGTTCACAACGACCATCGATCACCCATTCACACTAGTTCTATGTTATCCCACTTTCTCATCCACTCCGTACACACCAAGGACAATTTACAGAAGGCAATTAACCTACAAGCCTGCACGTCTTTGAGATGTGGGAGGACATCAGAGCACCTGGAGGAAACCCACGCGGTCCATGGTTCACAATGATGTATCCCTCTTGGGATCACTCCATTCCCGAGCCAACAATCGGCCCATCAGGGAACCACCCTGCCTGAGGTCATCTGTTGCTGGCCCTGATTTGTCCTGGAGAGACAGAGACAGAGACAGAGACAGAGACAGAGACAGAGACAGAGACAGAGACAGAGACAGAGACAGAGACAGAGACAGAGACAGAGACAGAGACAGAGACAGAGACAGAGACAGAGACACACACACTCACACTCTCTCCTTGGCGTTTAGCATCAGCTTGTCGATCTTAAGTCTTTTTTCAGTTCCATATCCGTCTCTCCATATGTAAAGACTCAGCTATTTAATTCTAGACTTGACTTCCCATTCATAGCATCTCAGTCTAATTCGCTGATGATGAATAATTCTCCAAGCACTCCAGCTCCATATCTGGAAACATTTTTCTGCAATGCACCCTGCAGCCATTTGAAGAGCCGAAAAGGGTACTGTAGATATTTCACCGTCCTTTGTAATGTTTGTTAAGCTTGCATCAATCGTGTTAAATCCAATGGCCACTGCATCGTTACCTACGCTAGATTAGTCTTGCCTAGAAACTTTTTTACAACCCAGAAAAAAAATAAAGTTTAGATGACATTAATCATTTGATCCTTTTATAGGTGTCTGAGAATTGCTTCTGTGCTGCATAAACACACCAGCTATCAGTTTGAATTCCTATTAAGGGAATACCTCAGAGATGCACGGGTTGATTAGTATGGGTGTCAGGGGTTATGGGGAGAAGGCAGGAGAATGGGGTTGAGAGAGAAAGACAGATCAACCACGATTGAATGGCGGAGTAGACATGATGGGCCGAATGGCCTAATTCTGCTCCTGCATGGTTGTTTATTTTACATTTTGGTAAAATAAACAAGCATGCAGCATAAAACATATCTGCATAAGTTCATATGTTCATAAGTTGTAGGAGCAGAAATTGCCTTTGTCATCTGTGTATCCAAGAAATCCATTACCTTGTAGTTAATATTTCCAAACGTTGCTGGGGTGATCCATATGTATGCATTGCTTATTAATAACATCTCATTAAAGTAAATGGAAAGCAACAAAACACATTTGAAACACACTTGAAACACCATTCAATATTGTTACGTTTCCACCGGCCACAGGGAATTTTCTCACCTTTACCTTGATTTTAGGAAACCACTGGATTTACCGCCAACGAGGATGTTTTTGTGTATCCAGCCAAGACTGCTACAGATGCAGACAGATTCCTGACAAATTACCATCTTCGGTGAGTCCAAACGTGAGACACACGGAAGAATAAAATGTTTACCCGTGTGGAACAGCTTGTAGAGTGTACCATCATTTTCTCCAATTTGCTAATTTTAGGTAACTAACCAATACCCCCCACCCCATATTTGTTTCACCCCCATATTTCTCCTCCTTGTGCCCCATCTGGACTTGCACACGTTCTCCCTCCCCCTTCCTTCTACATTCCTTCCTCTGGCTTCACAATTTGCATCTCTTCTATACTTATCTCACACCTGTGAGTCCTTTAATCTCTGGCCTAAGTCCAATCATCTGCCTATCTGTGACCCCTCCTCACATGTATTCACCTATAACTCACCAGGCTTTGTCCTGTTTTTGCTCTCTTCCAGCTTTCTCAACCCCCCTCCCATCCCCCGCCTCCACTCACATTCAGTCTAAAGAAAGGTCCCTGGTAAAAATGTCATCTCTTAATGTTCTCCAGAGATGCTGCCTGACCTTCTAAATTTAGACTTTAAACTTGAGACATACAGCCTGGAAACAGACTCTTCGGCTCCCCGAGTCCACACTGACCAGCGATCACCCCCCAACACTAGCACTAACCTATATGCTTGGGACAAATTACAATTTTCACTGAAGCCAATTAACCTACAAACCCGCACACCGTTGGGATGTGGGAGGAACCAGAGGAAACCCACGCAATCACAGGGAGAATGTACAAACTCCGTACAGACAGCACCCGTAGTCAGGATTGAACCCAGGTCTGTAGGCAGCAACTCTACCCCTGCACCACTGTGCTGTCCCGATGTCACTTATCAATGTTACTCCAGTACTTTGTGTGTTTTTTTGTAGATTGTACTACTCTATTTTGCCAGTGGGAGGCTTCTTTCACTGGTAGTGGCAATGGTGAGGTGGTGGGTCAGCATTTAAATGGATGAGGTTGATTCAAGGGAAACAGTGCAGCTTGTTGGATGCAATGACTAATTACGGCTGCACAGTGGCGCAGCGGTAGAGTTGCTGCCTTACAGTGTCAGAGACCTGGGTTCGATCCTGACTATGTGTGCTGCTTGTACGGAGTTTGCACGTTCTCTCTGTGACCACGTGGGTTTCCTCCGGGTGGTCTGGTTTCCTCCCACATGCCAAAGACATGCGGGTTTGTAGGTTAATTGGTCCTCTGTAAATTTTCCCCAGTGTGTATGGATGAGAAAGTGGGATTATATGGAACTACTGTGAACGGGTGATCGATGGTTGGCGTGGACCAGGTGAGCCAAAGGGCCTGTTTCCATGCTATGTCTCGAAAGTAAACTAAGCAAAATGAGCCTAAAAAAAACATATTTTGATTCTTTTCAAATTTTCAAAATGTCAGGTACAACGACAAAACTCCAAAAGGAGAGGACAGAGAAGGTTGGACAAGGGGAGGTATCCAGAAACAGCTGCCTGATGGGTTTATGCGAAGCACCACCATGCATAAGCACGGTCCCGACTACAACATAACAGAGAGTCTTCGGCGGACTCACCCCCACGTGGCCAGGTAGGAAATGAATCACTCGTTCACCCAAACTGTGGGGACTAAATTGCCTGGTCTGTGTAATGGACTGGGCTACATCCATAACTCTCTGCAATTTATTGTATGTCTTGGGCAGAGCTATTCTCAAACCAATCTGTGATGCAACCCGACAGGATGTTCTATGAAGAAGGGTCTCGATCCAAAACGTCACCCAATCCTCCTCTCCAGAGATGCTGCCTGACCCGCTGAGTTACTCCAGCTTTTTGTGTCTGTCTTTAGTATGTTCTCTGGGCCTGTCTGTGAGGTGTTGGCACGCTCTCCCTGTGACGCTGCATTTGTTTGAAGTATCCCGACCCAAAATGCCGCTGCCTGACCTGCTGAGTTCCTCCAGCACTTTGTGTTTTATGCTCAAGATTCCAGCATCCGCAGTCTCTTGCATCCTTTTGTTTATTTCTCTTTCCTTTCTTCCTTTCCACCTTCCCTCCCCCAACAAGCGTGTACAGAGCTGAGGGGGATGTGTGACGGCACTGCATCTTGTCACAGGATCAGAACGAGAGTGGGTGGAAAAATGAACATTCGTAATCCTGTTGACTGCTTTACAGGAAAGCTGCCTGATGTTCTCTAAAGAATTAATAACTCAAAATCGCAAGTCTTAAAAATAGCCACGAATGGGGATTTGTGGCTAATATCACAAAGTCACGTCAGGCAAATTATCTCACCTCCTTGTTAGTAACTGATGCCTATCACTATGCCAACTACATCGCTGATCTTTGGGGGAAGATGCAGAGACCAGTGAAGTCTCAGATGCGGCACAGTGGCGCAGCAGTAGAGCTGCTGCCTTACAGCAGCAGAGACCCAGGTTCACCCCTGACTACGGGTGCTGTCTGTACGGAGTTTGTACATTTGCCCTGTGATCGTGTGGGGTTTCTCCGGGTGCTCCAGTTTCCTCCCACACACTAATGATGGGCAGGTTTGTACGTTCATTGGCTTCTATAAATTCTTCTTAGATTGTAGGATAGAGCTTGTGATTGCTGGTTGCGGCGGACTCGGTGGACTGAAGGGCCTGTTTCTATGCTGTATCTCTAAACTAACTGGTTTGATCGATGTTCGTCATGAACTTGGTGGGCCGAAGGGCCCAATTTTAAATGAGGTATCCTTTAATCAATCAATCAATCAATCAATCCATTCAATCAAAGCCAAATGCCTTTTAGTTCAATAAACAGGCACAAAGTGCTGGAGTAACTCAACTGGTCGGGCAGCATATCTGGAGAACATGTGTAGGTGACATTTCAGGTCAAGACCCTTCTTCAGACTGATTGTGGTTGGGGGAGAAAAGCTGTTAGAGAGATAGGGGCAGGACAAAGCCTGGTGAGTGATAGGTGGATACATGTGAGGTACATTCCTCCCTCTGATGTCACAATTTGCACCTCTTCTATCGTTATATCACACGTTTTGTCTTTTCATCTCTGGCCTTTGTCCAACCACATGCTTATCAAAAATCCCCCCTCACCAAAAGTAAACGAAAATAAAGCTTTGCACTGTACCTCAGTACATGTGACAATAATAAACCTAAACCTAGAAATATAAATCTAGACCTAAAAATCATAGAAATATCTATGAGTTAGAAACCTCTTCTGTTGCGTGAGTGTAGTTTTGCCTGTGGATTTCTTCAGTTTAGCCATATATCTGTTTAAGCAAACAGACCAGGTTAAAGCTTTCAGAAGATTGTCGTAGAATCATCGTCAAACACTGCATTAGACGTCTTAGCTCATAGTGTTCGCACTTTCCATGTTCACATGTAGGCCAATGCATGAACAAAACAATTGGCTGCAGTTGTACCATTGTTTGAGGCACTGCTTTGACGCAATTTTTTCAGTATTCAATTCATGCAGAATTTTAAAGTTGTCTTTACGAAGGCTTTTAAAAATAAGTAATCTTTAGCATCCAATGAGTGCTGGTAAGTCTGCATCCTAATAGAGCCCCTTTAAAAACTGTTACTTTGTTTATTCATTGTCTGTACTCCTTCTCACCTAGGCCACAACTAACGATGGCCTGTTTCCTTCATCATTGTTACTTTTTTGCATATCTTTCATTCATTTGTTCCACAGTATATCTCTCTACATCACCGTCAATATCTCTCGTTTCCATTTTCCCTGACTCTCAGTCTGAAGAATGGTCTCGACCCGAAACGTCACCTATTCCTTCTCTCCAGAGATCCAGTCTGACCCGCTGAGTTACTCCAGCTTTTTGTGTCCATCTTCAGCCATAGTCATATCTTGCTGACATCAAGATACTTGTTGGAGATCAATGATCTCATTGTCGGGATATCACAGCAAAGCTTTCACAGGGCAGTGTTGTTCATCTAACAATATTCATCTGGTTCATCAATAACTTTTGTTAATATTGTGAAAGAAGTGAGGGTTTTAATGTTGATTACATAACAATGCACTAGTATTGGGTTTGTTAACTTAATTTTAGTTGCTTATCTATATATTATGTGTTAACATGTTTGTTATGCAGTTGTAAATTAGAATGTCATTGTTTTGCTGTCAGTATATATGACAATTAAACATTCTTGACCACTTGATGGCACAGCTTTTTCTAAATTATACAAATACTTTTATTTAAAAAAATAAAAGAAACTAGACTAAGTGGGACCCGTAGGGTCCCATGTTCACACGGGAGGGCTGGTCCCCCAACGCAATATTCCACCTCTCCACCAATTCCAATATTGGTGGCCAGTGGGGGGGCTTTCTGGAGCGCTGGTTTGGGTTCTTGGGGTGGCAGCTCAGTCCCTCGCCTGATGTGCTGGCAGCTCACTCACGGCTGGTGGGCTGGCAGTTGACTCATGGTTATTCCTTGAAATTCCATTTCAAGCAGGGTGCAAGGCCACCAAATTCAAATCCATTTTCCTACCATTTCAAGCAGGGTGCAAGGCCACCAAATTCAAGTGCAGTTTCTTACCACTTCGAGCAGGGTGCAAGGCCACCAAATTCAAGTACACTTTCCTACCACTTCAAGCAGGGTGCAAGGCCACCGAATTCAAGTGCAGTTTCCTACCACTTCAAGCAGGGTGCAAGGCCACCGAATTCAAGTGCAGTTTCCAACCACTTCTAGCAGGGTGCAAGGCCACCGAATTCAAGTGCAGTTTCATACCACTTCAAGCAGGGTGCAAGGCCACCAAATTCAAGTGCAGTTTCATACCACTTCAAGCTGGATCCAAGGCCACCAAATTCAAGTGCAGTTTCATACCACTTTCAGCAGGGTGCAAGGCCACCAAATTCAGTGCAGTTTCATACCACTTCAAGCAGGGTGCAAGGCCGCCAAATTCAAGTGCAGTTTCATTCCACTTCAAGCAGGGTGCAAGGCCACCAAATTCAAGTGCAGTTTCATACCATTTCAAGCAGGATGCAAGGCCACCAAATTCAAATGCAGCTTCATACCATTTCATGCAGGGTGCAACGCCACCACATTCAAATGCAGTTTCATACCATTTCATGCAGGGTGCAAGGCCACCACATTCAAATGCAGTTTCATACCATTTCAAGCAGGGTGAAACCACCATAAAACCACCAAAAAAATAAACTCACAGTTCAGTAGACATTCAGTGTGTTCAGTTGATTCACAGAAAAGGAGTGGCCTTCATGGCGTGATTGACAGGAGAGAGATTCTCAACATTTTTTAAACACTAATAACACTTTTATTTTTAATTGATGGGAAGAATCCTCTGCACCTGCTGAGCGTAGGGGGACTGAGTAAGATGGCCAAAAATCACAGCCGTAAGTGGTAGCGTTTTATCTAAAATCAATATACAGTGCAAACAGGAAGTTACCCAAAGCACCCAAACCACCATTTGCAGTAGTGCCTTTTTACTTCAACCCCAAACCACCATTTGCAGTAGTGCCTTTTAACTTCAACCCAAAGCACCCAAACCACCATTTGAAGTTGTGCCTTTTTACTTCAACCCAAAGCACCCAAACCACCATTTGCAGTAGTGCCTTTTAACTTCAACCCAAAGCACCCAAACCACCATTTGCAGTAGTGCCTTTTTACTTCAACCCAAACCCCTCAAACAACCATTTGCAGGCAGTGCCTTTTTACTTCAAACCAACCATATTTTCATTTTCAAACCACATTAAGGGCACTCACAGTTGAGTAGACATGTGTTCAGTGTTATTCAGAGAGACGTGACCCTCTGGCTTCCTCCATCTTGCAGAGACTGAGTGAGGCACACCAATTCCTGGTTTTATAGTCCCTCCCCCTCCCTCCAGCAGGGGCAGCAGTGAGAATGGCAAATTATTTAAAAACATTAATTTCTCTCTGATTTTTCATCGATGGAACAAATCCTCTGGTCCAGGAAGGCGGAGGGGGGCTCTGAACGAGGTGGGCAAAAATGACGGCCGTAGGTGGCGGCGTTCTCTCGGAAATCACACCACAGCGAGCCAAAAGCGGTCAAGATCAGACTTTTAGTAATATAGATATACAAATTAGCACAATCAAAGACTGCCTATGTTGACAGTTTTACAAACAACGATCATCAAATTAATATAACGCCAACTTTATCAACAAAACACTCAACCTTCCGCGGCAACCAGCGTTCACGGAAGGCCTCCAAAGTCCACATAGACACCGCGTGTTCCCTCTCCAGGGACACGCGGGCACGGACGTAGGCCCGGAAAAGGGGCAGGCAGTCAACCCTGGTGCGGCCATCGACTACCCGCTGCCTGGACCCGCGAATGGCCATCTTGGCCAGGCCCAGGAGCAGAAGGTCAGGAGTGAGATCCCCCCCCCCCCTCCCGCCTGACCTTCTCCCCTCTGTACCGGGTGCCCAAATTTCAGGAGTGTGGGGCTAAAATGTAGCCAAAACTTGGGGAACAGCCCCTTCAGATAGTCGAACAGGGGCTGCAACCTCTCACAGTGCATGTACAAATGGAACATGGTCTCTTCCTCGCCGCAGAAGTGACAAGCGGTTGGCGAGTCCGTGAACTGGCTCAAGTACCTGTTACAGGCCACAGCCATGCGCAACACTCTCCACCCCAGGTCCCCGATGTAAAGGGGGAGGACTCCCTTAAAGAGAGACCTCCACTGAGGACCACTCCCGCTGTCAGGTGGTAACACGGACCGCCAGGGCGTGGCCGGACGGAAGACAAGGGCGAGGAACTGCAGATGGCACAGCAGCGCAGCTGGCAGAATCACTATCTCACAGCGCCAAAGACCCGGTTTCAATCCCCACCTCAGGTGCTTTATGTGGAGTTTGCACATTCTCCCTGTGACCCCGTGGGTTTCCTGCTGGTGCTCCAGTTTCCTCACACATTCCAAAGACGTGCAGGTCTGCGGGTTCATTGGCCCTCTGAAAACTTGCCCCTGGTGTGTACGGAGTGGACGAGAAAGTGGGATAACATAAAACTTGTGTGAACATGTGAGCAATGGTCGGCGCGGACTCGATGGTCCGAAATGCCTGTTTCCATGTTGCATCCCTAACACTAAGAGGATCTAATGTGCTCATGTATAGTACAATTTGACTTGATAGCATGCAGAACAAGCTTTTCACTGTATCTCTGTACATGTGACAATAATAATGTAAACTAATCTAAACTATTTTCTTTTCATGACAGGACAATAAAGTCTGTTGATGAACATCATGATGATCACACGTATGATCACAAACAACGTCCACCTGGACTGATTCTCTGAGCGTAAGTGTTGGTTCATTCACAGGGTGAAAGGTTGGCTGGGGACAAGAATCTCAAACATGCACCATACTATACTAAGTCGCCAATTGTAAATCAGTTAGTTTATCAGATTCATGAAAATGCCGAGAATGGTTATGACAGAACAAATTCTGATGAACACATCTGGTGACCATTAGAAAGAATGTTCCCTTTGCACCCCTGGATCTTCGAAGGAATTTGAAGAAAGGTTTATACTGGCAACAACAGGTGGACTTGGGTTAACATATGATTAGCGTTTGAAGGCACTGGGCCTGTACTCACTGGAGTTTAGAAGGATGAGGGGACACCTCATTGAAAGTTACCGAATAGTGAAAGGCCTGGATAGAGTGAATGTGAAGCGGATGTTTCCACTACTGGGAGAGTCTAGGACCAGAGGCCAGAGCCTCAGAATAAAAGGACGTACTTTTAAAAAGGAGATGAGGAGGAATTTATTTAGTCAGAGGCGGGTGAATCTGTGGAATTCATTGCCACAGAAGGCTGTGGAGACCTGTCAATTGATATCTTTAAGGACGAGATAGATAGATTCTTAATTAGTATGGGTATCAGAGGTAATCGGAAGGCAGGAGAATTATTGAATGGCAGAATAGACTTGATGGGCCGAATGGCGTAATTCTTCTCCTAGAACTTATGAAAATAAACAGGTGATTTAGAAAGTTAACAAACAGTATAATGGGGAGCTGGAGAGTAGCCACAAGTCAGAATCTAATTGAGAGGGTTTGATAAATTGTACATTAAAAATAATGGAAACCTCAAAGTTTGAAACAGACGAGGACATTTTTTGGAAGAAGCTTCACAACCCAAAATGTTGTCTGTCCATTTCTCTTGACAGTTTCTGCCTGGCCCGCTGAGTTGCTCCAGCACTTTGTTTTATTGGGAGTAGGATCCCTGGAGTCATTTAAGGACTAATTGTAGTGATGTAAGAATTCTTATTGTTGTTTGTGTCTTTACTTTAGACTTTACTTTAGACGTTACTTTTGACATACAGAGTGGTTACAGGCCCTTCGGCCCACGCCGAACCACCAATTCTCATATTCTAGCACTATCCTACACACAGGGGACAATTTAGAATTTACAGATGCCAATTAACCTACAAACCTGTATGTCTTTGGAGCGTGGGAGGAAACTGGAGAAAACCAGAAAAACCCACGTAGTCACAGGGCGAACGTACAAACTCCATACAGACATCACCCGTAGTCAGGATTGATTCCGGGTCTCTGGTGCTGTATGCAGCAGCTCTACCGCTGTGCCACCGTCCCGCCCTTTTCTGAAGAAGGGTCTCAACCCGGCATGTCGTTTGTCCCTTTTCCTCTACAGTTGCTGCCTGGACAGTTGAGTTGCTCCAGCACTTTGTATTTTGGGGAGCAAGACCCCTGGAGTCATGTAAGGCCCACTTGTTGTGATGTCAGAATTCTTATTGTTGCTTGTGTCAGTGAAAGAGGTTTTAATGTTCATATGCATGACCCATGAAAGATGTTTAAAGAAATAATGCAAAGGGGGCAACTTGGGCAAGTACAGCATATAATGCCAATGCCCAATTGGCCTTGAGAAAGTGGTAATGAACTGCTTTCTGTACTTTGTACCTTCCCCATTTCTCCTCACCCAACCCATCGAATTAGCTTCCATTCATTTAGCCTCAGGGACAGCTTGAAAGTGCGCACCACCAGACTCAGGAACAGCTTCTTCCCCTCTGTTATCAGGCTTTGGCCTTCCATAAGCTAGGGTACTGTCCGATTCACCTCTTCCCCATTGCGAACATTAGACTTTGTCTCTGGAACTGATGCGCTACTGTTGAGAACTATATTCTGCACTCTGTATCTTCCCCTATGCTCTACATATTGTACTCAAGCTTCTTCCCCTCTGTCATCAGGCTTCTGTTCAGTCCTTCCATAAGCTATTGTACTGTCTGATTCACTGCTAACCCGTTGCGGGCATTGGACTTTGTCAGTGGAATTCATGAGCTACAATGCTGAGAACTATATTCTGCACACTGTATCTTCCCCTTCACTCTGTTATATCTGACCTGTTTGGATAGCAAGCAAAACAAAGCTCATCCATGGTACATGTGACAATAATAAACCTAAACATGAATCAGGATGTCAATGGGAGTAGAAATCATGGAAAAACACTAATATTTTCCCAATGTAATAAGAGTAAACTACTCCAATATATTTCAAAAGGTGCCAAAATACTGGAGTAACTCAGCGGGCCAGACCACATCTCTGGAGTAAAGGAGTAGGTGATGTTTCAAATCAGAACCCTTCTTCAGAGTGAAAGAGGTGTGGAGGGGTGGGGGGTGGAACAGGGAGCGTGGTATTAGCTCAACATTTCTTTCCTTTTAAGTAAACCTTTCAGAAAATATTTTTTTTCTCCTGTCCAAAATTTTACAACCGATTTGGCAATAATTTACAGCCTACACATATTCTGCAGTTGCTGCTTGACTTTACGCTGTTGTTATTCTTCTGGTTTGCAGGATGACCTTGGATTTCTTTGCAGTATTGTAAACTTTTACAAGAAGTTAAAATTTACCATATTTACTCTAAAAGCGTCTCACCTGAATTAATTCCATGTACAATTGCGAACAATTTTGGATTGTACTATCTGCTCTGGATTCCGTAACCAAATAAGCTGCTCATGCCCTTGATATAAGCTTTGCAGTAAGATCAGCTCAATGGCATAGATTTTAAAGTGCGCTATATTATTATTGTCAGATGTCAGTTCCTAGGAGATTGTTTCTGTTGTTTAATCTGGTTTAGAGTACAGCGCGGAAACAGGCCCTTCGACCCACCGAGTCCGCACCGACCAGCGATCCCTGCACACTAACACGATCCTACACACACTAGAGACAATTTACAATTTTATCGAAGCCAATTAACCTACAGACCTGTACGTCTATGGAGTGTGGGAGGAAACCGAAGCTCCCAGAGAAAACCCACGCAGATCACAGGGAGAAAGTACAGACTTCATATCGACAAGCACTGGTAGTCAGGATTGAACCTGGATCTCTGGCGCTGTAAGGCAGCAACTCTGCGCTACTGTGCCATCCTTGTTCATCAAAAGAAATGTAGTCAAACAGGCATCAGACTGACGAATCATCATGGTAGAAGTAAAATTAACTATTAACTAATGCTTTAATACTTTGGGCAGCAAAGTGGTGCAGTGGGTAGAGCTGCTGCCTCACAGCACCAGAGACCCGGGTTCGATCCTGACCTTGGATGTTGAGTTTGCATATCCTCTCTATTCCTTCCACGTCCCAAAGATGTACATGATTGTGATCTCTGTAAATTGTCCATGGTGTGTAAGGAGTGGATGAGAAAGTGGGATGGCACAGTCGTTACAGACTTCATTAAGAAGTGTGTGGAGGACTGCATCCCTACAAAAACCTTCCGAGTGTTTCCCAATCAGAAACCTTGGATGAACTTTGAGATCCGCACTCTTCTGAAGACCAGACACTGGGCATTAATGTCTGATGATACAGTGGTCTACAAGAAGTCCAGATACGACCTTGGTAAGGCCATCAAAAAGGCCAAAAGGGACTTCTGCTCCAAACTGGAGGATGAGACAGATGTTCGGCAGCTGTGGCAGGGCCTGAATGCAATCACCTCCTACAAGGTGAAATCAGGAGGCAGCTCGAATGTCGGCAAAACATCACTCCCTGATGAGCTCAATGCGTTTTACGCACGCTTTGATAGGGAGAACACCGATGTGCCTTCCCGAGCTCCCATTCGCTGTGATGGTATTTCAGTCTCAGTCACAGAGGCCGACGTCAGTAAATCCTTCATAGGGGTGAACCCTCGAAAAGCGCCTGGACCTGATGGTATACCTGGTCGTGTTCTAAAAACCTGTGCGGAACAACTGGCTGGAGTTTTTACAGACATTTTCAACCTCTCACTTCTAAGGTCTGAGGTTCCCACCTGCTTCAAAAGGGCATCAATCATACCAGTGCCCAAGAAGAGCAAGGTGACGTGCCTCAATAACTATCGACCTGTGGCACTAACGCCTGTGGTGATGAAGTGCTTTGAGAGGTTGATGGTGCAAATCAACTCTTACCTCGACAAAAACCTGGACCCACTGCAGTTCGCTTACCGCCACAACAGATCAACGGTGGATGCGATCTCGCTGGCCCTCCACTCCGCTCTGGACCACTTGGACAACAAAAACTCATATGTCAGGCTGTTATTCATCGATTACAGCTCGGCATTTAATACAATCATCCCCTCCAAGCTGGTTACCAAACTCGCAGAACTGGGTATCTGCGCATCCCTCTGCAATTGGATCCTCGACTTCCTCATTCTCAGACCACAGCCTGTTCGTATTGGTGGAAATGTGTCAGACTCGATAACTATCAGCACGGGAGCACCTCAAGGCTGCGTGCTTGGCCCCCTGCTGTACTCACTCTATACTCATGACTGCGTAGCCGGTCATAGTGTGAACTCGATCATCAAGTTCGCTGACGACACCACTGTTGTGGGACGTATCACTGATGGGGATGAGTCAGAGTACAGAAGAGAGATCGAGCAACTGTCCATATGGTGCCAGCAAAATAACCTGGCCCTCAACACCAGCAAAACCAAGGAACTGATTGTGGACTTTGGATGGAGTAGGATGGAGACCCACAGTCCCGTTTATATCAATGGGTCGATGGTTGAAATGGTCAAGAGCTTTAAATTCCTGGGCGTGCACATCTCTGAAGATCTTTCCTGGTCCGAGAACACTGATGCTACTATTAAGAAAGCTCATCAGCGCCTCTACTTCCTGAGAAGATTACGGAGAGTCGGTTTGTCAAGGAGGACTCTCTCTAACTTCTACAGGTGCACAGTAGAGAGCATGCTGACCGGTTGCATCGTGGCTTGGTTCGGCAACTTGAGCGCCCTGGAGAGAAAAAGACTACAAAGAGTAGTAAACACTGCCCAGTCCATCATCGGCTCTGACCTCCCTTCCATCGAGGGGATCTATCGCAGTCGCTGCCTCAAAAAGGCTGGCAGTATCATCAAGGACCCACATCATCCTGGCCACACACTCATCTCCCTGCTACCTTCAGGTAGAAGGTACAGGAGCCTGAAGAGTGCAATGACCAGGTTCAGGAATAGCTACTTCCCCACAGCCATCAGGCTATTAAACTTGGCTCGGACAAAACTATGAACATTACTAGCCCATTATCTGTTATTTGCACTTTATCAGTTTATTTATTCATGTGTGCATATATTTATATAATGATATATGGACACACTGATCTGTTTTGTAGTCAATGCCTTCTATGTTCTGTTGTGCTGAAGCAAAGCAAGAATTTCATTGTCCAATCAGGGACACATGACAATAAACTCACTTGAACTTGGAACTTGAACTTGACTCATGATCAATGGTTGGCGTGGACTCGGTGAGCCAAAGGGCTGTTTCCATGCAGTATTTCGAAACAAAACTAAATATTTTGCAGACCGCAGCTACAAAGTTTGGAATTAACACAAAGATGAAGTTAGAAGCTGAAATATCATATGCACTAAAATAAATTGATTGATTGATTGAAAAGTACTGCATGGAAGCAGGTCCTTCGGCCCACTGAGTCCAGGCCGACCATCGATCACCCGCTCACACTAGTTCTATGTTAGTCTGCTTTCTCATTTACTCCCTACACACTGGCGGCAAATTTGCAGAAGCAAATTAACCTGCAAATTTGCAAGTCTTTGAGATATGGGTGGAAACCGGAGAACCCGGAGGAAACCCACATGATCACAGGTAGAACGTGCAAACTCCACACAGACAGCAGTCTAGTGCCATTCTAGTATTGTTTTAAACAGTGAATTCTGCAGTATTTAGCAATGATACATATATAAGTTTTAGGACTCTGTAAACAGTATGGTTCAGTACACCGTTATAAAATCATTTAATGAAGCATGAAATTTTAAGAGTTCTTCTCGTGTGTGTAGTTTGCTATTGTCATGAAATTCACATTAGTTCACTGATTTCTGTAGATTACGCAGCAGTGTGTTCAGTATCAGGGAAAAGCATCAATGGAACAGCATCATCTGTTTTTCTCTTTTAACTGCATAAGCATACTCCAGAGTGTTAAAGAAGGAACTGCAGATGCTGGAAAATCGAAGGTACACAAAAATGCTGGAGAAACTCAGCGGGTGCAGCAGCATCTATGGAGCGAAGGAAATAGGCAACGTTTCGGGCCGAAACCCTTCCAGTTTCTTGCTACTCTAAGTTAAATTTACAGATACATGTGGAAACTGACCCATCGAGTCCTCGCCATTCATCGATCATCCATTCACAATAGTTCTATGTTATCCCACTTTCTCATACATACCTTACACACTTGGGGCAATTTACAGAGGGCCGATTAACCTACAAGCCCACATGTCTTTGGGATGTGGGAGGAAACTGGAGCATCCGGAGGAAACCCACATGGTCACAGGGAATGTGTGCAAACTCCACATGGTTATCACCAGATGTCAGGATCAAAGCTGGGTCACTGGTGCTGTGAGTATGCAGCTCTACCTGCAGTGCCACTCTGCCTGGAAGGTCAAGCTGATAGCATTCAATTTAAAGTTGTACATTTGTAATGCGACGTCTTAAGCATTCACCTAACCTTTGCTCAGAAACCTACCAACACCCAGTGATAGATAAGCAGATGCTGGGTGGAGGGAGTTGGCAGCAATGGTGGACACTAAAACAAAGGGCCTGGGGGGGGGGGGGACTTACCTTCCGAGGTCGGCTGCGGGAGGCACCCCCGCGGCACAAAGACTGACGGCGGCGCGGCGAAGAGTGGGACGACGGTTCATGGACGATCAGGATGGAGGCGATGTCTGCAACGGGCCTTTATGGCCAGCTGCAGCTGGGACTTTGAAAATGGCACCAAAACCTGGCGACTCCTGCATATGGAGTCAGGGTGCTGTTTCTGTACATTCGGTACCTAATCAGGGATTGTCCTTATGAATGGCAATAATCCTACTGAGCTGTATGCAAAATAAAATAATTTCACTGTACTTTGGTACATGTGATAATAAAGGAACTATTGAACTTCCCAGGGACCTGCCATTCTCTCTGAAGGTCCTGCCCTGGTTTGACTTCACAAAATGCAACACCTCACACCATCTTGAGGGAAAATAATCCAATATGATACTGTGCTTGTCCAAAGCAGCCCTGCTGTGTATCTCTTCAACCATGGCCACGGTGAAGTGAAGGATCTAGAAAAAGTGAGAACAAAATTATAATTGTAAAGTCGAAGAAATAATTGGCCCCAAAAAAGTTCTCTCCTGCAGCTTTTACCTGAAGCTCTGTTTGTAATCTTCCGTAGAAACCTTCCACCAATTATTGCGCAGAACTTAAAATTATTATGTGAGTGGGATCATTATAGATTAGTCATCTCATCAATCAAGTGGGTGTTTGAGTGGTGTAAGTTCTTTGAACTATTTAAAAATAAGTGATGATTCTCCCTGACAAGCAGTGTCAACGTGAGGCTCAGTCATTAAAAACGGAACCTGCCTTCAACCCCGACGATGATTCTCTCGCCTTTTTAACGCACCACACTGAAATGAAACACAGCGATAAGAAATAAAATCAGGAACAGGCCATAGGACTTCCCAAACTTGCTTTGCCATTCAATAACTTTGTGTTCTATATTCATCAGAGAAGGACTAGATTCAAGAGAGTTTATTGTCATGTGTCCCAGATAGGACAATGAAATTCTTGCTTTGCTTCAGCACAACAGAATTATAGAAGGCATGAATACGGAACAGATCAGTGTGTCCATATACCATTGTATAAATATATACACACATGAATAAATAAAACAGCATAGTGAGGCAGCACGGTGGCACAGCAGTACAGTTGCTGTCTTGCAGCGCCAGAGACCCCGGTTCAATCCTGACTACGGGTGGTGTCTGTGTGTGGAGCTTGCACGTTCTCCCTGTGACTGCGTGGGTTTACTCCAGGTTCTCCGGTTTCCTCCCACATTCCAAAGGCCTGCAGGTTTGTAGATTAATTGGCTTCTGTAAAGTTGTATATTGTCCCTCGTGTGTCTGGTGTGGATGAGAAAGTGGGATTACATGGCGCTAGTGTGAACTAAGTTTATCATTAGTCGGTGTGGAATTAGTGGGTCAGTTTCCTTGTGCTTCTCTAAATTAAACTTAGTTACATGAATCTCTGAAGCATGCTTATGTATAGTTAAAAGAAAAAAAATTGTTGAATAATTGGCCTCTGTAAATTGCCCCTTGTGTGTGGGATATGAAAGTGGGATAACCTGGTGTACTGGTAATCGATGGTCAGCGTGGACTCGGTGGGCTGAAGGGCCTGTTTCCATGCTGTATCTCTAAACAAAACTAAACATACCTGTGGTAACATTTTTAGACCCAATTCATTTTCCAACTTAAGGCAAGTATGTAACATGAGAAAAACATCCATTCCCTCTGGTTACCATAGTTTTGACAATAAATGTGTGAAAATAGTGGCTTAAGACCATTTGGCAATGTAGTTTGATGGAATGGTTTAGGGATTTGGCCATGCTCGCAATAGCTGATACAATCCAGAGGGAAATAATGTCAGGGGTTATGGGGAGACAGCAGGAGAATGAGATTTGGAGGGAAAGATAGATCAGCCATGATTGAATGGCGGAGTAGACATTTTAGACTTTACTTAAGACTTTAGAGATACAGCATGGAAAGTGGCCCTTCAGCCCACTGAGTCCGCTCCGACCAGCCATCCCCGTAAACTAGCTCTATCCCACGCACTTCGGTGCGTGGGATAGAGCTAGTGGTTCGGTGGGCGGCGCGACTTTCGTCTGCAGCGGCCTCTGCAGTCCGTCTGTCTTTTTATTATTTTTGTCTTGTTTTTATGTAGTTTTTTATTATTTTTTTTTGTCGGGGTATGTGTGTGGGGGGGTGGGGGTGGGGGTGGGGGGGGAAACTTTGAAATCTTTCCGCTGCACGGGAGACCCGACCTTTTCTTTGTCGGGTCTCCGTTGTCGTTGGGGCTGGGCAACGTGGAGCGGCCTCCAGCAGGAACGACCTGGGGCTCCCGTGGAGCTGCGGACTACTCACCGTCGCGGGGCTGGCCGAGTCCGGAGCGGGTGGAGCTGTGGTGGAGCGCTACTGCTACCCGACCCCCGGAGATTCGGAGGCTACAACCGCGGGTCTGGCGGACGGCAACACTGGGAGCCCGCGGGTCCCTGGTGGGAGACCGCTTTTCGGGGCTTCCGCAGCGGCGACTTCTCCCGCCCGAGTTGCGGGGTTGAAGCGCACCTGGAGCGGGGCTTTATCCCCCCGCGCGGCTTGGAATGGCCACCGGACTTTGCGGGCGCGCGCCGGGGCTCTAACACCAAGACCCGGTGCGTGACCTTGCATCACCCGGCGTGGCTTTAATGGCTGCGGGACAATGGCTGCGGGACAATCACCATCGCCCGCCGGGGGCTTTGACTTTGACTCTGACATCGGGGGGGGGGGGGGAGTGCAGTGGAGAGATACGTTTTTTAGCCTTCCATCACAGCGCTGTGATGGATGTATGTGTAAATTGTGTTGTGTCTCGGGTCTTCTTCGTTTTGTATTGTATGGCTGCAGAAACGACATTTCGTTTGGACCTCAAGGGGTCCAAATGACAAATTTGTCCAAAAGACAAATAAATTGAATTGAAATTGAAATTGAAATTGAAATTGAATTGAATTGAAATTGAATTGAAACTAGGGACAATTTTACCTACAAACCTACACGTTTTGGGGATGTTGGTGGAATCCGGAGCATCCAGAGAAAATGAATGCGGTCACAGGGAGAATGTATAAACTCCGTACAGACAGCACCCGTAGTCAGGATCGAACCCGGGTCTCTGGCGCTGTGAGGCAGCAACTCTACCGCTGCACCACTGTGCCAAAGGGCCAAATGGCCTAATACCTCGTGTAACGTATGAACTTATGAACTTAAAGCAGGGCCAACGTGTCAGATAGCAAAACCTGCAATACAAATTGGAAATAAAAAGAACAACCCAAGGAAGTATTATTCAAAGAGACTGAGATCCGGAATTGACAGGATAGGATTAGTGTGCTCCTGGAATAGTATTGAAGCATATGGTGGGTTTATTAAACATTAATTGAGTAAAAATTACTTCTCAGTTCAGCTTTTGTGCTGTTTTCCATTTCTGTAATCCACAATGATCATTTTTCCAGAGTTCTACGGTTGGCTGCCAATAGCTTTTACAGCACTTAAAGTGTGTGCACAGTCTTTTACCCAGAGTACGGGAATCAAGAAGCAGAGGACGTAGCTTTAAAGTGAGAAGTGGAAAGACTTAATAGGAACCTGAGGGGCAACTTTTTTATGGAATGGAATGAGCTGCCAAGGGAGGTAGTTGAGGCTGGCACCATAGCAACATTTAAAAGACATGTGGACAACCACATGGATAGGAAAGGTTTAGAGAAACGTGGGCCAGATGCAGACAAATGGGATTAGCATAGATGAAGCATCTTGATGGGTTGGGCTGAGGGGATGTTTCCATGCAGTGTGACTATAAAATGGTCAGTTTTTAAAATGACTCCTTGCTGTTTCTATACACCTTGCATTTTCAGATTCAGAGTCATGGTGTTATAGTGTTAGATTCATACAGTGTGGAAACAGGTCTTCGACCCAACTTGCAAACACCGACCAACATGTCCCATCTACCCAAGTCCCACCTACCCGTGTTTGGCCCATATCCCTCTAAACTTGTCCTATCCATGTACCTGTCTAAATATTTCTGAAATATTGAAACATCTGAAACCTGCCTCAACTTCCTCCTCTGGCAGCTCGTTCCATACATCCACCATCCTTTATATGAAAAAAGTTGTTCCTCAGGTTCCTATTAAATCTTTTCCCCCTCACCTTATACCCCCCCCCCCCCCCTCACCTTATACCTATGACCTCTGGTTCTCGATTTCTCTGCACTGGGTAAGGACTCTGGATTTACCCTATCTACTCCCGTCTTTTAGTTTAGCTTTGTTTATTATTGTCACATGTACTGAGGTACAGTGAAAAGCTTTTATTTGTGATTTCCGGTTAGGGAAAAGACTATACATGAATACAATCAATCCGTCCACAGTTCACAGATAAAGGATAAAGGGTACATTTAGTGCAAGATATAACATTGAAGTCCGATTAAAGATAGTTGAAAGATCTCCAATGAGGTAGATGGGAGGTCAGAACGGCATTTTGATTTTGATAATTTTGATAACTGAATGCAAACCAGAAAAAAATTATAAGTCACGGCATTGTTTCAAGAATGGACACTTGTCGACTTAAGGGCGTGTTCCACTTGGGCGTCATTCGCGCGTCATTTACGCGACATCCTAAAAATTACTTGCTCCGTCGTGATGGTGACATATGCAGTGATGCGCGGTAACGCGCAGCGCCCCAGGATTTTCTGAGGCTCAAAATCCTCGCACGCCACCTGCATGACGTATCCCTTGCGCACGCTGACGTACTGATGGCATATGCTGACGTACTGACGGCGTACGCGTGGTGACGCATGGTTACACACGGTGATGCACGAACGTTGCCTATGCTAATTTATCATGCGTCACCGTGCGTCAACGTCTATAACCATGCGCCACCCGTACGCATTCGGCGCGCCATTTGCGCGTCATTTGAGCGCCGCATCACGGACCACCCGGGTATAAAGCGCACGTAGTTTTGAAAAATTGTCACCATAGTATCTTTGATTTTCACTGGGAAAATCCTTGCCACCGAGATCGGATTAAGTACGAATGACATCACAAATGGTTCCCAAAAGAAGCAGGACCCTCAAGAGCACTTGGCGCGCGACTGTCGTACTGCTAGACGATTTTTGCGTGACAGTCACTACCGGCCTGTCGCGTAAATGACGCGCAAATAATGCCCAAGTGGGACAGGCCCTTTAATTGTTTTATAAAGCATACACCATTTGTTGCACTTGTACTTCATCCAATGTAATCATTCAGACTATAATGTAATCAGTGTGACAATTTGCATTGCAGATTTTTTTATCAGAAGGTAGTGTTGGCAATAGTTACAAAATGCTAAGCGACAAATATATAGTAAATCCAGTAACTCTGGGTCTTTGATGCAAATAACTGGCCACTAATGACCAATGACACAAGGAACTGCAGATGCTGGATTACCAGAAAAGACAAATAGTGTTGGTGTAACTCAGCGGGCCAGGCAGCATCTCTGGAGAACATGGATAGGCAATGTTTAGGTCAGGAAGGACACACAGTGCTGGAGTAACTCGGCGGGTCAGGCTGCATCTCTGGAGAACATGAATAGCTGCACTTTTGGGTCGGGACCTTTGTTCAGACAGATAGAGAGGGAAGATAGTTCGGGTTGTGGCAGGACCTGGCAAATGATAGGTGGATGCAGTTGAGAGGGGTTTTGGATTAGCAGAGGGGTGGACTAAGACCGGAGATAAAAAGGAGACAAAAAGGATGTCAGATAAGAAGCGAAGAGGTGGGAGGGATATGGGTGAAACAGGATAGGGTGGGGAAGGGCTATCAGAACAATGTCTGCCTTAGGTGCTGTGAGATAAGGAAATAAAGATAGAAGAGGCGTGGAATGTGAAGCCAGAGAAATGAATATAGGTGAAAGGGGATGGGGGTGGGGGAAACGGAGTAATGGGTGCGCATCCAGGTGGGACACAGGGAAGAGAGGGGGTAAAGGGGGAGAGGGTTGTTAAAATTGTTAATAATAAATAATAACAATGAATTCATGATGAATGTTCAGATCCACGTGAATTGTGTCTGGATACTTGTGTGCTGCTACCGAATGTTAAACAGGATTGTGCTTGCTCCAGCCACCACTTCATAGTTGTCCCACAAATACTCGCACACTCCCCGCTGTACACTTCCTGCAGTGACACAGTGGTGCAGCGGTTAGAGCTGCGACCTTACAGCGCTGGAGCCCGGGTTCAATCCTGACTACGGGTGCTGTCTGTATGTTCCCCCTGTGACAGCGTGGGTTTTTTCCGGGTGCCCCTGGTTTCCACCCACACTCCAAAGAAATACGGTTGTAGGTTAATTGGCTCCTGTAAATTGTAAATTGTCCCTAGTGTCTTGGATAGAACTAAAGTATGGGGATTGCTGGTGCCTGCTTCTGGCCTGTATCAATAAAACTAAAATATGATGTCTCAAACTTCACTACAATAAGTAAGACTACCGTTTACAACCCACAGTTTTCATCAAAGCTCAATGCCTTGGTGTAAAAAACAAAGAACTGCAGATGCTGGTTAATACACAAAAGGATACAGAGTGCTGGAGCAACTCAGCAGGTCAGGTACTATCTGAAGAAGGGGCTCGACCAAAACATCACCTATCCATGTTCTCCATGGATGCTGCCTGACCCGCTGAGTTACTCCAGCACTTTATGTCCTCAATGCCTTAAGGGCCGGTCCCATTTGTCCATCATTTGCGCCTCATTTACGCGTCATATGTAAATTAGGTTGACGCGTCGTTACACGCGACGTCGCGCGCATATCACACGTCATCATGCCGTCTGGTGGGCGTGACTTCATTAGAATACCCTGCGGCGCGCGACGATGCATGGTTACACACGGTGACGTAACCATGCGTCACCACACGATACACGTGAGACGACAGGACGCCAGCGTGCAACGCCAATGCGTCAGCGTGCGTACCCAATGCATCAGTGTGCATACGCGATACGTCACGCAGGTGGCGTGCGAGGTTTTCGTGCAGCACGAAATCCTGGAGCGCCACACGATACCGCTCGCAATTCCACACTCCTCCACGCCTCTCCATGGGCCCGTCCCGCGCTACCCACACGCTACCGTGTAAATGGCGCGCAAATGACGGCCAAGTGGGACAGGCTCTTTAGTGTTCACTGGTCTCCACTGGGAACTAGAAGCCTTGCACTGTGTCGCCTGAATGCCTTCAAAGGCCTTTGCAAACTGTCTCCGTGTGCCTCTGAAAATCAGTCTTCTAAAAATAATTGATAAACCAAAATAATGAAATATTTAAACAGATAAAATAACTGTACTTAGGGAGCTTATCTTACTGATGTAAATTAGTTAAAACATTCATTAAAATATATAATTAAAATAGAGGAAAATAAGAGGTGGCAGAGTGGCGCAGTTGGTAGAGTTGCTGCCTCACGGTGACCCGGGTTCCATCCTAACCTTGGAATTTGCACGTCCTCCCTGTGATTGTGTGGGTTTCCTCCGGGTGCTCCGGTTTCCTCCCACATGCCAAAGACGTGCGGGTTAGTAGGTTAATTGGCTTCTGTAAATTGCCCCTAGTGTGTAGGGAATGGATGCGAAAGTGGGAGAACATAGAGCTAGTGTGAATGGGGAATCACTGGTCAGCATGGATTCGCTGGGCCGTAGGGCCTGTTTTCATGCTGTATCAACAAACTAAAAGCATTTCTTCTGTCCCTCTAAATTGCTATGTTTGACTTTAGCTAATAATACTCCATCTCACATTACGAAAAGTTGTGGAATACACACTTCAATACCAACATTTCCTTGTTAACCCTTAATTAGTGTCATTTCTCCAGCATCAATCGTTGAGTTTTGATAAATGAATACACATTAATGTCCTCTCAGACCTCCTACAGGCTTACGTTAATTTATTCAGTCCCTAAAGATATTAGTCTGTAATTGCTATTATTAAGAGACAAGAGGAAACAGATGCTACATTAATACTATTTGTGTAAAGAACAGAGAGGACTCAAAATAAACATTCTGACCTTCCCAAGTGTTGTTTTACATCAAGTACCTCTGATTATCCAATGAAGTTGCATGAAAAAGAGCCATTTATTTTAATAAATGTTTCCTCGTTACACTGGGAAAGTAGAGCAGTGTTTACAAAGACAGGCACTGTGCATTTTCACATTAGTTCGCAAGTTTACGCATGTGGCCTGAAGCTAAACACAATGGTTACAAAGGCACTTTATTTCTCACATGTACTGAGGAAGGAACTGCAGATGCCAGTTTACATCAAAGATAGACACAAAATGGGTCAGACAGCATCTCTCGAGAAACAAAATAGGTGAAATTTTGGGTCTGAAGAAGGGTCTCCACCCAAAATGTCACCTATTCATTTTCTCCAAAGATGTTGTCTGACCAGCTGAGTTACTCCAGCACTTTGTGTCCATCTACAGTTAAATTCATTTTTGTATACAGTTCAGTACAAGTATACTATACATCAGCACCAAGATACGTCTTAGATAAGCATCTCAGATACAGTAGTGTATAGCGTACACTGAGGCAGTATAGAGTGTCACCAGTTTCTGGTGCCATTTTCAAGTCCCAGTTGTTGTAAATGCAGTTGTCTGGACCTGACCATGAAGGCCCGTTATCCTGGCGACGTTGCAGGGTCAGCCTGGCCAAGCCTAGTCCTGGTGGCCTCTGGTAGGTCACGTCTGGTCCACATGTTTGGCCTCTTGGACGGCGCCTAGTCCAGCTGAGCCCCAGGTTGTTGCAGGGTCTCCAGTGGCCCACTCCACCGTCAAGGTAGTGCACTCCCTTCCGCAGCCGATCTGCTTACTTCCACTTAGGGCGGGCGAGCCGGGCCCTCCAGGTGGGTTCCCAATCTGTGGACATTATTCCATTCCCTGGTTCCTGGATAGCCCTGTTGAACACAACAAAACACTGTTTGGACTCTTCAATTCCAATCTCATCCCACTCCCAATCACACTTATATACTACTGATTACCTCCCCGCCATCTACACCTCACACAGCCTGTGAAAAGGGGCTATCATAATCAACGACTTGTCCCACCCCGGTCATTCTTTCTCCCTGCTCCTGTCAGGCTGTGGGTACAGAAGCTTGAAAGCGCGCACCACCAGACTCAGGAACAGTTTCTTCCCCACCGTTCTTGATTCTTGGTCCTCCAAAATATTCCAAATGGAATTTAAACTGGAGGTGGTAGCTTATCAGGCTTCTAAACCGTCCTTCCATCAGCTAGGGTACTGTCCGATTCACCTCTACCCCATTGCGGACATTGGTCTTTGTGTATGGAACTGATGCGCTACGACGCTGATAACTATATTCTGCACTCCGTATCTTCCCCTTTGCTCAACCTGCAAACCCGCGAGTCTTTGGGATGTGGGAGGAAACCGGAGCACCCGGAGGAAACCCACGCGGTCACAGGGAGAACGTGCATGAGAACAGCATCCGAGGTTGGGATCGGACCCGGGTATCTGGCTTTGCAAGGCCGTGGGGGGGGGGGGGCCTCTGTCAGCAAAACTATTCCTTTAAGTGTGGTGTTATTATCAACCATAACTGGTTGCTAAGCAGAATGATTGAGTTCAGGAAACTCTGCTCGTTACTGGGACTGCTGAACTAAAAAGATGACAGGAGTTGGCACATCGGTGCCGTCACAGAATTCTTTTCTCTCTACAGGAAGCGCTGGATATATTCAGTGACTTCTTCTCCAGAAGGAAGTGGCCTCCCCGGACCTGAAGTTCACATTGGGAACACCGAATTCAGCAACTAGCAGTTGTTCGTTACATCCCTTCAATAACCAGAGGCTTAGAAGAATATTTTTATTTCTCTTGATTCTTTTAAATATTGTTGATTCTATTGAACTTTGGTTGTGAGATAGTGTGAACAATCAGCGATATGATCAAGTTTCCACTCTTGTTCAAAGAAAGCAGACAGTCCTTCATTATTAGAAATAAATGAAATACACAACAGTTGACTTTTTACTGATAGAGGATGTGCACAACATTTGCAATGTAGAAAAATAATCTTTATATGTTTATAATGTCACTGGTTGAGATATGGCAGTCCTGTAAATCGTATACAGAGGACTGGTCTCATACTGTGGAAGTCCCAGTAAGAAGATAAGAACATTGCAATGCTTTTAAAAATCACCTTATATGGATAGCAGATTGAGGGAGAGTGGGATCTGAGTAAAGACTTATAATCTTTGACCGTTGTTCTCAGTGTGGGCTCCTTTATATATTGGTGAGACCAAACACAGACAGGCGATCTTTTCGCTGAACACTTACACTCAGTCGGCCTTGGCCAACGCGATCTCATGGTTTCCATACATTTTAACTCCCCTTCCTATTTCCACACTGACCTTTCTGTCCTGGGCCTCCTCCAGTGTCAGAGTGAGGCCACATGCAGATTGGAGGAACAGCACCTCCTATTTCGCTTGGGCAGCTTGCAACCCAGTGGTAGGAATGTTGATTTCTCCAATTTCAATTAACCCCTTCATTCCCTCTCTCCCCACCCTAATCACCCTACTAGTTCCACTGTTCACATCACCTCTTCCCCAGCCAACAATGGGCCACTATGGGCTCCACACTTCCTTGGTCATCTGTTGCCCGCCCTGCTTAGTTCTGGCCTTTTCTTACCTTTAGTCCCCTCCCCTCTACTTTCAGTCTGAAGAATGTCCCGACCCGAAACATCACCTATCCTTTTTCTCCAGAGATGTTGCCTGTCCCACTGAGTTACTCCAGCACTTTGTGTTTATCAGCGGTATAACCTCTGACCACAGTTCTTTGTTCAACTGTACTTGCCAACTAGTTAGGGAACCATTGAGTCATACAGCACAGAAACAGGCCCTTCAGCCCAACTTGTCAATGCTGACCAAGTTGCCGCATCTAAGCTTGTCCAATTTTCCTGTATTTGGCCCATATCCCTCTAAACCTTACCTATCCATGCTCTTGACCAAATGTATTATAAATGTTGTTAAACTACTTGCCTCAATTGCCTGTATGGCAGCTTGTTCCATATACCCCTCACGCTGTGTGAAAATGTTGCCTCTCAGGTTCCTATTAAATCTTTTTTGTTCTGTCCTTCCCCATCTTACAGTCTGAAGAAAACATCACCTATACCTTTTCTCCAAATATGCTGTCTGACCCGTTGAGTTACTCCAGCATTTTGTGCCTACGTAAGCTCATGAATTGGGTTTCAGACATAATCTGGTTAGTGGTTGGATCTCATTGCACTTATTTTGTTATCCCAAGCTAATGAAAATGATCATGATACCGAACAGTGCATGTGGAATTAGGCTGTGGATGAAATCTGATTCCTGAGTTTCCATGCACATTGAATAATAGATGCGCTAAGATGTCATCTCATTTCTGGAGTGCCACTCTGTTGCACAGCAATGCTGGCCGATGGCTTTGCACAATAAAACACCACACTATGTGCTACTTTTCCAAACAAATTCATTTAAATTGAGGTATTAGAGTTACATTCCCAACAACTCCAGAGGACATAGGTTTAAGGTGAGAGGGGAATGATTTAATAGGAACCTGTGAGGCAACTTTTTCACACAGAGGGTGGTGGTTGTAAGGAATGAGCTGTCAGAGGAGGTGGGGATAGAGGGATAGAAAGGGGGTAGGGAGGGAAGAGGAGTTAGGGAGCGAGGGAGGGAGGGAGGGAGGGAGGGAGGGAGCGACTGATGGTAAGGGAAAGGAGAGGGAGAAAGAGGTGAGGGAGGGATTGGGGGAGAGGAAGAAGAGAAGGGAAAGAAGAGGGAGGGTGAAGATGAGGGGGAGAGAGTGCTAGGGATGAGGGGAAATGAGCTGCGGCTGTGCAGTTGGGGGCTATGGGTGAGTGGTGGAATATTGCATTGGGGGACCAAGCCTCCTGTGTGACAGGCACCCAACGGGTCCCACTTAGTCTAGTTCATTAATAATTAGTGCAACCAGAAACATTGGACTGGGCCTTTGTGCTTTTTTTTTGCAATAACATTGCAGTTTTTAATTTATTGAACTTTTTAAATGTATTATGTTATTTATGAGTACTGTGTTTACAGACCTATTAAGCTGCTACAAGTAAGAAATTCATTATTCTGTTTTCGGTACAAATGACAAGAGTCTTTCATTGAAATTCTTACTGGAGATGGGCCAGATCTTGGAAACATATTCGGAGCAGGCAGCTTTAAGTTGTGATTGCGATTTTGCCCTTCAAAATTCTCTTAGATGCATTCCTTAAGAAGTATATCCAGAATTCTCTGTTTCTTTTTATATTTAAAAACCCATGCACATGCAGAAAAATGTCCTATCGCTTGGCAGTCCCATTTCTTATCATTTGCTTTCCCATTCTTCTGCTGGTATAGGAATAGTACACTGAGACAGTATACAAGAGTCGCCAAGCTTTGGCGCAATTTTCATGTCCCCGTTGGTATATGTGCAGAGTTCTTAAGGGCCTGTCCCACTGTACGAGCTAATTCAAGAGCTCTCCCGAGTTTAAAAAAAAAATCAAACTCGTGGTAAGCACGTAGAATGTACGTAGCGGGTATGTCGGAGCTCGGGACGTCTCTTAGTGGCTCGTAACGCTAACGGCAGGTACTCGGGAAACGCGGTAAACTCGTGAAGACTCGTGAAGATTTTTCAACATGTTGAAAAATGTCCACGAGAGCCCCAAGTACCTACGAGCGGCTATTACCGTAATTTTCCGAGTTCGAATCAGGGGAAACTCGGGAGAACTCTTGAATTAGCTCGTTCAGTGGGACAGGCCCTTTACCCTGACCACAAAGGCCCATTGTCCTGGCAGCGTTGCAGGGTTCGGCCTGGCCAAGTGAAGCCATTAGTGTCCTCTATTGCTCCGTGCCACTGTAGGCCGCGTCTGATCCACACGCTCGGCCTCTTAGAGCGCTGCCCGTTCCAATAATTCAATGATATTTTATTGTCACATGTATCTAGGTACAGTAAAATTATTTGTTTTGCGTACAATCTGGTAAAATCAAACTATAGTGTAGTTTAATTTAGATTTACAGTGATTCCGCACCATCCATGATCCATGCAGACCAACACTATCCTACACACACCAGAGACAATGTACATTTAAACCAAGCCAATGCACCTACAAACTTGTACGTCTTTGGAGTGTGGAGGAAACCGGAGCACCTGGAGAAAACCCACCTGGTCACCAGGAGAACGTACAAACGCCACACAGACAGCACCCATAGTCATGATTAAACTTGGGTCTCTGGTGCTGTAAGGCAGCAACTCTACCATTGTGTCACCGTGCCGCCTAATAGATAAGCACAATCATGGATAAGTACAGAACGATTGTAGTGTAAGCATAGTAGACTTCACTGGGGCAGTACACAAATGCCGATCCACTGGCTGCTGCAGGGCCTCCGGCGGCCCATTCCACCGTCGAGCATTGCACCGCCTCTCACAGCCGTTCCACTCACCATTCCTTATGTCTTCCATTGCTGCCACCATCTTGGATTTTCAACCCTCCTCTCCAGGCTTCGGGGCCGAGCAGGGAAGCGCTCAGCGGCTCGCCTTGTGGGGATGGCCGGCGAGCCAGTCCCATTGCCGGGGGATACCTGCGGCACTACACTCTGCCGCGCGGCTCTGCGGTAAGCCGTGATAAACCTGAAGTTACAAGAAGTGATGGCTGGCAGTATCTGCAATTAAAGCCATGGCAAGAAAAACACACAGCGGCACACACACAGAATAAATATTAATTTTTATTTCAAGTAACCTGCATCTTCTTCAGTCGTGAAAGAATCCAAGGCATTTATAATTTATGGCTATGTATATCGTGGCGGAATAAATTTCCTTCCTCGTGATTGGAAACACAATGTTCCCAAAGGAACCAAGTAAAAAGGATTTGCTAGACATTGTATGCACAGGTAACACAAACACTGTCAGTCAGAACAGCATCTGGAACTAGCTATGCACTAGCAATGAACCCTGTCAGTATTTGTTGGCGTCAGCTCTGACAACTAGCATGTTCTGCATATCATTACTGGCTGTCCTTTGTTAATAAAGACTTGTCAGGGATTGCATTAACACAAGAATGCTGAGTAAATTTCTGGTAAGTGATAGCGAATGTCATAAATTATTAAGACTTACGTACTGTAATTAGGATATGTCCATCACAAAATATGATCGAAGAGTGATGGAGTCATAGAGTCTTACAGCGTGGAAACAGGCCCTTCAGCCCAACTTGACCCCACCGGCCAACATATCCCACCTGCCTGCATTTGGACCATATCCCTCCAAACCTATCCTATCCAAATTCCTGTCTAAATGTGTCTTAAACTTTGCGATAGTACCTGCCTTGACTACCTCTTCCCGCAGCTCATTCCATTTACCCACCACCCTTTGTGTGAAAAAGTTATTCCTATTAAATCTTTCCCCTCTCACCTTAAACCTATGTGCTCTAGTTCTCGATTCCCTCACTCTGGGAAGAGACCCTGTGCCTCTACCCTATCTATTCCTCTACACTATAAGATCACCCCTCATCCTCCCGAGCTCCAAGGAATAGAGTCCCAGCCTGCTCAACCTCTCCCTATAGCTCAGGCACTTGAGTCCTGGCAAGATCCATATCCATCTTCTCTGCACCATTTCCAGCTTGACAACATGCTGTTTGGCTGACCGTGGTTGGAAGAGTTCATTGGACAGCACAGTGGCGCAGCAGTAGAGTTGCTGCCTCACAGCGCCAGAGACCCGGATTCGATCCTGACTATGGGTGCTGCCTGTATGAAGTTTTAAGTTCTCCCTGTGACCTCGTGGGTTTTATCATAGAAACATAGAAACATAGAAATTAGGTGCAGGAGTAGGCCATTCGGCCCTTCGAGCCTGCACCGCCATTCAATATGATCATGGCTGATCATCCAATTCAGTATCCCGTACCTGCCTTCTCTCCATACCCTCTGATCCCTTTAGCCACAAGGGCCACATCTAACTCCCTCTTAAATATAGCCAATGAACTGGCCTCGACTACCCTCTGTGGCAGAGAGTTCCAGAGATTCACCACTCTCTGTGTGAAAAAAGTTCTTCTCATCTCGGTTTTAAAGGATTTCCCCCTTATCCTTAAGCTGTGACCCCTTGTCCTGGACTTCCCCAACATCGGGAGCAATCTTCCTGCATCTAGCCTGTCCAACCCCTTAAGAATTTTGTAAGTTTCTATAAGATCCCCTCTCAATCTCCTAAATTCTAGAGAGTATAAACCAAGTCTATCCAGTCTTTCTTCATAAGACAGTCCTGACATCCCAGGAATCAGTCTGGTGAACCTTCTCTGCACTCCCTCTATGGCAATAATGTCCTTCCTCAGATTTATCCGGATGTTCCGGTTTCCTCCCACATTCCAAAGACGTGCAGGTTTGTAGTTAATTGGCTTCGGTAAAAATGCTCCGACTGTGTAGGGAATGGATGAAAAAGTGAGATGACATAGAACAGTTGTGAATGGGTAGGAAGGAACTACACATGCCGGTTTAAACCGAAGATAGACGCAAACTGCTGGAGAAACTCATTGGGGCAGGCAACATCTCTGGAGAGAAGGAATAGGTGACGTTTCAGGTCGAGACCCTTCTTCAAACCCGAAACGTCATCCATGCCTGTCACCCATGCCTGCCTGTCCCGCTAAGTTACTCCAGCATTTTGTGTTCATTGTGAATGGGTGATAGGTGGTCAGTGAGAGCTCGGTGGGCCAAAGGGCCTGTTTCCATGCTGGATCTTTCAATCAACCAATCAATAAATCAATCATTCAATCAATCAATCAATCAACAATACACAAGGAACAGTCACTTGCTTCTGAGCTCCATCATGGACAAAAAGGTGATTCGTTGCCAAGTGCAACATTCCGACTGTCTCAATGGATTCCTTGACCCTTGACTACTCAATTGGGTTAACACAAAGAACCATTTGTTAGAAGCACACAAACGGAACACACCGTCTACCAAACTATGCAACCCACTGCCCTGCCACTGAGCTCTTGCCCCACCAATGGCAAAGCCTGTAAATCCCACCTTGACCTCAGCAGCCACCTCAGAAGCCACGGAATTGGGGAGGAAACAAGTTATCCGAGTCACCCTCAATCCCAAACTTCAGCCAGGGAAGAAGATTATTGTTGCCATTGTGCATTGACCCATTAAATAATGTTTTTCCTCACAAGAGTGGTCGGTGTTTGGAACGCGCTGCCCTGGGTTAGTGGTGGAGGCAGATACGATTTTTAGTAGTGAACAGTGGCGGAAATCCCGGGAGGGGGGCAGGGGGGACATATCCCTCCTCTGTTTTGAGAGGGGGACGACGACCCCCCCCCCATTTTTTGTAATCCAGAATTTAAAACCCGGTGAAATCTTTCCGCAAGACAGTGGGGGTGGGACTGCTGATCGAGGGCGCCGATTGGACGAGAGAGATGTCGGTCAGCAGGCAGGCAGCAGGGTCATGGGAGGGACATGATGATTCAGCGCGGTGATTGGAGGAGGGAGGTGTCGGTCAGAGGTGGAAGTAGGGAGGTGCGACTGAGGATAGAGTGCGGTGATTGAAGGAGGGAGACGTACCCAGGTCATAGGGTCACAACGGCAAAAAATAAATAAATAAATAAATAAATAAAATAAAATAAAAAAAAAAAATAAAAAATAAAAAAAAAAAAAATAGGGTCACAACGGCAGCCCTGGACACAGACCTGCACCTCATCCGCAGCCAGGATCGATCCCGGCCGGCTCTCCGGCGCTGCAATTGCTGCCAAACCACCACTGGACCATCCCCGTCCCCACCCGAGTGTCCCCGCCCGGGGGTAGCCAGAGACGTCGGGAGTCAGACGGGCGCGGTGCCCCCAGTGCCTGCAGAGAAGCAGCGTTAAACCCAGCTCAACTCTGCCTCTCCCGCCGGGTTAACCTACAGCCCTGCCTGGACTTAAGGGAAATATGGCCCAGGCTTACAGCCAGTGCGGAGAAGCAGCGCTAGCTCCACGGCTCCGGACTGGTATTCCGTCAGTCCAGGTAGGCTGTGGGCCGAGCATCAAAAATGTGTCTAAAAATCAGTTTTCGTGACCCAAGTCACCAAACTACATGAAATTTTCCACAGATTTAGATGAAATATAATTGAGAAGGAAGTCATAACTCGTCATTGCCAAAAGCTGCACATTAATTAATTAAACTAATTAGAAAATGAGATTGGGAAAGTGAGCTCCATCTAGTGGCCAATGCCCACATTACACAATGGGCAGCCTATTTCTGTGTTGCAGTCCATTTAAACTATATTATTATACCTATATATATATATATATATATATATAAAACTTGTAAATATGACTGTGATCATATATAATTAATTATAATTATATTATATTAAAATAATATGATGAATATAATTGTGAGCGTGTTTTTTTAATGACACTGTCGCAGAGGTCCTGCTCCTGAACCAGCCTAATTAATGGGTTGTGAGTGAATGAATGAATGAATGAATTGAATTGAATTTTATTTTTGTCATTCAGACCTTTCGGTCTGAACGAAATTTCGTTGCCTGCAGTCATACATATAATAAAAATGACAAAAACACACAATAAACACAAATTTAACATCCACCACAGTGAGTTCACCAGGCACCTCCTCACTGTGATGGAAGGCAAAATCTTAAAGTCTCTGTCTCTTCCTCTTTGTTTTCCCTCTGCGCCGAGGCGATCCAGGCTTCAGATGTTGTGACCCCACCGGGTGATGGTAAGTAAGTCAGTCCCGCGGCTCAACCATGCTCCGCGAACGGGCTGGTTCAAACTCCGCGGCCCAGGGTGGTCGAAGCTGCCGGAGCTGCCGCCCTCCAGACCAGCGGACGAAGCTGTTGTTGCGGGAGCTCCGGAAAAACAGGTCACCAACCAATGATCCACGAGCTCCCGACGATGTCGTCCACTGGGCCCGCGGCCGAGTCCGCCGGGCCCGCGGCTGAGCCTCCGAGGTCGGGCCGCTGCCGCTGCCACAGCCACAGCTCCAAGGCCGAGTCGGGTCGCCGCTGCCGCTGCCACAGCTCCGAGGCCGAGTCGGGTCGCCGCTGCCGTTGCCGCTGCCGCTGCTGCCGCCGCCACAGCTCCAAGGCCGAGTCGGGTCGCCACTGCCGCTGCCGCTGGAACACTGCCACAGCTCCGAGGCCGCCAGCTCCACCATTAGGCCTCGACGGAGACGGAGACGGAGACGGGGAATACGACAGAAAGAAAGTTGCACCCCCCACGAGGAAGAGACAAAAACATGTTTCTCCCACCCCACCCACACACATACACAACCTAATAAAGCAAAATTAACTAAAAACAGGACAAGGGAACAAAAACAAAGAAAAAACAGACGGACTGCAGGCGGGCCGCAGCTGTTAAGCCATCTGTGGAGGGAATGAATGAGTGAGTGAGTGAATGAATGAATGAATGAATGAGTGAGTGAATGAATGAGTGAATGAATGAGTGAATGAATGAGTGAGAGAGTGAATGAATGAGTGAATGAATGAGTGAATGAATGAGTGAATGAATGAGTGAGAGAGTGAATGAATGAGTGAATGAATGAGTGAATGAATGAGTGAGAGAGTGAATGAATGAATGAATGAGTGAGTGAATGAATGAATGAATGAGTGAGTGAATGAATGAGTGAATGAATGAATGAGTGAATGAAGGAATGAATGAATGAGTGAATGAATGAGTGAATGAATGAGTGAGAGAGTGAATGAATGAATGAATGAACGAGTGAATGTACAGCCTCCAAATCCCATTTTTTCACATTATAAAAGGGTGCAATTAAATGAATTAAAGTCCATACAGATAGATTTTCATAAAATCAGACTAGATCTTACCTTTCCGTTAGAGTTGATTCCTGGCTGCCCCCTTTGTGTTGCAGCACCTCAGCAGCGACTTTGCTTTCAAGGCTTTGTTCCACTTCCATCCACTTAGCAGCACATTCTTCAGACTTCTTAATGCTTTTCTCACTAAATTCAATTACCCTGCTGCAAGTTTCCACGACATGTATCCACAGAACAACAAAGAACCTTCATCGGAATCTCCATTAAAACAGGCATCAGTGAAGCCCTCTCAGTGCTCCCTGCCTAGCTAGCCTGAAACAAAGCGCATGATTGGCCAACTGGCATACAACTCAATGTTAAACGTGCTTTGATTGGATTAAAAATACCCGAAAATTTTCCGGTTTTTCTCTAATTTAATAAAAATGTGCAAGTCTTGTTCATGATGAGTTTCAGGGGTGATTTATATAATATTTTTACACAATATGTTAAAATTTCATGTAGTTTGGTGACTTGGGTCATGAAACACTGGAATAAAGCTCCTCGGCCCACAGCCTAAGGCAGGGGTGTAGGTTAACCTGGTGAGACAGGCAGAGTTGAGCTGCATTTAGCGCTGGATTGCGCTGTAATTAAGGGCCTGTCCCACTTACGTGTCCTTGGCACGCAAATTACGCGACCTCGTGGTCGCGTTGAAGCGTACGGGCATCGTATTGCCGTGCGGGGCCGGTCCCACTTAGAAGCGCGGAGGGGTATGTAGTTGTGCGCGACATCACGCGGGGCTCCGAAATGTTTGTAGTGAACAAAATCTTCGCACGCCAATGGCCTGTCGCGGAACTGCCGGCCAAAGTGGGACAGGCCCAAGACCCTGGTGCGACGCAACGTCTCACCTTCCACAGCAGCAGAAGCAGCCAAACGATCGCCAAGCTCGGCCTGGGGCTCACGGCCGTTGCGGTCCGGATCCGCCCCCACTTCTACTCCCAGAGCGGGGCCAAGAAAATTGAAGATACACAAAATGCTGGAGTAACTCAGCGGGACCGGCAGCATCTCTGGAGAGAAGGAATGGATGACGTTTCGGGTCAAGACCCTTCTTTTCAGACTGAAGAAGAGTCTCGACACGAAACGTCACCCATTGCTTCTCTCCAGAGATGCTGCCGGTCCCGCTGAGTTACTCCAGCTTTGTGTTCATCTTCAAATGACGTCACCCACTCCAGATGGCTGTGCGTACGCATGTAATCGCGCCCGACCTTTGCGGGGTCGTCGCGGCTCAACGCGACCACGAGGTCACGTAATTTGCATGCCAAGGACACGTATGTGGGACAGGCCCTTTACCGTTCACAGGGCCCACGACAGAAGCCTTCGAAGCCTCGCGTGTGTGTGTGTGAGTGTGCGCATGAGTGCGCGGCCGCCAAGAAATTGTGTCCCCCCTGTCCCCCGGTCCCCTCCATATTTTGATAGCGATTTCCATCACTGGTAGTGAAGAGACTTTTAGCTGGGCCCATGGATATGCAGCGGATGGAAAGATATAGATCCTAGTACAGGAGATTAGTTTAACTTGGTATGTTCGGTAAGGACATTGTGGGCTGAAGGGCCTGTTCCTGTGCTGCACTGCTCCATGTTCTAAGGAGGATGATTATGTGTCTTTCAGGCATCTAAACCTAGAAATATAGAACGGTAATGTTGCTGCATGGACAGCTCAATATTCCATTGACTTATCTTGGTCAAATATATAGTAAGATTAAATGAGAACTTACCAGTTTGAAGTTTGATCTTTATTTTATGAGGCGTTACGTTGGTGATTACGTGAAGAAGACCCGTCAGGGCGCATGTGCGTCAATCTTCAAAGCAGCGGTATGAAATCACAGATAACAGAATATTTGAAGTAACATAGTATGATGAGCAACATGAGAACTACCATATGACCTTTTATGAGAGAGAGGGTTGGGCGTGGTGGGCACGTAATCACCAACGTAACTACTCATAAAATAAAGATCAAACTTCAAACTGGTAAGTTCTCGTTTAATCTTACTATTTTACTTCGGAGTCACTTTAGTGATTCCGTGAAGAGTTCAAAGCTCTGTGATTTTATGCCGCAGATTCAAATCCCGGCTTCTCACTGCATTGATTGACTTCGGATGAGAAACAATCAATAATGCGTTAAACATGAAATTTGAATATCATACAGTAACAATTGATTTGAATAATCAAAACAAACAGTAACCCCTCTATCCCAGGGGAAACTAAACAGAACTTAACACTGAATTTGCAAACAGCCTCTCGCCGATCCGCAATCGTCCGATGGTAAAAATTTTTTTTAAAGCAATTCATTTGACCACCCGGCACCTGTAAGAATATGGCCGATGGGAACATCCATCGCCCTAGCCGACGACGTTGCTGCTGCAGTAGTGGAAAAGGATATATACACTTCAGTGTTAATACCTGCCTGAATCAACATTTGCTTTAAACCACCTTGAGATAGTCTGCACTGACACTCTCCTGTGTGGCTTCATGTAACTGATAAACAATGCTGTTTCCACATTTCTTAAGGTCCTTGTAGCTTCAATATAATGAAAATAAATGTGCCATTACACATAAACATGGATCAGTAGGTTATGCTGAAACACAATTTTAACAAACCTGTGACACCTGGCCTGCTCTGTTTGAGCAGGGCGCAAATATATAACATAACATTCTCTTCAGCCACTTCCATCCTGTCTAGCAGAAGCTTTTGCAAATTCTGCACTCGCTATGCTGAACCAATGCCATGAGCATAACCACTTTCATGGTTAGTTTGGAAAAAAACAGAGACATGACAGGAACCTACTGTCGAAGCATCTTGAGGACCACACTTACATCCCAGATCGCCATATTCCTGGGTTTAGGAGGTTTGGAGTTGAAATTCCTTTCATCAATCGAGATATGAGATGATGAAAACCCAATAGGATCTTTTCCTGACCCCATCAAAATATACGAGGACAAAGCACTTAAAGCTGTATTAATGGCAATATAACTGAGCCCCTCATCATCATAGAGTGTCGACAGGAACTCTAAAATATCCACAATACCTGCAGTACTATAGTCAATATTATTTTGTACACAATATTGCTCCCATCTTTTACATTAGTAATATACCGCTTTTGAGTACTCTTTCTCCAGGCTGCAGTGAGCATGTCCACTGTTCGCCCAAACAGTCCTCGCCCCAGGTATGACCTTCTTAAAACCTGCAAATTAACAAGTCAATACGATCACATAACGGATGACTTTCCCGTGTTACCGGATGCTCCAGCAAATTCCTATGCTTGGGAACCACCAAAGGAGGTTGGATCGCTAACTGTAACATCAAAGGGAACCATGCTTGAGTCGGGCAATTAGATATTACAAGCACCCCCGAAGCGGCATCCTGCTTGATTTTTTGTTGTTGTTGCAGACTCCAACTTATGAGGCAGAATGGTGGGAAAATATATAAAAACATACCACCTCAATGTAGCGAGAAAGCATCAATTGCAACTGCCCCCTGGTCTGGTTCCCATGAAACATATTTAGGCAGCTGGTGGTTAAACCTCGCTGCAAAACAAATCGATATCTGGCATTCATATATAAGTACTATATTATTGAACACCTCCTGGTTCAACATCCAATCTGTGTTGTCATGGAACTTTCGTGACCTGGCTTCTGCTACTATGTTGAATCTACCTGGTAGATAAATAGCTGAAAACCAAATATCTTTTTGAATGCACCAGGCCCAAATTTGATTAGCCAATCTGTCACAAGATACCGACTTGATTCCACCGATGTGATTAATATATATGCCACTGCCGTAGTATTGTCAATCTGAAACTGAACATGCAGGTTACGTTTGTTAGAGCAATAAGCCTTATCCATAAAAAGCTCTTAATAGTTAATTGCCCATGTCTGCAGAAGCGATGCCTCTTGCTCAGTCCATCTGCCTCCACAGCTGAAACTCGTATCCGTGACACCCCATCCGAGTGTACTGACTTTCATCTGCAAAATCATGGAAGGCTGGTCAAGCACTACCTTGCTAGAACTCCTGGACACATGGTGAATCCACCATTGCAAATCAGAAAACAGCCTCTGCTGATAACTGCATGGGTATATTATAATGACCTGAATGTATCCTTAGTGCCTCCATTAGATTGATACAGCTGTCAATTAGCTCTACCCTTTTTCCCAGGGCAGAGTCAGTTAATTGAATCAATTGTGACCCAAATAGTCAGGTGTTAATTTGGATTTCTATGGATGAATAATGCCCAATCTTTGAAAATTGGATTTAACAACTACCACCGGTTACTTCAGCTGTTCTCTTGGATACCCCTGTAATCAAGATATCATCGAGATGAGCCATGAGCACCTGACCCTGGCCTCTCAGCATTCCTATTATAGGTTTTTAACAATTTTGTGCCATAGTTGATCCATCCAGGTGAATTTCAAATATCCTCTATCCTGCAAATGAACAGACATTGAGTAATCCGCATCTTTAAGCTCTATAGTCGCCATATAGCATCCTCTTAACCCAGTTGCTTGGCAGTGACAATTCCATCTTACAATGTCTATACTACATCCCCCATTCTTTTTTGGCCTGGGAAAATATTAGACACAAATTGATGGGGTTGGTGAACCGACTTTCCAATTACACCTTTATCATATAAGCTTCCAAGCGCAGTCTAAACCTCCATCTGTTCTGTTAATGAAAACTGACCAGTTCTCCCAGGAACATGCTGAATGTGCAAATCACAATTTGGATTGAACTCCATTCGAAACCCTTGAATAACACTCAGTATAAACAGAGCTGAGGTAATTTGCTTCCATTCATCCCAGAACAGATGTAATGTACCCCCAGATTTAAGTTGTGTCACATTTGATATGTGCACCTGAGAACCAGGCCCACCTACCTCCTTGGTACCTGGTGGATCACGTTGTCCCCGGCTCCTGGCGGGAAAGCCAACATTTGACCGTGTTCCCGCTGCTGAATGCCACCTGCTCATCCGCATTGCCGGCCAACTTGTTCCTGGTCCAGCCTCGTTTGTAGGGGTACTTTCTTTTTTGGAAACTTGCCGACCGCCAGTGGCTTGATCAAGCCCACCGTCTTTGCCTCGTCATCCATGTCCTTGACAAGCTTGGCGAGGTCCTCTCCGAAGAGTAGGTTGGCCGGCTGTATGTTGCTGGGCTGGCAGAGTACTGCAAACTTGGGATTAATGGTGGGCCGAATGGCACTTTCCCTGAGACAATTTATCTCAAAATGGGCGCTACAAAGCAACCCTAGTACCTCTTGCTGCGTCTCTGACAGATGCCCTCCAACCACCGTTCTAGTGAACGCCGTGATTTCTGAGCCAAGTAATTTCAGGATTCTCTGCAGCTTCATCTCCTGGGCACTGCATGCCCACGCCCATCTGGCTCCATATCACCCGGTTCATTTCTGGCACCTTCAGCAACTCGCAGTTACCCTGTTTCTTGCCGGTTCCAGACTCTTTTTTTTTTTTTTTTTTTTTTTTTTTTTCTGACTGGACAGCGAATCGTGCTGCCAGAGATGGGAACTCTGACAACGGCCGTCTTTGCTTTCCCAGTGGCACTCCATACTCTGACGGGACAGCGAATCGTGCTGCCAGAGAATGGACCTCTGACAACGGCCGTCTTCGCTAAGTTCCAAGTTTCCGTCAGAGTCGGGGTCAGAAATTAGCTGACCCTCTGCACTCACCTCATCCATGAGGGTGCTTCAAGCAGCCCTCTACCAGGTGCTGCCGGCGCGGCCTCTTCTGCAGCCTACCGCCCACACGACTCCTCCCCCCGGAGTGTGCGTTGCTGGAGCAACCTCTGTATGATGTGCTCCATTTGGGGGAACCGTTTAAAAAACGGTCTCCAGCCCCATACAGGCTCGTTGCGGCCCGACTCAGTTGAGTCCAAGGGCCTCCCAGACTTCCCCGTGGCCTTACGCCCGACTGGCGTTGGCTTTGGTGCTTTGTAGCACTAAGTCTGCAGTCGCCCCGCTCCCGGTCGGCGACTGTGCAGGGGTACAAGGCAGCCGCTCACAGACCGCATTCCCGCGGCTCTCCTGCTTACCAGCGGCTCGTCTCCCCCTGGTCGTCTTCAACCATGGTGCCCTGTCAAAAACAAAGCACAGCACCACAGCAAAAGAACTTCTTACTCCAGCTAAGTTTTCCCACTTAGCTGGAGTTTAAAATTATTTTAAAAGTACTTACCACAGGAGGAGTTCTGTCCTCCCGCTGGTCCATGCGCCAATGCGTCAGACGTAAAATGACGCTCATGGGCCCTGACGGGTCTTCTTCACGGAATCTCTAAAGTGACTCCGAAGTAAAATGAGCTATTGCTCATAAATTTAATAACTTGTCTGCTAAAACAGTTGAACACAGTTAGTGTCCATAAGCAATTTAATAATAGTCTCTTAATCCTGATTGGAGATGGACGTTACTATAAGACACGACTATTAGATAAATATAATGACACTCCACCAGTGTAATTAGTCTTCTACATATACTTCCACAGTGACACTTGTTGGCATCAATCCTGATCCATTCCTTGATCGTTGTTCATCTCACATCTATCAGCTCACACAGCAATACTCCAGTGTAGATCATACAGGGTTGCTATCTGCACTAAGATGATGGTAGTACTTATAGAAACAAGCCCTTTGGCCCAAGTCGGCATGGTGGCGCAGTGCTAGAGTTGCTGCCTTACAGCGTCAGAGACCCTGATTCGATCCCGACTACGGGTGCTGTCTGTACGGAGTTTGTACGTTCTCCCCGTGAACGCATGGGTTTTCTCCGAGATTTTTGGTTTCCTATCACACTCCAAAGACGTACAGATTTGTAGGTTAATTGGCTTGGTATAAGTGTAAATTGTCCCTAGTGCGTGTAGGATAGTGTTAGTGTGCGGGGATCGCTGATCGGTGCGAACTCAGTGGGTCAAAGGGCCTGTTTCCGCGCTGTATCTCTAAACTAAACTATACTAAACTCGTCCATGGCGACCAAGGTGCCCCATCTATGCAACTTCCACCTGCATACGTTTGCCCCATAAATCTTTAAACCTATTGTATCCAGGTACCTGTCCAAGTGTCAGTTATTGTACCAGCCTCAACTACCTCCTCTGGCAGCTCTTTTCATATCCCCATCACCCTTTGTGGAAATAACTGCCCCTCAGGTTCCGATTAAATCTTGCCCTTCTCACATTAAACCTCTGTGTATTAACACAGGGAATGGTCAATGACTGGACCGAGAGCAAAACACCACAGCAGTTCAAAACCTGTAATAAAAAACTGAAAATGCTGAGAGAAACAAGGAACTGCAGGTGCTATTGCAAAATATAAAGTGCTGGGGGAACTCACCTGGTCAGGTAGTATCAGGTGGATGGGATGGACAGATGATGTTTTGGGTTAGGACCCTTCTCCAGACAGACTCACTGAATCTGTTTCTTCTGTGACCATTTGGGAACCGTATTCACTGTATTGCAGATAACTTAAATCACTCCCTTGCAAGTTGACACATCACTGGTTCAATGGTGCTTTTATTCTCCATGTTTTGGTGCCATTTTCAGAGTCCAGACCATGCTCTAGTTGATATGAGCAGTGCCGGTCCAGGTGACCCCCAGGCAGCTGCGAGCCTTCAGCCTTCGCTTTCCTTGGATGCGATGTCCATCCCCTTGCAGTGCTGAGCAAATCCCAGGCTTCTGGGGATTCTTCCCTACATGAGAGACAATAAACTGAGGCAATGTCTCTATGTTTTTGAAAGAGCGAGGACATAAAGATGGACCAATAAAGCCCAACCTGATTACCAAGAGAAAGGACAAGTGATTGCTGGACTTTTACTAAAGCAGATGCTTTAATAGCTACAGAAAGAAATGCAGGAGGTGATGCCAGGACACAGATCAATTATTTTTTATCAAATGCATTGCAACTAGATGATGGAACAGGTCCAGAGGAAGAAACAGCTGTGGTTTATTTGTTCAAACTGATTGTACAAGATTGTACAAACTCCGTACAGACAGCAGCCCTAGACAGGATCAAACCCGGGCCTCTGGTGCTCTACCGCTGTGTCACTGTGCTGCCCAGTTATGTCACGATTTGCCACAGCAAACTATCAACAGATCCCATATTAAAGACTGATTTTAATGCACAAAATCAGCCCACGGTTTACTGCAGATAAACATAAAATGCTGGAGTAACTCAACGGGTCAAGCAGCATCTCTACAGAAAAGAAGTAAATGATGTTTCGAATCAGAACCCTTCTTCGCACAAGGTTCTTACCTGAAAACGTCACCCATTTTGTGTCTATCTTTGGTATAAACCAGCAACAGATACTGGTTGGGGGAGAGTGGGGCTGGGGGGGGGATAAATGTTATAAACTCAGGTGCATTTGTTTACTGCCACTCTAGCCTTTACTAACTATTATATTCTTCTTAATTATTAAAGCACCTTCTCACATTTCTCTGCGGATGGGGATGTTGTCTGTTGCAGTATATGGTGGCTGATGCTGGCCGACGCAGTAGCGATGCAAAGAACAGAAGGTCTCTTACACAAGTCTGTAAACAAATTGAAAACTGCTTTTAAAATTATACACTGCAGCATGACTTACTTAAAGCCAATATATGGGCGTCTTATAGACAATAGACAATAGACAATAGACAATAGACAATAGACAATAGGTGCAGGACTAGGCCATTCGCCGCTTCGAGCCAGCACCGCCATTCACTGTGATCATGGCTGATCATCCACAATCAGTACCCCGTTCCTGCCTTCTCCCCATATTCCCAGACTCCGCTATCTTTAAGAGCTCTATCTAACTCTCTCTTGAAAACATCCAGAGAATTGGCCTCCACTGCCTTCTGATGCAGAGAATTCCACAGATTCACAACTCTCTGGGTGAAAAAGTGTTTCCTCATCTCCGTTCTAAATGGTCTACCCCTTATTCTTAAACTGTGGCCCCTGGTTCTGGACTCCCCCAACATCGAGAACATATTTCCTGCCTCTAGCGTGTCCAATCCCTTAATAACCTTATATGTTTCAATAAGATTCCCTCTCTTCTAAATTCCAGACTATACATGCCCAGCCACTTCATTCTATAAACATATGACAGTCCCACCATCACGGGAATTAACCTCGTGAACCTACACTGCACTCCCTCAATAGCAAGTATGTCTTTCCTCAAATTTGGAGACCAAAACTGCACACAATACTCCAGGTGTGGCCTCACTAGGGCCCTGTACAACTGCAGAAGGACCTCTTTGCTCCTATACTCAACTCCTCTTGTTATGAAGGCCAACATGCTATTAGCATCTTAGACTGGTTAGCACGCAACAAAAGTTTTTCACCGTACCTCGGTAGATATGACTATAAACTAAACTAAATTTTTACCTCCTCCCTCCTTATCTGACCCACTTTTGTTTCCTTTTTATCTCTAGTCTTTGTCCACCCATCTGCAAATCAAACCGCCCTCCTCATCTGTATCCACCTATCACTTAAGAGAGATACAAAATGTTGGAGCAACTCAGCGGGTCAGGCAGCATCACTGGAGAACGGGAATAGGTGCTGTTTTGATGTATTCTTTTTCTCCAGCGATACTGCCTGAGCTGCTGAGTTACTCCAGCATGTTGCATCTATATTTTATATAATCTACCGTCACGTCATACAGTAAGTGACGACATCTCACTTTAACCTTTGCTCCAATAATCAATGACTTATCAATTCCATAATTTATTTAGTTTAGTTTGCTTTAGAGATGCAGTGTGGAAACAGGCCTTTCGGCCCATCGAGTCCATCCTGACCAGCGATCACCCCGTACATAAGCACTATCTCACATACTAGGACCAATTTACAATTTTACAGAAGTGTTAACCTATAAACCTGAAGGGCCTGTCCCACTTACGTGTCCTTGGCACGCTAATTACGCGACCTCGTGGTCGCGTTGAGGGCCGACGGTCCCGCGAAGGTCGGGCACGACTTCATTCGACCGCACAGCCGTCTGGAGCGCGTGCCGTCATTTGAAGATGGACGCAAAATGCTGGAGTAACTCAGCGGGACCGGCAGCATCTCTGGAGAGAAGGAATGGATGATGTTTCGGGTCAAGACTTTTCTTCAGTCTGAAAGAAGGGTCTTGACCCAAAACATCACCTATTCCTTCTCTCCAGAGATGCTGCCGGTCCCGCTGAGTTACTCCTGCATTTTGTGTCTATCTTCAATTATCTTGGCCCCGCTCTGGGAGTAGAAGTGGGGTTGGATCCGGACCGCAACGGCCGTGAGCCCCAGGCCGAGCTCGGCGATCGTTTGCCTGCTTCTGCTGCTGGTGAAGGTGAGATGTTGCGTCGTGTCAGGGTCTTGGGCCTGTCCCACTTTGGCCGTCAGTTCCGCGACAGGCCGTTGGCGCATGAAGGTTTTGTTCGCTACAAACATTTCGGAGTCCTGCGCGATGTCGCGCACAACTACATACCCTTCCGCGTTTCTCAGTGGGACCGGCCCCGCGCAGCCATATGATGCCCGTGCGCCCCAACGCGACCACGAGGTCGTGTAATTTGCGTGCCAAGGACACGTAAGTGGGACAGGCTCTTGAAGGTCTTTGAAGTGTGGGAGTAAACCGGAGCACCCGGAGAAAACCCATGCTGTCACGGGGAGAATGTATAAACTCTGTACAGACAGCACGCATAGTCAGGATTGAGCCTGGGTCTCTGGCGCTGAGGCAGCAACTCTACCGCTGCGCCACTGTGCCGTCCTTATCTCGGATTGTCTGTCAGTGTTTGGGTCACTGTTTGACCAAATCCCTGTGCAATCAGGAACATTGGCCCAGAAGTTAGGCTGAGCTCTTGTTCACATAGTTTGTCATGAAGGTTGGAATGTTTTTCACTCATTGTTTTGGCAGTTTGCCCATACATTGTGATTCACACAGATATTTAAGTTTCTTGTTTAGAATTACATGAAGCTGAAAAATAGTCATTTGCAAATTCAGAAAATCACATGGGCTTTATGACGTTCATTTTTTTTACATCCTGAGTTCATATATAGAAATGTTCTCACCTAACAATGAATTTTTTTTTTGTTTACCCATTTGTGATGCTCTTAGAACATTTTTTTTTCTGAAGAGGATATATATTTTTAATTTGTCACCTTCATGAAATAAAAGGATTTGAAGAACATTTTGCACAATGCTACAATTGAGCTCAATATAGAACAGCAACAGGACTGATTCCGGGAGATGAGAGTCAACCAGGGGTTGGTGAGAAGATCTGGGAATGGGGAGATTGGAGTGAGTTAGGAAAGAGATTGGGAATAATCAAGGACATTATCAGCATAATGAAGGACCAGTCTCACTTCTCACTCTTCTCCCGTCAGGCAAGCAGTACAGAAGTGTGAAAACGCACACCTCCAGATTCAGGGACAGTTTTATCCCTGCTGTTATCAGGCAACTGAACCATCCTATCAACAACTATAGACTGATGCTGAGCTACCATCTGCCTCATTGGAGATTCTCGGACTATCTTTAATTGGACTTTATCTTGCACTAAACGTTATACACTTTATCATGCACCTGTACACTGTGTGGGGCTTAATTGTAATCATGTATTGTCTTTCCGCTGACTGGTTAGCACGCAACAAAAGCTTTTCACTGTACCTCGGTACACGTGACAATAAACTAAACTAAACTATACTATACTATTAGGAAGTGTACAAATGTGGGGAGATCCTCAGGAAGTGGGGAATAGATCAGAACGATAAGAGGTGTCCTAGGAGGGTGTCAGGAGGGTTGGCGAGACATCAGGGCTGCTCGGGAGAAGATCGTGGAGATGTGAGTGGAATGTGTGATGTTTATTATGGTGGGATTTGTACAGTAATCAGAGGGCAGGGAAGATCTAAGCACAATGTCATTGAGTATGAAACAAGGTTGTGTACTTTATAAAGGATGAACAACAGACAAACCCAACAGATGGTGCCTAGTGGAACAAGGAATGCAGATGCTGTTTTACAATAAAAAAAACCACAAAGTGCTGGAGTAACTCAGTGGGTCAGGCAACATCTCTGGAGAGCATGTATATGTGACGTTTCTGGACAGGACCCACCTTCAGACATAGGCTTCATATGCACAATGAAAAGTAATTATTTGCCAAAGGCTCTTGAATCATTCACATGTTGTAAATAAATACAATTCATGGAAGAGGCAGAAGAACATTGATGTGGGTAGCGTGAGGAAAGTTCACAGATGACACAGGGAGGATAATGGAAGGGTAAACAATTCTGAGAGGCATAGTAAGGGTAGACAGGCAGAACCTTTATCCCAGGTTAGAAATGTCCAACACTAGAGGGCGTAGCTTTAAGGTGAAAGGGGCAAGGTTGAAAGGAAATGTGTGAGGCAAGTTTTTTTACACAGAGGGTGATGGGTGCCCTCAGACAGAGGCAGGGGTGAGGGAATGAAAAGGTATAGAACAGATCAGAGCCGGCACCGATGGCCCAGGATGGCTAAGGGAGATAAAGTGATTGGCAAGCGGGGGATCGTATAGGTCACTCAATGTCCGTACATACAGTACAAAACCAGCATAATAGTGACATCATTCATCATACTACAAACCCACTGACTCCCATGGCTATCTGGACTACACTTCTTCCCACCCTGCTTCCTGTAAGGACTCCATCCCCTACTCCCAATTCCTCCGTCTACGCCGCATCTGCTCCCAGGATGAGCCGTTCCACACCAGGGCATCCGAAATGTCCTCATTCTTCAGGGAACGGGGGTTCCCCTCCTCCACCATAGATGAGGCTCGCACCAGGGTCTCTTCCATACCCCGCAACATTGCTCTCTCTCCCCACTCCCCCCACTCGCAACAAGGGCAGAGTCCTCCTGGTCCTCACCTTTCACCCCACCAGCCGTCACATACAACAAGTAATCCTCCGTCAGTTTCGCCACCTCCAACGTGACCCCACCACTCGCCACATCTTCCCATCTCCCCCCATGTCTGCCTTCCGCAAAAAACGCTCCCTCCGTAACTCCCTTGTCAATTCTTCCCTTCCCTCCTGTACCACCCCCTCCCCGGGCACTTTCCCTTGCAACCGCAAGAGATGCAACACTTGTCCCTTCACCTCCCCCCTCGACCATTCAAGGATCCAAGCAGTCATTCCAGGTGCGACAGAGGTTCACCTGCATCTCCTCCAACCTCATCTATTGCATCCGCTGCTCTAGATGTCAGCTGATCTACATCGGTGAGACTAAGCGGAGGCTTGGCGATCGTTTCGCCGAACACCTCCGTTCGGTCCGCAATAACCAACCTGACCTCCCGGTGGCTCAGCATTTCAACTCCCCCTCCCATTCCGTATCCGACCTCTCTGTCCTGGGTCTCCTCCATGGCCAGAGCGAGCAACACTGGAAATTGGAGGAAATGCACCTCATGGGTAGTCTGCAACCTGGGGGCATGAACATTGAATTCTCCCAATTTTGCTAGCCCTTGCTGTCTCCTCCCATCCCTCAGCCCTCGGGCTCCTCCTCCGCCTTTTTCCTTTCTTCTCCCCACACCCCATCAGTCTGAAGAAGGGTTTCGGCCCGAAACGTTGCCTATTTCCTTCGCTCCATAGATGCTGCTGCACCCGCTGAGTTTCTCCAGCATTTCTGTGTACCTATCATTCATCATACGTTGGTGAACACCACCATGCACAATCAGTGGGCATCCCTTGTCAAATGCAAAGGCTTAGGTTTATTATTGTCACATGTACTGAGGTATAGTGAAAATATTTATTTTGCATGTTGTCCAAAAAGATCAGATGTACCACACATACATACAATCAGTTCAAACTCAAGTACAACAGGTAGAGCAAAAGGGAAGATACAGAGTGCAGAATATAGTTCTCAGCAATGTAACAGTTCCACTGATAAAGTCCAATGTCCGCAATGGCATAGAGATGAAACAGACTGTACCCTAGCTTATGGAAGGACCTTTCAGAAGCCTGATAGAGTGCAGAATATAGTTCTCAGCATCGTAGCACAGCAGTTCCAGAGACAAAGTCCAAAGTCTGCAATTGGATTGGGGCAGCACAGTGGCACAGCGGTAGTGATGCTCCCTTTCAGTGCCAGAGACCCGGGTTGGTTCCTGAGCTTAGGTGCTATCTGTGTGGAGTTTGTACGTTCTCCCTGTGACCACGTGAGTGTTCTCTGGTGCTTTGGTTTTCTCCCACACTCCAAAGACGTACAGGTTTATAGATTAATTCTGTAAATTGTAAATTGTCCCTGGTGTGTAGGATAGTGTGATCGCTGGCAGGCATGGTGAAGGGCCTGTTCCTGCGCTGTATCTCTAAAGTCTAAAGTGAATCGGACAGTACCCTAGCTTCTGGAAGCCTGATAACAGAGGGAAGAAGCTGTTCCTGAGGCTAAATTAATGGAGGCTAATTTGGTGGTTAGGGTGGAGTGTTGAGGAGTTTTGTTTCATCTGATAAGAACACCAGCTATCTTGATTCAAGCTAATTGTTCATTGTGCTCATGGAGATAGGAAGCACACAATGTGAATCTTCTGTATAAGTGCAAGTAACCATCTGTTCAATGTGTCAGGAATGCACCATTGCCTGAAAATATGCTGGTAAAGTGTTTAAATCCTTGTTAATAAGAGTGATTTTTTAATTGGGGATGTGCTAAAAATGAGGTCGGCCTGGCTATTAGTTCCTAGCACAGGGCCTCAAAATTCATTTTTTATAAAAATTATATTGAAACCGTGTTTCTCAAACAGCAAGTACATATATTCATATATTTCTGCAGATATCCATATCCATCTTGTATATAGTGAGTATAAGGACAATGATCATGATGATCAAACTCCCCCTTCCCATTCCCACACTGACCTTTCTGTCCTGGGCCTCTTCTATTACCAGAGTGAGGCCACACCCAAATTGGAGGAACATCACCACATATTCCGCTTGCCTAGCTTACAACCCAGCAGTAGGGACATAGGATTCTTAAATTTTAGGTAACACCCCCTCCATTACCGCCGTCTCTTGACCCATCCTTGTGTGAACCTATTTCTCTCGCTATCCCGCAACCCTTTTCCCATCCACCTATCTCTCTCTCTCTCTACTCTCTCCTTATCCAACATCCTTTTATCGCCTTTTCATCTCCAGCCTTTGTCACTTGCTCCACCCATCTCCCAACCAAACCCTCCTCACCTGTATCCACCTAGCACTTGCTAAACTTTCTCCTGCTCCCATCTCTCTTCCAGCCCCCACCCCACTACTACGATCAGTCTGAATAAAGGTCCCGACCCAAAACGTTACCTATCCACGTTCTCCAGAGATCCGCTGAGTTACTCCAGCTTTTTGTGTCTATCTTCGAGCTGCAAAGGAGGTAGTTGAGGTAGGAACTATCACACCATTTAAGAAATATTTAGACATGTACATGGATAGGATAGGATAGGTTTAGAGGGAGATGGGTGAAACAGAGACAGGTGGGACTGGGCATGTTGGGCTGAAGGGCCTGTTTCCATGCTGTGTGGCTCTATGTCTCTATGTTATTTATTTGATGACATTTTCTTCCTCTGCAGCTAAATGGAAGCGTCCCAAGAAGTTAAGAATTACATTAGTTGCCCAACTGTGAATTCCTCATCCCCCAATCTTGGAAAACCAGGAACAAGGAAGCTACCGCAATGTTACTATCAGGAATATTTATCTCTATTGAGTCTTTAGACTTTAGAGATAGAGCGTGGAGACAATCCCTTTGGTCCACCAGGTCCACGCTGACCAGCAATCATCCCATACACTGGGGTGGGAGATTGTAACTTTCACGTGGTCCACCCTGTTTCGATGAATGCAATCAACCTGGTGTGCACAATGAAATAAGATCAAAAGAACAAGTTGTCCTGCAACTTTAGGCTGTGCACGCCATATGCAACAAGAAGATCCCATACACTAGTTCTATCCTACACACTAGAGACAATTTGCAGAAGCCAATTAACCTACAAACCTACAAACCTACACGTCTTTGGAAATATGGTCACAGGGAGAACGTACATACGCCATACTGACTGCACCCACAGTCAGGATCAAACCTGGGTCTCTGGTGCTTCGAGGCAGCAACTTTATCGTTGCACCACTGTGCCACCAAAAAAAACAATTCCTTGATCTTCAGCTCCTTTCGTTTCAAGAATTTGTCCCGCATTTCAATGATTCTGATGATTTTTATTGGTTTGTGCAATTTTTAAATCACTGATTATTATCCCACGGATATGACTGTGCATTTTGAGCAACTCTGATCTCAAGTTGCTTACGTTTTCAGGGATCAGAGGTTGAAGATATGGAAGTTAATCATCTATAGTAGGTTTTCAATTCTCATTTCCTGTCTTTGATCTCAACATTGTTAGTTTTAATGGACTGAAATTCTTCTGAGTACAGCAAACCATTTGAACACATATAATGCCTTCCAAAATATTTTAGTGCAATTATTAATTAAGGGGTTTGCTCAGTTGAAGTTACAAAAAAAATTCCTTTAACAATTTCCTATTCATTTTTTATGCTAATCCCCTGTGAATAGAGTTCTCAAACTTTGTGCAACGTTAACAAATCTTGCATGAGGAAATTCATAAATTCTGGGGCTTTCATTTAAAAGTGGTTTGAACATAGAACATAGAACACTACAGCACAGGAACAGGCCCTTTGGCCCAAAATGACTGTGCTCATGTCCTCTGCCTGCACATTATGCATATCTCTCAATTTCCAGAATATTCCTGGCAGGTACTATTGCAACGTATAAGAAACATTTAGACAGGTTCAGGGATAGGACAGGTTTAGAGGGATATGGGTCAAATGCAGGCAGGTGGGACTAGTGTAGATGGGGCATGTTGGTCGGCATGGGCAAGTCGGGCAAAGGGCCTGTTTCCACACTGTATGACAATGATTCTATAACTCTATCCATATGGCTATCTAAAACCAACTCTCATATCTGACTCCACCACCGCCCCTGGCAGCGCGTTCCAGGCACCCACCACTCTCCGTGTAAAAAAAATTGCCCTACACATCTCCTTTAAACTTTGTTCCTTTCACCATCAAGCTACACCCTCTGGCATTTGACATTTCTACCCTGGGATAAAGGTGCTGACTGCCTATCCTATCTATTTCTTGATTAAAAATTGGACTATGCTACTTAAACAGACCAGAAGGATTTTCCAAAGGGCATAAATACATTGACAAGTCAATACAATCAAGACCTCATGTTAAGGAGGTGCTGTGTGGGCCTGCACAGGAAAAAAGATGCATAAGTGGTTCTTTTTGTATTGGAAAATAGAATATCTGTTCATTCCCCGTCTTCTGAGTTCGATGTCACGGATTATAGAGCGGGAGGGAGTGTATGGCCTTGATGGTTGGAGGCCCTGCAGAAGCCTGGGGCTCAGCTGGTCCAGACGCTGCTCCCAAAAGCTGAACATGTGGACCAGACGCGGCCTGCAGCGGCGGAACCCACGGTTACGCTTGACCAGGCCGAACCTACAACGCCGCCAGGACAATAGACCTTCACGGTCAGATCATGATCCCTGCACTTACAACAACAGGGATTTGGAAATGGCATCAAAGAGGCGACACTGTATACTGTATTAATGTACTGCTGCTATACACTTGAACTGTATCTGAGAAGCTTATCTAACATGTATCTAAGTGCTTATGTGTAGTGACACTTGTACTGAACTGTATACATAAATGAACTGCACTGTGCCTCGGTACATGTGCCACATCATGTAAAGTAAAAAATCCCTCTACATTTTCTTTCAGTACAAACCAGATTTATAATTTGGCTCCTGGTGACTTTTCACTAAAGCCAGTTGACAGAAGAAGCAAATAGTTTTTGATTAAGTTACATTCTCTGTTCAAGTAAATTGTTATAAGGACAAAAAAACTGAAACAGCACAGACTCTGTAGACTCTGGAGGCTATGAATATATAAAGAACTGAAATATTTATATCTTGAAGTTTCTCCTGATTTCTTCAAGAAAAGTTATCTCCATCAGAGGATGTTTGGGGCTTGGGACTCAATGAATACTTCTATACACTGTGGATGGCTCAATTGTAATCATGTATAGTCTTCCCACTCACTGGTTAGCACGCAACAAAAAAGCATTTCACTTTACCTATAAACTATAAACTAAACACGTGACAATAAACTAAACTAAACTAAAATAAAATAAAGGTGAAAATCTTCAGCACATTTAAACAGTCCTTAGATGTGTACTTATTCATAGAGTCATAGAGTGATACAGTGTGGAATCAGGCCATTTAGCCTAACTTGCCAACACCGGCCAACATGTCCCATCTACAACACCTCATACTTAAGGAAGCATGGATAATTAGGCATGAGGAACTGCACATGCTGGTTTACAAAAAGACACAAAGTGCTGGAGTAACTCAGCGGGTCCTACACACTAGGGGCAATTTACAGAAGCCAATTAACCTACAAACCGCACGTCTTTAGAGTGTGGGAGGAAACCGGAGAAAACCCACGTGGTCACAAGGGGAACGTACAAACTCCGTACAGACAGCACCCGTGGTCCGGCTCGAACCTGGGTTTTCGACACTGTAAGGCAGCAACTTAACCGATGCACCACCATGCCACCACAAAATGTGTTAAAATCCACACTGTACACAGAGTCTATTACCATCTAATCCTTATGGAAACCTTCCAGAATTGTCTAACAGAACCAGGCTGACTTAACCAAGAAATATGAAGTGCTAGAGTAACTCAGCTGGTCAGGCAGCATCTCTGGAGAAGATGGATAGGTGACATTTTGGGACAATGAAGGAGATACGATGAAGGAGATCTCTAAAGTCTAAAGATTGACCTAATGTTGGGGCTTCAGGAAACTCTGGTATGAAAGGTGTCCTCACTAGAACAGATGTTTCAGTTTGAGTTTAGTTTATTGTCACGTGTACTGAGGTATGGTGAAAAGCTTTTGTTGCATGCTAATAAGTCAGTGGAAAGACTATACATGATTACAATCGACCCATCCACAGTGTACAGGTACATGTGAATAACGTTTTGTGCAAGATAAAGTCCGATCAAAGATAGTCCGATGGTCTTCAATGAGGTCGATAGGAGCTCGGGAAATTGATGAGTTAATTTGTGGCTTTAGGAAAGAAATCTCAGCCCTGCTGGTCACAGTGGAGTTAATACACGAATCAAATCAGTTTTTATTGTAGCAGTACAGGGCCCGGTTGCCAAGAGATTATGTTGCTGGATTACGAGTGTGAGTTCAAATCTCATTTTAGCAGTTTGTGAATTTAGATATAGTTTAACAAATCTGCAGATAAACTGGTGACAGAAAATGTGTCTATAAAGCTGTCAGAATGCTTAACTAAGGAAAGAACTCGCACTTAGTTTATTGTAGAGAAAGAGAAATCCGTTCATTTAACGTGACCGCCCCACAAGGTGAAATTCAATGTGTTCTCTGGAAGGAGTGAACTAAATTTAACTGCATCCTCAACTTCATTGCCTGATTGGTGCCTATTCACTGAGTCATAGGGTCATACAGCATGGAAATTGGCCCTTCAGCCACTGGTCCATGTCGATCAAGATGCCTCATCGAAGCTAGTCCCATTTGCCTGTAATTAGCCCATATCCCTCTAATCTTTGTGTAGGAACGAACTGCACAAGTTTATACCGAAGATAGACACAAAATGCAGTAGTAACTCAACGGGTCAGGCAGCATCTTTGGAGAAAAAGGGCGGGTGACATCTTGGGTTGGAACCCTTGTTCAAATTCAACCGACCCGACCTGAAACATCACCCACCCTTTGTCTGATTCTGCCTGACCCGCTGAGTTACTCCAGCACTTTGTGTCTATCTTCGATATAAACCAGCACCTGCAGTCTCTTCCTTCACAAGTGATCGATGGATACAGTTGTGGGAGGAGGATTCGAAACTTTGACTATTTGACTATAGTGCTTCAGGTAGGGAAGAAGAGAGGGGAGAGCAGAAATGGATCAAACGGTCAAAGGTGAAGTTAAAGGATCTTGGGGAGACTTAAGAGCCTCTCCCACTTGGACATCATTTTCGCGTCATTTCCGCGACATCATTTACGCGTCACGACGCACGATGCGCGCGTCGTGACGCGCACGTGATGCGCGCATGGTGCGTGGTGACGTAGGCAGTGACGCGCGGTCGCGCGCGGCGCCCCAGGATTTTGGGATTCACAAAATCTTCGCGCGCCACCTGCGTGACGCGCAAATGACGCCCAAGTGGGACAGGCCCTTACGTCATCCAATATGCCTCCTCCCTTTTGATTCTTGCTGAAACATGTCCATTTTCCTCAATTGTCCTGAAACGTTGCCTGTCCATGTACTCCAGAGATACAAGTGTTTTATTGTCATATCTTCCAAACAGAATAATGAAATTCTTACTTGCAGCAGCATAAGAGATATGTAAACATAGTAGTCTGTGAACAATATAATACACAAAACAGCTCAGTATATAAATATATATATATATGTATGTATGTATGTATGTATGTATGTATATATATATATATATATATATATATATATATATATATATATATATATATGTGTGTGTGTTTGTATGTGTATGTGTGTGTGTATTTCTATGTGTGTTTCTATGTGTGTGCGTACACGTGTGTATATATACATATATATATACATACATGTACATACATACACACACACACATGAAACAAACAAACAACCGTAGTGCAAAAAGACAAAACCAATGGCCCCAATTCTATGTAGTTTGGAGCTTATTTGGAGGTTGTAGCGTTTAATAGCCTGATGGTTGTAGGAAAGAAGCTGTTCCTGACCCTGGACGCTACAGTTTTCAGGCTCCTACATCTTCTTCCCCATGACAGGAGTGAAATCAGTGCTTCCCAACCCACTGAGTTACTCCAGCACTCTGTGTCCGTTTTGGTAAACTAGCCTCTTGTGGGCTACATGAATGGTTTGGATGGGCTTTGTGTGAATGCATCTCCACCCCTATTTACAAGCCAGAGTGATATAGGTTAACAGCAAAGACAAGCTGTCTCTTCAGAAAACGCTGAAGTAGAAGGTCATTTTTCGTCATGGTGACGAACACACAAGCAGATGGTTGCCCTGGCGATCGAGCATGGCAGTGGAATTAGCCACAGTTGTCAAAGGAAGCGACAATATGAATGGAGCAAAGACGGAAGTACGTGAGAGGAGATTGTTAGTGGGAGGACACAGCCAACAAACCGAGATTAACAAAACATCTCTAGATAAAGAATACACTGAAATATGCAAAAGGGCACAAATGATTTTAATCTACATTTTACTTTCAATGTTAACTGACATGAGGATGACACTTGGATAGAAAAGAGCATGAAAAGAATAATTAAAATAGAAAGTTGAGATGTCAGGTTTGTTTGCTTATAATCATTGTTATGACTATTTGAGATTAAATATCACCACCAGAGAAATATGCTAAACTCACATCCAGTTATAAAGATAAATTATCTGTAAGTAGCTGGCAATAACTTCAAATGAGAGGGTTGGGAATATAATAGTTATAGAGTCATATAGCATGGAAACAGGCCCATTGGCCTAACTTATCCATGCCAACCAAAATTCCCCATCCACATTAGTCACACTTGCCCAAGTTTGGTCCAAATCCCTCTGAACATTTCCTATCCATGTACCTGTCCAAATGTCTTTTAAATGTTGCGATAGTTCCTGCCTCAACTACCTCCTCTGGCAGCTGGTTCCATACACCCACTACCCTCTGTATGAAAAAGTTGCCCTTCGGGTTCCTATTAAATCTTTCCCCTTCTCACCTTAAATTTATATCCTCTAGTTTAGGATTCTCCTACTCTGGGTAAAAGATTGCACATTTACCCTATTTACTCTCCTCATAAGTTCATGTTCATAAGTATAGCTGAAGGAGGCCATTCGGCCCAACGAGTCTACTCCGCCATTCAATCATGATCATTGATCATCTCATCTCATCGACCACCCGTTCAAGCTAGTTCTATGTCATCTCACTTTCTCAGCAATTCCGTACACACCAGGGGGCAACTTACAGAAGCCAATTAACCCACAAACCCGCACGTCTTTGGGATGTGGGCAGAAATCGGAGCACCCGGAGGAAACCCACGTGGTCACAGGGATGAACGTGCAAACTCCACACACAGGCAGCACCCGAGGTCAGGATCGAACCTGGGTCACTGGCGCTGTGAAGAAGCAGCTCTACCATTGTGTCGCCCTTGCTGAGATGAACACACTCCTTTCAATGTGAACCATGAATCTATGCTAGGTATTGGAGAGCTAGCAAGAGACCATGCCAGTTTATGTAGGTCAGCTACCTGCCATCTTCTTAACATGCCAATGATGAAGACTTAAATCCCTTCTCCTCTCTCTCAGCAATCTGAACTCATGTATCATGCTCACTTTGATTGGCTTCCATGGCAACAATTCACAACTGCATAACCCTTATGTTTTTTTTCTCTTTTCACTCAATCTTCCTAATTTGAGATGCCTGTCCTCTGGTATTTGAACAGATTTTCTGGTTCAATGTGACATATTTCCTTCCATATTTAGACAACTTTAATTAGGTCGCTTTTTACTTTCTTTTTCTTATTATCCTACATGGTAATCAATATAGCACATGTCACTATATTTAGTAATGCACTCAATATCAAATGCAATAATTATAAGAACAATATACTGTATGTGCTTCTGCGAGCAAATCAATGCCTATATGCAATGAACTGTATTCAACATGATTCATCTGCTGTCTCATTGATATCAGAGCCAAAGAGAATCATATGGCATTGAAACAGGCCCTTCAGCCCAACTCGTCCATGCCGGCCAAGACTTCAGCACTGTCTCTATCTTTGGTAGAAACCAGCATCTGTAGCTCTTTGTTTCTACATGCTCCATCTGCACTTGTCCCATTTGCCCGCATTTGGCCCATATCCCTCTAAACCTTTCCTATCCATGCAGCTGTCCAGGTTTCTTTAAAATGTTACAGTTCCAGCCTCAACTACCTCCTCTGGCCACTCGTTCCATATACCCACCACCTTTCTATATCTGTGAATATTCAGGCAGCACAATGGCACAGCAGCAGAGTTTCTGCCTTACAGCGCCAGAGACCCGGGTTCAATCCTGATTACGGGTGTTGTCTGTGCAGAGTTTGTACATTTCCCTGTGACTACATGGGTTTACTCCAGGTGCTCTGGTTTCCTCCCTCTTTCCAAAGACATGTTTGTTTGTATGTTAATTGGCTTCTGCAAAATTGTCCCTTGGGTGTAGGACAGTGCTTGTGAATTGGTTGGCGTGGACTCGGTGAGCCGAGGGGCCTTCCATGCTGTATCTCGAAAGGAAACTAAACATATCACTCCAATCTTGTGTTCTTAACTTGTGGGGTAATTAATAATGTGGCATCTAATCAAATGGCTTCTAGAAACCAATTACAACTACTAGCTTGTTTTTATTCGCAATGTTTGATGGATCCTCAAAGAGCTCAAGAAAATTTGTCAACTACAATTTCTCTTTCATAAAGTCACATTGATTCTGAGTGATTGTCTTCTGATTTTATAAATGTCACGCTATTAACTCCTTATGAGAGCATTTTCTCAATAAAAGATCTTAGGCTAACTGCCTCGGAATTTCCTGCTTTGTATCGTTCCTTTCTTAAACAGCGGGGTCACATTTGCAACCTTCAGAGAGCTCACTGAGAATGGGTGGCACAGTGGTGCAGCGGTAGAGCTGCTGCCTTACAGTGCCAGAGACCCAGGTTCGATCCTGACTGTCTGTCTGTACGGAATTTGTATGCTCTCCCCATGACTGTGTGGGTTTCCTCTGGGTACTCCTATTTCCCCCAACGCTCCAAAGACGTGCAGGTTAGTGGGCTAATTGGTTTCAGTAATATTGTAAATTGTCCCTAGTGTGTAGGATAGTTTGAGTGCAGGTGTGATCGCTGGTCGGCATGGACTCCGTGGCCCGAATGGCCTGTTTCTGCACTGTATCTCAAAAGTAAAATAAAACTGTTGATAGATTGTATCAATACATTCACTATTCATGTAGCTATTTCCCAAAAGATCCTACTAGCATGCTGGACAATGGTCCTCAGGGAACTTATCAACCTTTAGCTACGTTAATTTGTCAAGTCCTGTTTCTCAGGACAGTGATTCTTTTAGAAATAAGGAATTGCAGATGATGGTTTACAAACAAAAACAAAGACTGGAATAAATCAGCAGATCAGGCAGCATCACTGGAGAACGGATAGAAACATAGAAACATAGAAACATAGAATAGGTACAGGAGTAGGCCATATGGCCCTTCGAGCCAGCGCAAATTGGGGAAACAGCACCTCATATTTCGCTTGGGTAGTTTTCACCCCAGCGGTATGAACATTGACTTCTCTAACTTCAGATAGCCCTTGCTTTCCCTCTCTCTCCCCTTCCCCTTCCACTAGCCTTATGGGGCTGTCCCACTGTACGAGCTAATTCAAGAGTTCTCCCGAATTTCCCCTGATTCGAACTCGGAGAATTATGGTAATGGCCGCTCGTAGGCACTCAGGGCTCTCGTGGCCATTTTTCAACATGTTGAAAAATCTTCACGAGTCTTCACGAACTTACCGCGTTTCCCGAGTACCTGCCGTTAGCATTACGAGCCGCTAAGAGACGTCCCGAACTCCGACGTACCCGCGACATACATTCTACGTGCTTACCACGAGTTTGATTTTTTTTTAAACTCGGGAGAGCTCTTGAATTACCTCGTACAGTGGGACAGGCCCTTTCCTGTCTCCACCTACATTCTATCTTTGTCCCGCCCCCTCCCCTGACATTAGTTTGGAAAAGGGTCTCGACCTGAAACATCACCCATTCCTTCTCTCCAGCGATGCTGCCTGTCCCGCTGAGTTACTCCAGCTTTTTGTGCCTATTTTCGGTTTAAACCAGCATCTGCAGTTACTTCTTACACAAAGACTCTTATGATCTGTTTTGTAGATCTATTTTCATGCTCCATCTTCTCCTTGTTATACTTTTTGTAATTCTTTGATGTTTCTTTAAAATTCCTCAATCCTCTTGCCTAATCCCTTGGTAATCTATGCATCTTCATGTGTCTTTCATTTAATTTGATACCATCTTTAACTGTTATTTAGTTCATGGAGCCATTCTTTCTCACTGGAATATGCATTTTGTACAGACAGCACCTGTAGTCAGAATCGAACCCGGGTCCATGGCGCTGTAAGGCAGCAACTCTACCTCAGCGCCAATGTGATCCAAGGTAATCCAAAATATTAAATCCCAGGAATTTGAAGCTGCTAACTCTCTCCAACAATGACCTACCATTGAAAACTTTGTGCGATTTCCCGACTTCCCCTTTCTGAAGTCAACGATCAGTTCCTTAGTCTTGTGGGCATTGAGCGAGAGGTGGTAGTTGTGGCATCACTCAGCCTGGTGTTCTGTCTCTCTCCTGCACGTTGACTCACCACCACCTATGATTCTAACGACCACTGTTATAAACAAGCGGAGACAATGCCATTTGCCAGCCAAAGCATGACAAGTCTCTCGCCTTGCTACTGACTGCACACATTGCTTTGCAGGTCCAAGCTGTCAACTCTGCCATGGAACAGAACATAAAGGGCAGTGAATAATTCAGGTCAATGCTCAAAGTCCTGGCAGCAGTCGCAGTGCCCTCATTTTCTTGTTGTCTTTTTCCTGCGGACTATTGATACTTCAGTTTCACAGCAAATCTAAGGCATGTCATGAGCTATCGGCTGAAAGCAGCGTTCACTTTGTGGCATGCCCATAAGCAGCTCCTATTCCACTTGGGTGGCTTACAACTTAGTTTAGTTTAGTTTATTATCATGTGCACCAAGGTATGGTGAAAAGCTTTTGTTGCGTGCTAACCAGTCAGCGGAAAGACCATACACGATTACAATCAAGCTGTCCACAGTGTACAGATGCAGGATAAAGGAAATAACGATTAATGCAAGATAAATTCCAGTCATGTCCAATTAACTATCGTCCAAGGATCTCTAGTGAGGTAGATAGTAGTTCAGGACCGCTCTCTAGTTGTTCATAGGATGGTTCTGTTACTTGATAATGCACTTGTGCATTTGGTTTCAGACAGGTTAATTCATATATGTGGCCCATCTAATCCAGAGATATAAGATCCTTAGGCATTGGATAATGGGGTGACGCTGTAGAGAGAGTGTATGCACTATGCATTGGGAAACGCTATGCATGGGTACAAGTATCTCATTCAGCCATCGATGACATAAGTTCAGTGTCTATCAGAAATCCATACTCAAAAGTAAAAATATCTTTCAAATTCAAATGGATAAGAACAGAACAAACAGAACATAAAATATACATAGAATACATAAAAACATAGAATGTACAGCACAGGGACGAGCCCTTTAGCCCAAAATTAATTTGCTGAAAATTATGCTAAGTTCTCATCATAAGTAACTCAGCGGGCTCCATCAGTATCTCTGGAGAACACAGATTGGTGATGTTTCTTTGCGTGGATGATGCCTTTCATTGTATCTATCATGAAAAATGATGTGTTCTGACTGATTATTTTAGGAAGTTTCTGAACAAAAATATGGGAGTGAATGTTCAACTGATCTCATCGGCCTGTACATGCTCCATATCCCTGCACTCCCATGTGTCTATCTAAAAGCCTCTTAAATGCCATTATTGTATCTGCCTCCACCTCCAACTCCAGCAATGAGTTCCAGGCCTCCTCAACACTTGCTCCACACATCCCCATTAAACTTTCCCCCTCTCGCCTTTTAGCTATGCCCTCTGGTGTTGGACATTTCTGCTCTGGGAAAAAGGTTATGGCTCTCTCTGGATTCTTTCAGGCATGTGTGTTTTGTTGTACTAATTTGATGAAGAAAGATGTAGAAGGCAGGATGCTTCTATTTACAGGCTGGATTGTTAGATGGTTGCGTATAGAAGTTGGGATGTGTGCATAAAAGTTGGGCTTTGTACAAGATGTTGGTGAGGCCACATTTGGAGTATTGTGTTCAGGTTTGGTCATCCTGCTATAGGAAAGATTTTGTTTAACTGGAAAGAGTGCACAGAAGACTATTGGAGGTGTTGCCAGGACTTGAGGGCCTGAGCTATTGGGAGAGGTTGGGCAGGCTTGGACTTTATTCCTTGGAGCGCAGGAGAATGAGGGGTGATCGTATAGATGTGTATACGATCATGAGGGGAATAGATAGAGTAGATGCACAGAATCTTTTACCCAGACTAGGGAAATCAAGAATTCGAGGACATATGTTTAAGGTGGGAGGGAAAAGATTTAAAATAGGAACCTAAAGGGCAATTAATGAACTGAGGAATTTGAGGCAGGTACTAAATGAACTGAGGAATTTGAGGCAGGTACTAAAACAACATTTAAAGACATTTGGACAGGTACAGGGAAAGGAAAGATTTAGAGGGATATGGGCCAAACATAGGCAGGTGGGACTAGTGTAGATGGGGCATCTTGGTTAGAATGGGCAGGTTGGGCAGAAGGGCCTCTTTCTGTGACTCTAAGATTCCAACAATGGGAACACTATACTGGAACTGAGAGATAACTATCCACCATCTGCTTTGCAAGGGCAAGTTTCTTCTGCTCTCTTGTTCGAGCTGTCTCAGAGAATGGCAGTGTTAACCTTAAAGTTCAAGATCACATCCTGTAAAGACAAATTACCTATAATCCACAGAAACAAACAATGTCAGGTGAGGTTTCTCTGCCTTGCCTGGAGCGATATCCCAGACTACTGCTGCATACAGAAAGAGGAATCCAAGCGATTATAAATGCTCAGAACAAAGCTGGGCTCAAGAGTTGTTAAATGACACAGACGCATTTTCTTATGTCGGCTTGTGGGGCATGAACTGAAAGTTAGACCATTAACTCTTCACAAACCAAGCAAAGTTACGAGGCACTTTAGTCATCTTCAGTCAGAGTATTGAGTATAGAAGTTGGGGGGTCATATTGCAGTTGTATGAGATGTTGGAGAGGCCACATTTAGATTCCTTCTCTCCAGAGATGCTGCCAGTTACTCCAGCATTTTGTGTCTATCTTTGATTTAAACCAGCATCTGCAGTTCTTTCCTCCACATTTAGAGTATTGTGTTCAGTTATGGGCACCATGTTAAAGAAAAGATGTCATCAAGCTGGAAAGGG